>CM021104.1:15729504-16086812 GCA_007115665.2 Sequoiadendron giganteum | reverse complement strand
AGTTTCGAGTTTTGTTTTAGGGTTTCAAACCCTATTTTGAGTGGTGGCCGATTAAGATAGGGAATTTTTCCCTTTTTCTTTATAAAAATAAATATCATATTGATGCCATTTTGGAGTAGATTTCGATGCTAAATTTTGGGGCTTATTGTTTCATCCGACCCCAATTGCTTCTAGTTCCTTTTTTGGTGGAACAAATTGAAGCTTGTTTACTTAATCACCTTTGTAACTCATTAGGAAGGAGTTCAGATTAGGCTTATTCATGTATTAGTGATTTTCACAGTCCATATGCAGTGTTGGCCATTTTTGTAACTATGGAGGTACTGAATATAGATTTTTCCCTTGGATTTTATTGGTAATGAATACTTTTCCTTTTGTTTCTTTGTAGTTTAGTGTATATGAAGTGATTTGATGAAGCCATCAGTGGAAATTCCATAACTCCCTTCTAGCTTTTTCTCATGTTTTTACCTTTCTACAAATAGTATGTTCATGCAAGTCATTAATTGAGTAATAGATGCTTTTACTTGCTCATTGTGAAGTATACCTTCCCTTGTGTAGTTTTCTGCACTCAAACCCTTTAGTGAAATACTAATGCAAGAACATATAGAAATGAATTGTGCATATTTGTTTCTTACCAGTTGAAATCAAGTGTTAGTTTTTCTGAGTTCGATTTATCTCATTTTCAGTTTGGTGTATCACCCAATTTAAATTTTCAGCTTTTTATTTATGTTCTTTCTCCCCTTTTCCTTACCAATTCAATAGTTAGGTGATATCATACCAAAAGGAAGCCGCCCTTCTCCGGAGGTTCATTTCAGATTTAGGTGACCCACGGCCTTTAAATGATCCCATGTTTCTTCAAAAAATGCAGTTTCAGAACTTTGCAGTAAGGTGCATTTCTAGGAGATAACATGTTGTATGCATTGCTGCTAGATTTCAAGCCGAGCCTAAGCAATCTCATGTGACTATTTTGAAAATATTTTTAAATACTTGAAGGGAACAATTAATTTTGGCCTATGGTATCCTAAAGATGATTATCTTACTTTAAGTGCCTTTACTGATGTTGATTGGGCAGGAGATGTGAATGATAGGAAAAGTACTAGTGGTGGTGCATTTTTCTTGGGAAAGAAACTGATTTCATGGTTAAGCAAAAAGTAGAATGTTGTTTCTTTGTCTACATTAGAGACAAACTATATTGTTGCTGCTAACAATTGTACTCAAGTATTGTGGATGAAGCAGATGTTGAAATATATCAAAGTTGTAAATGATGAACCTATTTCCATATCCTATGATAACTCAAGTGCTATAAACATTTCTAAGAATTCAGTGTTGTATTCAAAGACCAAGCATATATCTATCAAGTACCACTTTTTGAGAGATAAGGTGAGTGATAAGGAAGTCCAACTAGAGTATGTTCCTACTAAGGAGTAGATTGCAAACATCTTTACTAAACCTTGTCCCAAGGATACTTTTGAGTATCTCATAAGGAAGTTAGGGGTGATTACCCCTCCTAATCAGAACTAAGATGCATAGTCTTTGCATCAGTCTTTGCATTCGTAGTCATATCTTGATTCGGATTGATGTTGTCGTGGCTACTAATCAGGGGGAGTAGTCAAATGATTCAAATATGTCATTCAGAGCTTGTGTACCTTTTCCATTGATGTCAAAGGGGGAGAAGAGTAATGTGAAAAACTCTTGGAGAACTAAGGGAGAGAAGAGCAATGAATAAAAGGGGAGATTGTTGGAAGAAGAGTTAGTTACATTGATGGTGTGTTTTTCACATCATGTGTTGCCATTAATGCCAAAAGGCGAGATTGTTGGATGTTGTGATAGATTGCTAATATGTGGTTGTCATTGATGTCAACACTACTAGCATTAATGGTTTTAAGACTATATATGTCGAGGATATTGAGAAAATTGTAATAAAATATGTTACAGGTTGTCTATGGAGCAGTAAATATCAGTATAGTAAAAAGTTCAATATGTTGATAGCGAGATGTTGTGGATGAAAGGGTTTATTTTCAAGCCTATCTAGTTTCTAATCCAAAATTTTTAGAGGTGTGCATGAAGATTTGAGGAATTTATAAGTTTTTGTGTTATGACAGCTATTATGTTACTGCAAATGGTGTTCATGGAAGAAGATAATGTGTATCTGATAATCTGAGTTGTTGTGTATGTTACTATGGTGTTCATGGACATTTCTAGATCATGTTATATCTGTGTTGAATGTCCACATTGATCATTGTGCTCACAATCCAATATTTCTCTTGTATGTTCATGTTTTTCATGTTCATGGCCGACAAGGTGTTTGAAGCGTGTTGTGGATCTTCGAGGAAGAATTTTTGAAGGTGTTTTGTGTTCGAGAACGTTGTTTTGGGTCTCTACTATGTTGTGGCTGACCTTGGTTGATGCACATTGATAATCTTTATTATTTTGGGCTGACATTTTGCATTCATTCTATTATTTTGTTGAAGCTGACATGAAGCAATGTAATTTCTTGTTGTGGATATATATAATTGATTTTTTTTTCATTTGAGGTGTGTGAAATGCGAAGTGTGTGAGTGCTATGTGCGAAAAAAGGTTCAGATCATTCGAAGGAAAAGAAACGTATGAAGAAGAGTGAAATAAATTGAAGAAGTGTTCATGTGCTTAACTAGAACTGTATTCAAGCATTACCAAATGCTACTTTCTTAGTTCAAATTCTTCATATGGATTTAATCTGAATTTTTTTTGTAAGGTAGTGAGTCTTCCTTTGAGTAGTGAGCTCTAGGTAGTTTGCCTGAATGCATGTGCATTCCTCATATATTTTTCTTATAGTTTTAACAAGGTATAACTTGTGGAATAACCTCCACCATGGTTTTTCCCCTAACAGGGTTTCCACGCAAAAAATCTTGGTGTTATGTGTGTTTCTGATGTGTTGTTGATTCATGCTTTCACTGTTAATAATTACATTTGAGAATAAAGGTTAATAAGTTTAATAAGTTTGAAATTATGTGACAACTGATTCACCACCCCCCCCCCCATCTCAATTGTCTTCCCTTGTGTTTCCAACAAGAAGGGGTTCAAGAATGACCTCGAGAAAATAATAAATTTATGTATCTTGTCCCTAAAATGGAAAGAGAGAATCTTTTTTATTGATTTTGGCTTGATTATTCTACACAATACCTTCTATAAAATTCTATAAAAAATCATATTAAGAATTCAACAACTCCTTTCAAAGCTCAAATCTAGCAACCAAAATAAATTTGTAGTGGGTAGATAAATACTTGATTCTTTCATGTGCATAAATTTATTCATTCCACAAAGAAAAGAAATAAATAAGGTATGATCCTCAAAATAGACATTAGTAAAGTTTATGATAGAGTTAAGTGGATTTTATCTTTAAAGTAAATTCATATTTAGATTTTAAGGAAAAATCTTATCTCTTCTACAAGCTTATATTACTATTCCAGTGTTCTTATTGCTCATAAATGGATGCCCTACTATATTATTTTCACATAAATACAAATTTTATCAAGGCAACCCACTATCTCCATATATATTTTTCTTGTTGGTCAAAGTTATTGGTAAAACAATTGGGAAAGTATAAATGAGGGATATCTCAAGGGTCTCATCCCCCATTATTCTCTAAGGATCTCCTCTTACCATCAATTTATTGAAGGCGCAATTTTCCTTGGATTGTGTCCTTAGATGAAGCAAAAAAATGGAAGGATATCATCAATAAGTTAAAAAATCCTAAAAAAGGACAACTTAAGGAAGAGAGGTTGTATGGTTACAAAGAGGTGTTGCCTTTATGAATAGGATATTGAATCATTTTCCTACTTAATCATTCATCTATCCTATTCCAATCAAATTTAATATAAGATTGTTAATATGTTTGATCTAGGAGGGGATAAGCTAGGCTTGATGCATGATCTTCTTCTCTACTATTCAACCTACTTTTGTCACCCTCTTGTTAAAGAAATTTAGTCCCAAGATCTATCACATTTTTTTGAGGTTTTAAGTTGGAAAGGATTCCTAGAGTTTTCAAAATCAAGACTAAT
Organism: Sequoiadendron giganteum; assembly: GCA_007115665.2. Lineage (NCBI taxonomy): Eukaryota > Viridiplantae > Streptophyta > Pinopsida > Cupressales > Cupressaceae > Sequoiadendron > Sequoiadendron giganteum. The sequence continues at coordinate 16,082,775 of CM021104.1, read as the reverse complement.
AATTAGCAATCAATGTGTACAAAAATTTGTAACTACATTATGTGAATTATTCTAGTCACCAAAATTATGGAGGATAAAGTAAAATATTATGATATTATATTCAAAACATTTAGAATTTGGGTACCTTTATCACTTCGAATCAAAAAATTTGAATGGGAGGAGAGAGGTGTTGAATGAAAATGTCTTGAATTTAGATGTATTAAGCTTAACTATAATTGAGCTACTAAGTATAATCCTAACCCCACTAGTGATGGTGGAATTTTAAGGGACAACAAAGGTCACTTGGTTGTGGCCTTTTCTAGGGCTCTTGGTGATAAACATAATCAAGTTGCTAATGTTATGGCTAATTTTTGAGGTATTGGGATTTATTAGGAACTTAATATTATTAAACTAGTCATCAAATGAGACACTCTCCTAACTACTAACTTTTTAGTACATTATCCTCACCACCTTGGAGTATTTCAAACATTATCAAGGATTTCTTGTAAATTCTAAATTTTCTCAATAATTTCATTATAACACACACCTATATAGAGGGAATGGTGTAATGGACATGTGTGCTAACCTAAGGGTTAATATTAAAAAATGTAAACTATTTTAAGGATTTGAAGGATTTTTTTCCCTCTAATTAAAATTAAGGCATTATAAAAGTATGAATGTCGCTAATATCATGGCATCAACTCATTATGCTACTTTAGTTTCTCCCGTGGGGGAAATATTGAAGTGGTACTTAGGTAGATTCGCCATGACAAGAAATAAATTTATCTCTTTTGTAGTTGGATTATCTTATTGTATTTCAAACATTATCAAGGATTGCTTGTAAATTCTAATTTTTCTCAATAATTTCATTATAACACACACCTATATAGAAGGGAATGGTGTAATGGACATGTGTGCTAACCTAAGGGTTAATATTAAAAAAAATAAACTATTTGAAGGATTTTTTTTCCTTCTAATTAAGATTAAGGAATTATTAAAGTATGAATGTCACTAGTATCATGACATCAACTCATTATGATACTTTAGTTTCTCCTATGGGGGAAATATTGAAGTGGTACTTAAGTAGATTCACCATGATAAGAAAGAAATTTATCTCTTTTGTAGTTGGATTATCTTATTTTCTATTTCTCCACATGTTCCCATAATTACATTAAGCCTCTATTGTAATAAAAAAAATTAATTCTCTTGTCACTACATGGTGGAATTCATCTTCTTCACAACACCTCTACATTTAATAATGAGAGGATAATTTACTTCAAATTTTTGACATAGGTGGTAACCATCTATTTATTGAACCTTCACCTTGTAATGAGATTAGGTAGAATGCCACCATTTAGAACATCTTACACAAGGGAAAGTTGATTTCCTTCCTTGAGTGGACCAATATCTATAATCCTAAGTTTTAGTGTGAGTTTTCTACATCTTGGTATAGTGTAGGATATAGAGGTATAATATGTTTATTATTTTTATCAATATAAATTTGTCTATGTTTGATTATTATGAATTATGTGATGATAGATAGAGATAAAACATGTGCATAAAATAAATCAAAAAATGGTAAAATAAATAACAATCAATATAACCATATAATAAGATATCATAATAAGAGAAAAGAAATAGTTTAATTCAATAATGGATGTAGGGTTTATTGAAAGACTATCCAGCCATGCAACCTTAACATAATCACTTAGATTGGGTCGGGGAGCCTAGTTCAATTGGCTAAAGAATCCTATTACAAGAAAGAGGTCATGAGCTCTAGTCTCCCCCATCCCCATGGTATCGGAGGGCATGTTGTACCAGCATCACCAGTCATGTGAATTTTTTTTACCAAGAACACTGCAATTTATAGGGGGAGTACCCGATTCTTTATATATATATAATCACTTATAAATAATGTACAATTAAACTCAATTACTAGAAAAATTATATGTAATTATCTAGAATTAAAATATTATTACCCCATACTCTAAATTACATCAAATATTTCTTCTACTTGGGCTTACAACCATTAAAGACCTCAATCTTAATTTTACAAAAAAATGAAACACTCTACATGAGTGCAATATCGAATGTTGAATTTCTCAAGCTAATCTCACTATATTAGCTCTACTATAAGTTATTGAGTACTTCTTGGTCTATAAATCTCTTATGTCCTTCCATTTTCCTTTTATCAATTGAATTATACATTCTTCAACAATAGATAGTCATGTACACAGTTTGAGTCAGCCTGAAACAATAAATGTTATTTTAAAATTAATCTAGCTCAAAACACAACCCATAATGCCACCAATCAATCCTCTCAAATTCCTATCCTTTGGCATAACGCCCTAAATTATGGCACATATCTCATAGATGTCCTTAGGTTAATCTACCATAATAGCTATTGGAACAAAACACATGAATTAAAATATGAATAGATAGGTATGAATTGGATGCTCTACAATGCTCCAAAATAAATCTCATAATGACCCAAAATAAATGCACTAAAGCACAAGTGATTTTTTGTATGCTATGAGTACTCAACTAATGCTTTTATCTAGAAAATATATCTATGGAAAATTTAATAAATAAAAAATGAACTAAGAACCTAAAAACACAAGAAAACTAAAATTAAATATTTTAGTTGATGCAATATTTCTTGTAGGTTTAGGATGTTCCTACATCAAAATTAGGTCATCTAAAACTCATAATAAAGGAAGAAAAATGTGAAAATGCATTCAAGGGAAACCAAATCAAGAAAAATAGGTTAGTGTATTAACTATATAAGTGTTGGCCTTGTCGTTGCACCAAAAGATCGACCTATCAATGCCCGATAACAAGCGTCAATTAAGATCCATGGGAGGTGGTTAAACCATGTCACAAACCCGAAGGGAGATGTTGGTGGTTAGTCCAACAATCCCCCCCTCAACGTCACCTAAGGGGTTCAAACCCATGACCGGCTCTGATACCAATTGTTGGCCTTGTCATTGCACCAAAAGATCAACCTATCAATGCCCGATACAAGCGTCAATTAAGATCCATGGGAGGTGGTTAAACCATGTCACGAATTTGAAGGGAGATGTTGGTGGTTAGTCCAACAATAAGCATATGCAAACAATTATGTGAATTTAGATAACACAAATAAGGAAAAAATAATTTATGTCACCTGACCACATAAGAAAAAATGTCAATGTATTAAGCAAAGAACATGAGTGAATAACATTGAAAAATAAAAATAAGTCTCTATGACATTAACTCTAAGAAAAATAAGAAATGATAATTTATGAATCCATGTTAAGAAATAAGTAGAATAAATTAAAATAATTATATTATTGTGTAAAAGACAATAGGATTAGGAGTAGCAACATAGGAACTAGGTTTGTATTCTTGTATTCATGAGGAAACAAAGGAAAACCTATGACTAGTGATGGGTCCAGAGATATACTATTTTAATTTCTCCTTTCAAGACATATTTTATCCCTATTATGAAAACTTGGTATATTTAGTCTTTTGATAAAAACCCTTTTAACTAATGTAACGAATAAATAGATCATATAATTTGAAAAGTTTACTTTTGCATGATATGTTGCTTTAATGTTCAATGTCTCTTCTCTTCTCCACCTATATGACATGGTTATATGGTTAACTATTTTAGTCCATCCTTGGATGGAGTTCTCAAACACTACCAAAGCCTAAGGATTGCAGTCAAATCCAAAGGTAATCAATAAGTCCTACTGACTCCAAATTTGATCATTGACTCCAAAATAAATTGCATGAAGTCAAACCAGCCCATGATGACACTACAACATATGGAATTCCCTAAAATTCATAATCAAGCCTACTCCAATTTCCATCATGACTACTACCACAAAGAGTTGGAACTTCCAATCAAACCAATATCATCTCTTCCACTAACTCAAGTGTTTATCAATGTAAGTGCCAATTGATATGGTAAGAATATGCCTTTTGTAATGATATTGGATCTTTCTAAATCCAAGGTCCAAATAAATACACTCTTATAGAATCAAGTTCTAGAACAAATTTCTAAGAACTTTCGGTTCAATTGGCTCTTCAACAAGTTTGATCCATAGTCGATTCCTAGATTATAGTTTAGGAGAATAAATGTCATTGCATAAAAGGCCATCATCTATTTTATTAGATAATTCCTATTTTTTGAATTAGAGAAGTTAGAGAAGATAATATTTTTGTAATTATCCATGCTTGAGCCCAATAATAATGCAAAGAAGAAGCATGTTCGCTTAAAAATTTTCACAGTGGTGGATCCCTCCCAAAGGAGAGTTGATCCCACCCGTCGGATATAGGTGACCCTTACTGTTTTTAGATATCTTTTAATTATTTGTCATTACTTTTTGTTTAGATGTGGTTACTAAATTATAGCATTGGTTAATATTTTTTTCATACTTCACTTTTGGTTTAGTCTATAGTCATCTTAAATTAAAAAGTTCTTAAAATATTGAGTTTTGTTCATAAGCATTTTGATTCCATTTAGATAATCCATATGTATGTTATTCTTTCCATTTATCTTTCAATTCTACAAGTGCAATTTCAATTATCCAAGTATGGTAAAATAATATTTTAATTTTTCAAGGGTGATTTCCATTTTGCAAGTGTGGTAAAATAAGAGTTTGAAGATTCATTATAGTGTTCTTTTATGGTAACTAAGAAATATAGAGTTATAATCCAACCATTGAAATAGATCCAAGAAAATTACCCCCCAATAACTCTACCATAGACAACTCCAAACAACTATCGATTTGATAAAATTAAATAATTGAGTTTTGACACTACAATGAACTCATCATTTGTGAGGTCAATTGATCCCCCTTCTAAAGGGAAACACTACATTTTGGTATGCATTGATTACACAACCAAAAGGGCTGAAGTGAGGGATTTACCTATTGCATGAGAAGAGAAGCTGGCAGACTTGTTGTACAAACAAATTTTACAAAGGTTTAGAGCTCCAAAAATCTTGGTATCAAATCAATATTTGTAGTTCATGTCAATCATGATCCAAGATTTTATGCATCATTACTAGGTTACTTACAAGAAATACACTCCATACCATCCTCAAGCCAAGGGGCAAGTTGAAGTAACAAACAAAGAATTGGAAAATATTTTGATAAAAAATATTTCTACACAAAGGACTGATTGGGAAGATAGATTCTTTGAAGCTATCTAGGCCTATAATGACCTGGAAAACTACCACTAGCTTCACTTCTTATGAGTTGTTCTATGAAAATCAGTTGATACTTCTTATAGGATTTAAATTAGAAATAGTACAAACAAATTCAGAGATTGAGATAGTTATCAGTGAGGCCCAGCAACTCTAGATTACATAGTTGAATAGATTGGATGAACTATGCCTAGAAACACTTCAAATATCAAGTTGATTCAAGAACAAAGAAAAGTGTGGCATGATAAAAATATTGTTAGAAGAACATTCAAGATAGGAGATTGAGCATTATTCTATGAATCCAGATACCACAATTTCAAAGGGAAATTACACACTAGTTGACTGGGCCCCTAAGAAATTAGTAAAGTTTATGAAAATGGTGATGTTTAATTGACACCAATCAATGGAGACAAGAGAACCTTGTTGGTAAATGGTCATAGGTTAAAATTGTACCACAAAGCTAGCATTCAAAGATGAATTCTCAATAGAATTATAGACTCAGCTTGAGCACTTTATGCTTGAAGACCGCACTTCCACAAGTTTAGTACCTACCCCTTAAGACCCTCTAATAATGTAGTTCTAATAAAAGAGGTGGAATAAAAACCATAAATGATGGTTCCTCTTTCAAAAACAAATAAATAAATATGGGGTTGGTTGAAACCTAAAAATGGTGATCTTTCCTCTAGAGATGGTTGAAAACTAACAATGACGACCTTCTCCCCTTTCTCAAAACTTCTAGATCCACAATGCTCTAAACTCTCACCTTGCATATCTGCTCTAGATAACTCTAAATGACTCCAACTCAGCACCTTTTGAGGCACTCTACAACCCTTATCACATCCCCACAATACTTCATCAATGCTCAAATAGTTCCCATGTTCTTTCACTTGTCCAACTTCTAATGGCTTCACCTTTCCTACCGATGAGTACATTTAATCATTCAAGTAACTATTTACTCCAAGTATGCATTTTCTTCTTAAATCTTCTAATTTTCCTCACACAAGTTGGGGGTTGCATCAATTGCATTAATTATACCAAGTGGCCAATATACTTTTTATTGCCTCATTACTTCAATGATCAATGTAAAATATTCTGGGATGGATATGAGATGGTTATTTCATAAATCCAAGACAAATATGTTTTTTTGCACACGTATCGCCCAAGTTTTTAGTGAAAAATAATGTACTTTCACCTCTAAATATCCAATGTGGCATTGATGACCTGAGTACAAGTAGTAGATGTGGCAATAATCAATCAATACGATAGTATGTGGAATTAAATCCAACCAACTGATAAAAAATTTAATGGCAAGATATCTTCCATGTACTTACATGAGTGTGAATTCAAAATTTCTATTTATACAAATTATTGATCATTATCATAGCTCGCAATATTGGGAAATGATACATATATCATACCTTGACATTTTATCCACATTTGTATTATACTCTTTCTACACCCACCTCTCCATTACTCTCAGGTGCCCATTACATTGGAATTTCCAACCATACAAATTAGTGAGCAACCCAATGCAGATGTATTTGCATTGGTCAAATGGCTAGATTTCTTACAAAAATTTAAAGGGTATGAATTAGATCTAGTTGAGAATTTGTGCAGAATTACCACTTGGGTTTCTCTATATTAAAAGGCATTTGAATTGCAATCAACTCAACTGTATTCAACCAATTTTTTGGATTGCTAGAAATTGGTGAGGACATTTCACACAAAATTTTATCATACGAGGAATTGGTCTAAGGATTTCATGTGCCTCGAGAGCCCATCCCCCATTATGTGATTAGAAAAGGTGCAATGATTGGTCTTTTTGATCCCTAGGCCACTATCATCATCCAAGCAATAAAAAAATTTACATGTGACAGCCAATATGGTAACATTCTTGGCCCAAGTATGCGAGTTCTTTCCAATGTTCACCATGGTGCTACTCATTGCATAATATTATCACAATAATTCACCACCATAACAACCAAATAATCCATCATGGCCTCATTCACCTCATAATTAAGCATCACTTCCTCCAAAAGGAGAATGGGAAATAAAAATGGGAGGAATTTCTCCAAAACCAAACCCTTGGGCCTAAGAAACCAAAGTTGAAGAATGAAACCCCAACCTCTATTTCCTCAATACCAACAACTTGTGCTTCTGCCTGGATTTGGATCGCTCCCAAGCCTCCTATGATCAATTTTGAGGATAATGAAGAAGGAGATGTCTTTAGGGCACCACTAGAGAAACCTACCCCTCAACATGATAAAAATGGGGATGTCATTGACTTAGAATCCAAGGAGGAGGATGTTGCAAAAATTATTGGCCTTGCCGAGATCTTGGGTAGCCTATCCTTCAGCCACCCTATCCATGCAAACACACCATGGAGGGAAGGCAAGAAACCCATGTTATAATATAACGGAGAGCTAGATGAAGATACATATATTGCACCAATCTTGGCCCTATCTCAGGAAGAGCATGAAATCCACGAATACAAGTAGCAACTCCTACAAATACATGAGATCCTAGAAGCCAAAGATGCCACCTTAGAAGAATAACAAAAAGGAAACTAGAGACACACCTACCCAAAATAAGTTAATTCAGCAAATGTAGCATGAATTGGCCCAAATGAAGGTTGAAAATGCTTTGAAAGATGAATGATTTGCCACTATTTCCTCATTGGGAAAAGGTGTGTTGTCCACCTTGCATAATGTTATAATGTAATTTGTATTTATTTATTATTTAGTGCACTTAGGGAATCTAGGGAAACGTGCATCACATGGGTCTAGCATTCTTGGAGCCACTTTATGTGTTGTACATGTAACATTGGATTAAATATTTAATGTGGGGTTGCACATGGGAATAATATTTAATATTGGAAAAACTTACTACCAATATTAAATGAGGGGTTAATGGTTTTGTAAGCTCATGGTATTTGTCACATGGTTTAATGTAATACCACTTGGTGGTTTTTTGCGAGCTTTTTTCTATAAAAGAAAAACACATGGGTAGTTGTCTAAGGTTGTCTAGTTGAGAGCATCTCTTGTTAGCATTTGTGAGGGTTGAAGCATGGCATGGGATGTGTGGTTACATGTTTGTTCACATGGAGTGCTTGTAGAGGGATCAATGTTTCAAAGGTGTTCATGGAGGACTCTGAATATGTATTGTAATGTTTATTGCTGAATAATACATGAGTGATGGATGCTTTTAGAGGTTGGGTTTTTCCCTCTTGAGGGTTTTCCCAAGGTATATCTTGTGTCATCTTTGATGGTATATTTTCTATTCTTTTGCATATGTATTTTGAATACTTGTTTGCATAGATTTCTCTATTTCGGCTATGTGGAAATTATCTTGGGCGGATGCATATTTCCTTTCATTCTTGATGAGAGCTCATGCCCCAAATTATGCATGATGTGGGAATTCAGACATCCTTTCCACCACTTTTGTGCTTTCTTTCTCTCATGTATCTTTGTTTAAAGGTAAAAAACACCCAATTTAAGAAGGATTTGGAAACCATTTAGCAAGATAAGGCCATAGGAGAGAACCAGTTTGATCAAGCCTATGAAAATGGTGTTGCAATCCTTTCCATGCAAAATCCTTTTGGGTATGTCTTGTTTTAGAGGGAACAATTTTTAAATTGAAGCTTTTATAAATTTCATCAAATCTTCCTATGGAATTTGGAAATGATCAAGAGTTTGTAGAAAGTTATCTCCAAAGCCCTCTAGAGCTTCAAGACCAAATGTGTGAATTTTTCAACATGGGTTCCTTATGGGTCACAATGAATTTTCTATGATTAATTTGAATATTAGTGAGTTGCAACTTTGAGGGTTCATTTCTTTGTTTCACAATCAAGTCAAATAGGGAAATTCAAATTGTAAAATACCATGTGGTCAAACAAATGCTTGGTCTCCCAATGCACCACAAGTACCCCAAGACCACAGAGTTTGCAAAAGATTTTAGGGCTATGGTTTATCTGCCCCAAATCACTACATAATATATTTGGAATCTACAATCCAACATAGCAGTACTTTAGGATCATAAAATTACCCTTCCTCCAACAACCACCAACACATTTATTATTGGTGGGGAACCACACCAAAAAAATCCACCGATGAGAACCAATGTCACAACCAATCTTCAGTGGAGCCTTGCTAGGGTATGGAATTTTATCTTACTAATTAAGGAGAATATATAGGACTTGATAGGTATGCAATTATGACTCTTTCCAACACCCCTAGCTGCATCCTTGAATCAAATACTTCTAAATATGATGGCATGATAGCTCAAGTGAGTTACCCACACTCATGGTTATGCAAACATTGGTAGGAAGTTTGATGACTACAAATGGAAGGAATATGATTGCTTTGTATGGTTGGAAAGAGGGCATCAGACAAACAATAAGAGCACACAACTTTAGCCATGAGGTCATGGCTTCATTCCAATTGGGGGAGAATGATGGGTCTAGAGATATACTATTTTAATTGCTCATTGCAAGATAAATTTTATCCTTGTTCTAAAAAATTTAGTATATTTAGTGTTTTGATAAACACCATTTTAGCTATTGTAAGGAATAAATAGATCATGTAATTTGAAATATTTACTTTCACATGATATGTTGCTTGAATGTTCAATCTATCTTCTCTTCTCCACATATATGCACATCTTTATCTGGATAACTACTATGGAATACTTGGATGGAGCTCTTAGACATCTCTCGAGACAACTCTAGAGGTAATCAATAACTCCTAGTGACTTTGAAGTTGATCGCTAACCCAAAAATAAGTTTCATCATATTAGAACTAGTCCACGACAAAATTATAGTAGATACATTGCTCCCAAATGCATAATCAAACTTACTCTAGTTGTCACTATGACTATTCTCATGAAGAGTTAGAACTTCTAGTCAAACCAAAATTATCTTTTCCACTAAAAAATGTGTATATCAAGCAAGTGCCACTTGATGTTGTAAGAGCATACCTTTCATAGTGATATTGGATATCTCTCGATCCAAGATCCAAATAAAGACACTCCTCCAAACTCAAGTTCTAGAATAGTTTTCTAAGAACTTTTGTCCATCAATTGGCTCTTGACAAAGTTTGATCTATAGTCAATTCTTAGATTATAGTTTAGAAGAATAACGGCCATCATCTCTTTTATTAGCTAGTTCCTATGTTTTAAATTAGAGCATAAGTTAGAGCAGACATTATTTATGTAATTCTCCCCACTTGGGGCCACTAAGAATGCAAATAAGAAACATGTTCTCCTAAATCATTTCACAGTTTTGGATCCCTTGAAATTGAGATTTGGGCCCACTCACTGGATGGAAGTGAACCTTAGTGTTTCTAAATCTCTTTTAACTATTTGTCATTATTGGTTGTTTAGATGTGGTTATTGCATTATAGCAATGGTTAATCTTTCTTTTCATACTTCATTACTGGTTTAGTTTGTAGACATCTTAAATTAGAAAATTCCAAAAAGATTGAGATTTATTTAAAATCATTTTGATTACATTTAGATAATCCATGTATGTGTGTGCTTATTTCCATTTATATTTCAATTTTTCAAGTGTGGTAAAATAGTATTTTAGTTCAACAAGTGTGATTTTACTTTTAAAAGTGTGATTTCAATTCTATAAGTGTGGTAAAATAGTATTTTAATTTTTACAAGTATGCTTTTGATTCTACAAGTATGGCAAAATAGGAGCTTGATAAAATTAAATGATTTTTTTTTGATACTACAATGAGCTCATCAACTAGAGTCAACCATAATATGGGAGTAATAGAAGTATTGGCTAGAGTCAACAAATAAGGTGTAATAAAATCATATATATAGATTGAACATAGGAACACAATATAGTTTATGATAGAAAATGAATCTAAACCCTAGGACATGGGAAAGAGATGAAGTTCAAGTTGGTATGAATTAAAGGTGCATAGGATGTAGAAAATATTGTGAATCTAAAATAAGTGATATATCAAGCACCATTCAAAAGAAAATAATATGATGGTTTAATGTATCATATGGAAGTATGAAAGTGTATTGAATTCATAACATGAAATAGAAAATATGCCAAATTACATGGAAATAAAGAAAAGAAGCATTAATGTTTAGCTATAGCCTATGTACGTATGTAATTATGAAAGGCAAGAACAGACTAAATAATTCTAGGGCCAATGTGGCATGGGTAAGGAGAAAGGTACCACGTGAGAATATGAAATGAGAATATGAGAAAGTAGATAATAGAAAAAGAAAGATAATATAAGTGAGAGTGTAGTAGATAATTCATAAAACCATCATGCATAGAATCATCAAAGATAAAAATCATTGAGAGATTCTTTTAACAGTCAACCATCTATGTTAGAAATTTCATTAGCTCCTAAGTAATATATAGAGGAAACAATTTAAGGGTGAAGACCATTTTGGGTGGAGTTTACCTTAAGTCCTCCTTCTACATTGGTATTGTGTTACTTAGAATAATATGGGAGAAAGAACTGGTTATAATCCTATTTGAGATGCTTTTTGTATGCATGGCATTAATCAAAGACATTCACATCATTCTCATAAATCATCTCTAGCTCCTAAGGATGGTGGCCACAATACATGGTGGCACCAATGAGGTCATGAAGAGAAACACAAGCTAAAGTATTTTTCGATCTCAAGGGACTTGCCCACTTCAACACCATGTACTAGAGAAGAATTAGTGCCTATGACGGTCTTCTCGCTAAGTGGGAGAAAGTTGAGAATGATAATTATTACCATGTCAATCTATTGTTTTGTGTAATATTGTATTAATTATTTTATTAGAAACCTTTTCCTATCCATTGAATTGAGGATAATAATGAATATAGAAGAAAGAATAAATATGGAAATTCTTTAGAAAAAATCCCTTCTCAATTTTGGAAATAAAATCTATTGTTATAGAAAAAATCATGAAATGATATTATCCATGAGCTAACTATACATAGAAAAGCAATATTATATTTGACTAGAATGGATTCCACCTATTTAGTTAAATAGTTTGTCATCATGGTAATAAAAGATGTAACTATTACAAGGAAGAGAAATTTTGTCCAAAATATCAAGGCCCCAAATAGAGAATGGATAACATGAAGAGGTTAGAGTTCCTAAGTAAGACCATTGATGAGATTGTTATGTTCTTAATACATGGGATATTCATTAGCAAACTTTTCAGACTATTGATCAACCTTTTGTGAATAGTATCTCATATGAAGAATTTTTGAAGTAGTGTCTTTGTAATTATTTTTTACTACAATTGAAAAACATTACTTTTTCCTTAATGTTAGAAATGTTCTAACATATCATTGATTTAATCCTTAAGGTTTTGGAATTTTCTCTTTGATATTGTTTATCCTTGTATTATGCCTAAAACTCTTTGTTTCTTTATATCCTTCATGGATTTTATATGCCAAATTTCTTGTTTGATATTGGCTTGTTTAATTTGTGAAAGATTTTGAATCAAGCCTTAAGTCTCATTGATTTACTAGACCCTCCTCAGAATGACCCATCATAGCCCATTTTATTATCTAATATTTTCCTTTCACTTTTATTTATCCAACTAAAGGGTTTCTCGCTTAACTTTCCATGTGTATAAATATTATCACATTGCACCAACCCAAGATCATCACATTTCACCTCTCATTTCTTTTGTTGAATCCATAAGAACACACTTTCTTGGCATGTGTAAAGGATTAGTGAGCTATATGTGTGAATTAAATATAGATTTCTTGGTTTTCTTATATCACTTATATTCTTTAATTGGTTGAAACTAATTCTTCTTATGCAAGGACAAGAGATTTTGTTTTTAAATTCCATTTGATCAGTTTTCATTACATCACTACCATTATTTACATCACAAACTTAAAGATGGGCTCATTTTTATGCAAATTATGAGATTGATTATAGTGCCAAACTATGATTACATCACATTAAGGAAAATACATCATAATTTGGTATTCAAGCTTTAGATTGAAGTAATGAAGTAGAAGAATGTTGACATGTGCCATGAATCTTGCAAACTCTTGTGCTAGAATGGAGACCTTTAAATGGCTTTAGAATTAAAACTTGTTAATCCACTACCCTCCCCTTCAAAGTTAGGATAGTTAGCAATACCTTATTACGTCATTATTTTTCTTCACATTTTTAGTTTATTTTTAAGCTCTTTTGTACACACAATGTGTGTTGTCCACAATAACTCAACCTAGGATGCAAATATGGAATACATTTGGTGAAGTATCATTGTATAATACTAATATTAGTGCAACATAGCTTCTAAAATGTGCTTGTTGATGGGTTCAGTTATTAGCCTATTTTTTTTTGCTTTTATGCATACTTTCAAACACTTTTAGATATACCTTTCAGAAAATACTCCTATGCTATGTTATCTTTTTCATGTTTATTATTCAACCTTCAACCTAAATCATAGTAATGGAAATATGGTTATAACATAGTAGCACTACATAGTTTATATGTGAGTATGCATGAAATGTGGATGGAATTTTGTGTTTAATTATGGTAGATAGCTTTGTGTATATGTTTTATGGATTAACCTCTTGCAGCTCACAAAGAACTGTAGCACATAGAAATAGGAAGTTATAACCCATAGAAAAAGGAAGACTGGGACAGCGAAATAGGGGAAGTGTCAGATTAAGCTAAATGCAATAATTAATGTATGAAGAAACTTGACAGAGTTGAATGTGCATCATTATGAAAAGTTAATAAGGTGCTAGAGAAAAATAACTCTTTTGTTGATAGGATTCTGAATAACTATTTGTGTGTTTTAAATGCAATTTTGTTTTACAAAATTCCAGTTCTATTAGGATTCTTCTTTCTTTTCAATTATAGCTTGAACAATTCAATCTTAACTATATGCTCTGATATCTAGGAGTGGAAGTTAATCATTCTAGTTAGTTTTTGCTTAGAATAAACTCTCATACTTGTATATAGTTGAGGATGAATCCTTAGATAAATTAGTTGATTTCTAGAATTTTTTTATCAGTTGCTTTTCAAGTTCAGTTATTATCTACAAACATGTTGATTACTCATAATGAATTCATTGAATACAATATGTGAAGAAGATTTTGTGTAATCTTTTGTGATGTGTAATGAATGAAGTTAAATTTTACAAGGATGCATAGAATTTGATATTTAGATCTAGTTCTAATTAAGTGAGGACAACCACTTGAGTAGGCCACTCAAGGTAACTATTTTTCACTTCATTTATAGCTTTTTATTTTTGTTTAAGTGGTTATTTCTATTCACCATTATCTCATAAATTGCATGTAAGATAGAATAGAACCTTATATTTTGATTATCAGTAATGAACGATCATGAGCATGCATTTATTTGGTTAATCTATAGTACTCTGGAGGTTAGATTAACTTTAATTTCTAGTTTGAGTAGTTCTAAGTTGGTATAGAAATTCTTTATTAGCAGTAGTTCAGTTATAGGTTAAGTTGTAGGCACCTGTAGCCATTAGCTCTAGTTTTTTTCTTTCACTATTATGCAATTCTATAAATTTCCAACAAGTAGAACACCTTGAATAGGATAACCTAGGTAGCCTTAAGTCTCTGAAGGCACATACAGTGGAGCACCATCACAAGTTTACAAACCTTGGGTTGACATTTTAATGCAGTCTTCGCAATGTTGAGTGGACTGCTCAACCAGATATACCTTTGAATTGTGTAGGTTCTACCAATTTTACAATACATTAGTGTAGACTCTACATTTTTGGTGTCTTTGTTGAGCATGGTGCTATCTTCATAGACTTGTTTTGTGAGCTTTCATAGTTTGCATTTTTTTTTTTAGCATTAGGACTGTTGGACTTAATAATTTTCACAACACCAAATGATACACTAATATTATGCAGGACCGCTACTATATAAATCCATATTTCATGTATGTGGAGGCAGACAGACTCTTTGGGCAGATTCCTTCCCTCTACATGCCAAGAAGCCATAGCACTAATTGGTGAATCCAGTACTCAAAGCGAGGGTAATACCGAAGAAGAAATTTCCCTATCACCAACATCTAGCACACAAACATAGGGGACATACCAATCTATGGGTGATGTAGTTGATGATCTTGAATGACCAACCTTTGAGTTCCCAATCACCAATCAAGAAAGGGCTATTATGTTGAAGAATATCCCTCCTTCAACATTACCCATATTTTATGGGTTGGTGAATGAAGACCCAAATACATTTATGTTTGAATTTGATGTCCTATGCAGAAGTTATGACTATACTTCTGATGCTCATAGGCTCAAACTCTTCCCTGCCACTCTAAAAGATGCAGCCCTAAGATGGTTTATGGGATTAGGAAAGGAAGTTGTCCCTGATTGGGATATTATGAAAATAGTGTTCTTGGAGAAATACCAAGACTATTGTAGAGGACTTGATAGGAGGGGAGATGACATTTTCATAATGTCACAAAAGGAGGATGGGCCATTAGAAGATTATGTAGAGAGATTTTAGTTTGCCTTGAAGAAAAATCCATAGAACAAGTTGTTTGAAGAATCCCTCAAGTCAGTATTTTTTAGGGGAGTCAATGAGGACTGTATGGATTCCCTCAACCTCATTAGACAAGGGGATATCTCTCAAATACCATTTCAAGACATCTACAAATTCTATAGGAATTACTCCAGGACTTCCACTAAAAAACCAAGAGGAGACAAGACATCCACTATTGGAAAATCATCCATAGGGGTTCCAAAGATAGAATCAAGTAATTTGCAGTCTAAGATGAAGGAGGAAATTATCAGCCACTTAGCCACTTAGTTGGATACTCTCCACATCAAGAAGAAGCAAGAGAAATTTGAAGCAATGCTCACTGAATACTACCCTAGTTGTAGGCAAACAAAAGAAAACTGTAAATCCAAGAGGTTGGCTTACATTCAACAAGATAAAATTGAGAAGCCTAAAGGAGAGGATGGACAACTATTTTATATAGCTCAAAGAAGGCCATGGAAACAAATACAAGGTATGCCACAAGACCCCCTTAGCTTCAATTCATCCTTTCCCATTGGAAATCAGAATTTTTCTGCTCAGAATTCTCATTCTTGGCCAACTAACCAAAATCCATGGCAAAACCCTCCACAATGGCCACAACCTCAGCAAAACTAGAACCACCAGCAACCAAATCCTTGGTCACAACAAAATTTCAGGGTTCCAATTACAATCCCCAATGGCCAACACAATAGAACCAATGGTAGCCTCAATGGAAAAAAGGTCAGGAGTGGTAGCAGCAAAACATGAACTATCAACAACCTATGCTTCCTCTTCAATCCCAACAACAAGCCATTATGCCTCCATAAAATCCTACATCCCATCCACCCAAGACACCACAAATACATGCCAAACCTGCACCTAACCCTTACAACAAACCTATCGAACAGGCTTATACCAATGAAGCTATGCAATACCCCACTTATGGGGTAGAGGTGAGTGATGTCCACCTCAGATTAGGAAAACAACTCGTTAGACCTTCATCCCATCAAATCATTGAGGTGGAGGATTAGGAACTTGCAATTCAAGCTTCAAACAAAACACCTTTGGAACCTGAGTCAAATCAGGTACACCAAACTACCTCAAGTCCAAAGCCTTCTTTTCTTGAATGCTTAGCCATTCAAAAGCATCACACACAAGCTGAGATAGACCTGTTGGGTCAACTTAGGGATGTCAATATCAAGATCCCTCTCATCTGGTATATTAAGGACTTTCCAATCTATACTAAAGCAATCAAGGACCTATGTCTTAAAAAATGGTGGAGGAAAAGGAAGGATCCTCAAACAGTAATGTCTTAGGAATCCTTGTAGATACCATGTTAGGGAACATAACCGTCCCTAAATACACAGATCCTAGGAGTCCAGTAGTGGACATTAAGACTAATGGGACCCTTATCAAGAATACCTTAATAGACTTAGGGGCATAAGTCAATGTTATGACTATAGAAACAATGCAATTACTTTAATTAGCCAACCTTAGACCTACACAAATTGTTCTATAATTAGTTGATAGGTCAAATTTTAAGCCTGAAGGAATCATTGAAGATTTGGTTATTGCTTTAGATTCTTGGTAATATCCTATTGATTTCATAGTTTTATAGCCAAAGGTTAATCTTGCAATATACCCACTCATCCTAGGTAGACCATGGTTAGCTATAATTGATGCATTCATAGGCTGTAGATATGGAAATATGATAATATCTAATGGGACTATGACCAAGAAATTGGCACTCTATCTTCCATCCCAACCTTATGTTGATCTTCAGCAAACTATTTGGCCCACTTTGGATGAGGAAGATAATTATTCCCTAAAAACATTGATGACTATAGAATGAAGCCCTTTATTGGATGATCAGGATGAAGATGAGCTCATTGCTCACATAATAAAAAATGACTACAGCAGGAGATCGTAACAACAAGACTGTCTCACATGCCTACAAGACCCCATGCAAAGTATTATACCCACCAATTCCTCAGAAGAAATATCTCAGATCTTTCATTCCTTAGTTCCACAACATTATGTACCAATTATTCCAAGCCTTGACCTCTCATTTGTGCAAGAATCCTCTAAGGAATTGGAAGTCATGCCAAGAAAAATGTTGAACACAAACAATGCATTAACCAAATAGTAGCAGAATTCCCTACACACATTGTTGTAGCCACACGCAACAACATATGCATGGGATTACCATGATATGAAAGGTACAGATACTAACTTATGTATGCATAGGAACTATATCAATTATGGTTTTAGACCTATTAGGTAGCCTCAAATATGAATGAGCCCTACCCTAAGAGACATAGTCAAAGCTAAACTTCAAAAACTTCTTGATGCAAGCTTTATCTATCCTATATCTGGCAGTGAATGGGTCTCACCTTTGGTCATTGTTCCCAAGAAAGGTGGAAAATGGAGAGTTTGTGTAGATTATAGAGAATTGAACACAACCACTAGGAAGGTCCACTTTCCATTTCCCTTTATAGATCAATTACTTGACTCTTTAGTTGGGAAGCACTTTTCATTCCTAGATGGTTTCAGTTGTTATAATCAGATAAAAATTGCTCCAGAAGATCAAGACAAAACTATGTTCACTTGTACTTGGGGTAATTATGCCTACTCTATTATGCCCTTTGGTTTATGCAATGCTTCAACTACTTTTCAGATGGTAGTGCTCAGCATCTTTTCTAGTTATGCTCATTATTATATGGAGATATATATGGATGATTTCACCACATATTTGGAAACTTATGAGGAATCCCTCAGCAATCTAGAAAAGGTATTAAAGAAATGTAAATAACACAACTTATCACTCAAGAGTTCTTTATGATGATGACTCAAGCATTTTTTTAGGGCACTTCATATCTGGTGTAGGGATTTCGGTTGATCCACATAAGATAGAAATTATCTCTACATTATATGTTCCAAAGAATCAAAGATATATTAGGAGTTTCCTTAGCCATGCAGGGTACTACAAGAGGTTTATTAAAGACTTCATTAATATTGTTGCACCATTGTTTTTTTTGTTGAGTAAAGACATTGAATTTGAGTGGATATTAGAGTGCCAACACTCCTTTGAAGAACTGAAGAAAGCCTTGACTCAAGAACCTATTTTGAGGGGGCCAAATTGGACCTTACCCTTTCATATACTTACAAATGCTTTAGATTTTTCTATTGGAGCAGTTTTGAGTCAGAAATAAGGTAACAAAGAATATGCAATTTACCACATTAGCAAGAACCTTCAGGGAGCAAAGTTGAATTATACTATTACAATAAAAGAGATGTTGGTAGTAGTGTATGCCATCAATAAATTCAAGCGTTACATTACTGGTTATTCAATTTTTGTCTATATAGACCAACATCTATCAAATATTTGATGAAAACGCCTGTAGTAGGGGGTAGATTAGTCAGATGGATGCTCCTTCTACAAGATTTTGATATTACAATAGTAGAAAAACCTGGAAAGGCTAATGTAGTGGCAGATTTTCTGTCAAGATTGCCAACACAATCAACTAAAGGGGTAGTGGATGAATCATTTCTAGATGAACACTTGTTTTCTCTTAATGGACATATACCCCGGTATGTTGACATTAAAAATTATTTAGTGACAAGGAAGATTCCACCACACTTCTCTCCAAGGGAAAAGAGACAGTTTGTACATAAGTGTTTTCATACTCTTGGATATTAGGGTTGTCTATTCTACAGTGGACCTGACAACATCATGAGAAGGTGCACAAGGGAATATGGCATCTTTGATATCATGAAGCATTTCCATGATGAGCCATGTGGAGGTCATTTTGCAGCAAAAAGAACATCATTTAAAATCCTCACAACTAGTTATTATTTGCCAATTTTACACAAGGATTTTGTTAAATACACAAGGAGCTATGGTAGGTGTCAAAGAATGGGTAAACCAACCAAGAGTGATGAAATGCCATTACAACCTCGGTTAACACTAGCTCCTTTTGACAAACGGGGTCTAGACTTCATTGGACCAATCTTGCCTACTTCCAACAACAAGGAACATATTCTAGTTTGCACTGACTATCTAAAAAAGTGGGTAGATGTAAAGGCCTTACAGTTTTCCATAGATGGAAATGTGGCTAAATTCTTGTGTGAGGATGCATTTACTAGGTATGGAGTACCTAAAGAAATAGTCACTAATCAGGGTCCACAGTTTACTTTAGACCTCATTACCAAATTGGTTGAAGAATACCAAATTAGGCACAAGAAGTCAACACCTTATCACCCTCAAGCCAATGGTCAGGTGGAGGTTACTAATAGGGAAATTGAAAGTATTAGAACCAAAATAGTGCAATTACATAGGAAAGATTGGGTTGCAAGGTTACCAAAAGTAGTATGGGAATATAGAACAACCTAGAAAACAACAACTGGTTTTACACCCTATGAGATCGTGTATGGTAAAACAACAATTCTTCCAATTGAATTTGAATAGAATACATTAAGGACAGTAGTGGAACTGGAAATGGATCTAACAATAGCTCAAAATGAGATTTTACACAATTTAAATGGACTCGATGAAATTAGAATGGAGGCAATCCATCACAGAGAGATAGTACAACAACAAAGGATGAAGTGACATGATCAATATATCAAAACAAAGGATATTAATGTAGGGGAGTGGGCATTATTATATGATCATGGCACAAATATTTCAAAGGGAAACTCCAATCCAGGTGGTTGGGTTCTTATGAAATATGTCAAGTCTATCCTAATGGAGCAATCAAGTTGCACACCATAGATGCAGACAAACTATCTCTTCTGATTAATGGCCACAAATTGAAGTTGTATAAGAAACCAGTACAAAAAGACGAATTTATTTTCTCCATGTTTCAATAGTATGGTGCTCGAAGTGATCCAAATACAAATTCAAAAACCTAAAGTGATATCTCAGTAGCACATGACATACCAAGTACTTTAGATGACACAATGATTCAGCTATACAGCTTAATCCTTGAGATCACTCGGGATTAATTTCTTATTTTACCTCACAAGCACACATAGCATAGTTATAATGTTACTTATACTTTCTCCAGAGGGACCTCTTTTCTATTTTAACCATTACACATTCATAAAGGGTCCTATTGTAGTAGGGACTTGTAGCATAATAGTTGTCAACTTTCAGAAAGGGTCATGTTGTCGAAGGTACCTGTAGCGTCGTATGGCAAAGAAAAATGTCAAATCACTTGGTGCCACATTAACTATAGTTCACGTGCATTCACCTCAAAATACTTACATGCAATATCCATCTTTTCATAATAAGTACCCGTAGCACAATTCTATTATTTCCTGCTGCTAATTCAAATTTTAAACATTTGAGTTGTCACATCACCAGCTATTATCTGTCTAATCTATTTCATTACCTTGCATCTACAACCTCACAATTCATTCACCTACAATTATTTCTAGTCACATCAAATCATATTTTGGGTACATGTTATTTAGTTTACACATGTGGTGATCAGTTAGTCCCTTCCAACAGTTACGCAAGGTACACTATCATAATTAGCATAGATTTCTTTAATCTTTCATTATGTCTTTCATATTAAATTATGCATGTGAAATATTCATACCATTAATTTCCATACTTTTTAATTATACCCTTCCCAATCACGAGTTGAAGTGAGATCACTTCACACAATAAGTTGGTGGGAGGGTACAACTCAGCCAATTTTTTTTGAATTCCTCCACCTAAACCAAATGTAATAAATAGATATGACATGCAAACCCCTCCTAAAATTACACCTACTTTTTGCTGATACTTTCAATTGCCAATTCCCAATCCTATGAACTTGAGCTAAGTCCAACCCAGAGTCGACCCTAGAACCTATTTTTGAGCTCAATTAAGCTGATACTAAGAAGGGGGGTTGCAGTTATGGTATGGTAGTGAAAGTGCATGAGGAAATAGCAGAAAGGAGAAGGGTTTTGAAGGTGGTGGAGTGGAATTGCACTAAATTTTCAAGGTTAACATATTGAGTAGAGTAAAGAGAGTAATAATGGGAGGCAATGTTATCAGGAGAGAGTCATCGGCTCACAAGAAAATACTGGAAGATACAATGGCCCTACCTATTTTCACAAGAGTGGGTTGGATCGATTATTTCCTAAAACTAATAGAATTTGACAATGAGAGAGAAAGAAGGTTTGCAGCTACATTAAATCATGATGAATCAATGGTGAAAGGACTGTCAATGGATGCATCCAAGGTCACCATAGCACAAGTTTCTAGATCACCTAGAACTGGAGCAGAGTTTCCAGTATGTGCAAATGCAGTTGTAGCCAAAGAGAAAATTTGGAATCGTCTTCACAAGGTACAAAGAGGCTCTCTCTTCCATGGTTTTGGGCTAATTTTGCATCCTATATCATTAGATATCTTACTTGTGACAGAAGTAAAAATATTTTGTATATAGTATATTTTAAATTGCTTAGTCACGTTTGACACAATAAGCTGGTAAATGTGCCAAATTTTCTTTATAATACATGTTGAAAATAATGGCATCAGTGTATCGAAGGAAACAAAGTGACACTGCCATATCACACCACTATTTGATTGCCTTTTTAGTAAAAGATAAGCTTAAGAATTTAGTACCCACAGGTAGACTGGGAAGATTTTAAGAAATGTGAAGATATTAACAGTTTACTAGAGGAACCGGTAGTACCTAAGACTTTAGAACCACAAGATGAACCTGTAAGGGAAAGTCCTCATGTCTCACCTACGACTTCACCTACCCATAGCCAAGGTGAGAATGAGGAGCACAATGTGCCAAAGTCTAGGTCACTAGTAGTGGAGGAAATTTCTTCTTCTTCAAAACCACAAAAACCCAAGAGCAGAAGAGGCAATACATCCACACCATCCACACCTTCTAAAATAGAAAAAAGAAAGAAGAATGTTCAAAAGAAGAAGAAGGATGTTAAAAAGGAGACTCCTACACCTAGGTGTTCAGATAGATTAAAGAAATAAGGTGTCATGAGGGGAAGTGTGGAGAAGCTTGAGGAAGAGTAAAAGGGCAAAGAACAGCAAGAGGAAGATGTCATGTTAGTAGAAATAGACTTTGAGTGGAAGGGAAATATCCCTGGAAATATAAATATACCTATGAAGAGGAAGAGATATGTGTCTACTACTTATTATTCAGAATCAGAAGATTTGTTTATTGCTAAAAAAATAGAAGAAAACCATAGATAATCCCACCTATGAAGACTATGAAGGGGGAGGTAATTAGTAGTTTATGGAAATAGGGAAAATGTATATAGAAGAAAGAAATGTTAGGAATGGGCTCCAAGAAGCCTTGGATAGAATCAAAAATTTGGAAGAGTTAGTGCAGAGCTATGAAAAGAAAGACAAGGAAAGGGAAACAAAAATACAATAAATGGAGGAAAAATTACAAACATATGGCCATGGTACTAAACTTGATTTGTTGCACAATTGGCCATTACTAGGACTGGGGATGGAGAACTGGCAATACCAAATCAGAGGCCTCCTTCCATAAGACTTGAATTCACCATACAACCTTGTCACTTGGTTATCATTTATGGAGGGTGACTGATGATTTTGCACAAGAAAAGGATTAGTGGAAGAAAGAAAAAGTTTTTTTGATTGAAGAACATGTTAAGATGGAAAAGAAAGAGATTGAGTCAAGAAGATCAATAGTTGGGTTGGAAGAAGTGGCGGATAAAGTTGCACAAATCATAAGATGCAGACCTCCAGCAAGGACATATGCATTATTTTTGCAAGAAATATTTATGAGTTTTCAGTTTAGTAGGCTAATTAGTAAGCAGCTAGTTGGGATAAGAAAAAAATTTGAGTATCTTAATGTTTTTGTTGATTCTACACCTAAGGAGCAGGATCAATTGTGTGAATACTATTTACACAATTATGTCTAGTATTAGATGAAATAGAGTGGAATCCTCTGATATTTGTAGGGGATCTCCAAGTAAGAGAACTAGTATTTTATTACAGGAACGAACAATTCAGAGGAGAAATAATGGAAGAATATGAGAAGAGAGAGAAATCAGTTGCTCTCCCCATAAGGAAGGAATCTAAAGACCCTGATACAATTATAGATGAATGGTTGAAACTCCTGGATCACAAAGGTGTAGGAAGAAAAATTATGAAACTAAGGATAGAAGATTACAAAAGAGTGCAAAAATTAGCTATGGGTTTAGGTTAGCAATGTTATAGTTATATGTAGAGAAGATGGAATAGCTTGACCTCGAAGTTGCAAAGAAAGGAACCTCATTCCATGTATAATTCACCATGATTGAAAGGGTACACAAATACATGAGAATTGGTACAGACATAGGGATTCACTGGGCACCACTTACATTTCATCCACCTATTCTACTTTATCCAATTCTGTATTGGATCGAGGAAAAAGGTGAGGAATGTGAGAAAGCTAGGAATATTAGAAAGAGGCAACTTGCAGCTTATAGAGGTTTTTACTTAAAGAATATCAAGGGCATTGATACTATCATGGACCTCACGGAGATCACCCTGCAACATAATCTGTACCCCTAGTATTTTTTTGAGGACAAGCAAAAGTGTAGTTGAGGGGAATGATGGGTTCAATTATTAGCCTATTTTATGTTTCTTTTTATGCATACTTTCAAACACTTTTAGATATACCTTTTAGACAATACTCCTATGCTATGCTATCTTTTTCATGTTTATTATATAACCTTGGACCTAAATTAAAGTAATGGAAATATGGTTATAATATAGTAGCATTGCATATTTTATATGTGAGTATGTATGAAATGTGGACGGAATTTTGTGTTTAATTATGGTAGTTAGCTTTGTGTATATGTTTTGTGGATTAACCTCTTGCAGCTCATAAAGAATTGTAGAACGTAGCAACTGGAAGTTGTAACCTGTAGCAAAAGGAAGATTGGGACAGTGAAATAGGAGAAGTGTCAAATTAAGTGGAATGCAATAACTATTGTATGAAGACACCTGACGGAGTTGAATGTGCATCATTATGACAAGTTAGTAAAGTGTTGGAGGAGAACTCTTTTGTTGATAGGATTTTGAATAACTGTTTATGTGTTTTACGAGCAAATTTTTTTTTACAAAATTCCATTTCTATTAGGATTCTTCTTTCTTTTTAGTTATATCTTGAACAATTCAATATTAACTATATGCTCTGATATCTAGGAGTGGAAATTAATTATTGTAGTTAGTTGTTTCTTAAAATAAACTCTCTTGTGCTTGTATATAGCTGATGGATGAGTCCTTAGATAAGTTAGTTGACTTCCAACATTATTTTATCAGTTGCTTTTCAAGTTCAATTATTATCTGCAAACATGTTGATTAATCGGAATGAATTCATTGAATACAATCTATGAAGAAGATTTTGTGTAATCCTTTGTGATGTGTAGTGAATGATGTTCAATTTTACATGGATGTGTAGAATCTAATATTTAGATCTAGATATAGTTAAGTGAGGACATCCACTTGAGTAGGCCACTCAAGGTAATTGTTCTTCACTTCATTTATATCTATTTATTTTTGTTTAAGTAGTTATCTCGATTCACCATTATCTCATAAATTGCATGTAAGATAGAATAGAACCTTATATTTTGATTATCAGTTATGAATGCTCATGAGCATATAAGTATTTGGTTAATCTGTAGTACTCTGTAGGTTAGAGTAACTTTAACTGCCAGTTTGAGTAGTTCTGAGTTGGTATAGTAATTCTTTATAAGTATTAGTTCAATTGCAGGTTAAGTTGTAGGCACTTATAGCCATTAGCTCTAGTTTGTTTTTGTCACTGTTATGCAATTCTATAAATTTCCAACAAGTAGAACACCTTGAATAGGATAATATAGGTAGCCTTAAGTCTCTGAATGCACAGTGTAGCACCATCACAAGTTTACAAACCTTGGGTTGACATTTTAATTTAGTCTTTGCAATGTTGAGTGGACTGTTCATCCAGATATACCTCTAAATTGTGTAGGTTCTACCAATTTTACATTACATTAGTTTAGACTCTACACTTATCTTCAAGAGTGTTATGAGAAAAACTAGGCTACATTATTGAGTAGACTAACTCATAGCTCTTGATATATTTCATGTATTGGTATCCCATTGGTCCATGTAATCGCTATTAGAATAGGTGGAATGACACATCATTAGGCCTTCCTTGTGTCATGGTATAAGCGAAAAATTGATACCCATCAAAATTTCCTTGTATAAGCTAAAAGTTTCACACATGATTGTTGTTGATCTCACTCATCCCAAAAGATCAAGGACTAAAATTTAAAGTTATATTAAAATAATAATAAATGCACCATCCCACTTTTGTGCTTGTACATATATTTAATGAAAAGGTGGAAAAATCAATGAAAATTTTCAGTCTTCTTTCTTGAATTACTCTAAATTGTTTTCTAGCAATGAGTAAGAGATCTAGGGTATGGCTAAAGTCAAGGATTGGTCACATCAATTAACATTTTGTTTCTTGTTGAAAGATATATGCATTTAGAGGTAGAGGTAAATGTTTATGCTTTCTTGAAGCTTCTAAAATTTATTTTTGTTCAAGTAAGCTAGGTTTTGTTTGATTGTATTTGTTATAGTCAAGTAGAGTTTGTTACACACTAAATTATTATAGTCATAATTTATTCCAAGCATATCATCCCCCTAAGACCTTCACATTGTAAAATGAGTTATGCATCATCCCACACTAACAATCCCAAGAGAGGTCTATACCAAGACCTAATTGGCCAATTCCTTGGTTTTATAAAAAGAGCTAGGCATACCTAGAGCATGGGCATATTCTCTAATAGACTATAGGATAGGTCTAAACTAGTTAGAGATCTTATTGTCCCTATAATTGGCTATGATTTATTTTTTCATATTACAATCATGCTAGAACACCCATTCCTATCTCAAATATATGTTTCCTAGACCTATGGAAGATGGTTGTTCCAAATCTCTTGTAAGCACTAACTTGATATACAAAATAGATAAGCAATATGATTCATAGTCTTGACAATTGAAGGTAAAGGAAATTTCTATACTATTCACTTTCAATAAACATTTAGTTACAAAATAATTCAACCTAAATCCTCAAGAAAACTAAAAAAGTGACTTCAAAGGATTATTCAAAGAATATGCCAAAGACAAGAGTAGCTACAAGGTAAAGTGGTTATCTAACCATGGAATAAAGGGCCCATCTAGATTGAAGTTAATTCTTTGAGATGAAATTCAACCATTTTGTGTTGATACATTTGAATATTATTTTAATATGACTTACATTTCTTTGTGTCATGTATTGGTGGAAAATTACAAAGTACAGATGCCTATACATATGATTATGATTGTTACAATATTCAACATTAGTCTATTAAAATAATGTTTGATTTGTCTTCTTTTGTAGCAAAGAGTTTTCATCGATTATTAGTATCCCTGAAGGTTGATGATAGAATTCTATGTGTCAAATGGTATTCTTTTCTCTGACATATCATATTATACCTACGAAATAATACATGGGACCCTAACATAAAGGTTATATAGTTGCATCACCAGACAACCTACCTAAACCAACCCAAATAAGGACCTATGTATACTCTAACTATGCTTGGGCATAAAAGAAGTAGGTTATTTGTTTCTTTCTTGAAGTTATTGAGACCAAAGAAATCTTATCTAGAGATGGATTGTGCACACAATAGGGGAGACATGTTCTTTCATTAGGATAAAATAATCATTAGAAATGATAAATATAAATAAGAAAAATGTGCCCTTCCCTTTTGGGCACCACATAGAGTGGGTGGAAACTTAATGAATCTAATAAATTTCAAATGAGACAAAAAAGAAAATGATCCTTCTTTCTATCTAATCTCAAATTCTCTTATTCAACAATTATTGTCAAGGAGAGTCTTGACCTCCTAAACTAAACATTAATGAAATATAGAATATTGTCAAAGAACAATAGGATATTTGAATTAGAATACTTTATTGATCAAACCAAGAAAGAAGTGGTAAGATTAAGGTATGAAAATTAGTTTTATGAGTCAAAGGACTTAATTAGAAAATGTATGACTAAGGACATAATTATTAAAATGAGAAATCATTGGGTGCATATTCATCTTGGTGAAAAAACTAGATCAACCCCTAATTCTAGTTACAAAGGTGCATTTGACAATATCAAAGACCCTATAATTAGAATGGGATTGATGTTAAACAATGTGGGAACTCTAGGAGTTGTAACATAAACAATTTCCCATGATTTATCTCTTGAGGAGAGTGTCATGGAGGTTAAGAAATATCTCACCATGCTCTAAAAGTGTGTTCTCTATTAACTATAGAAGATAAAGACCACATAGAAGTTGTACTTGAAGGCAATCACCAACCATTAGCTAATTATACTATCACTAAGGCTAGTGGGGGAAACCAAGATGAATATCAATAAATATTCAAAAAAATTGCTTCACCTCGAAGGCTTATTATTGTAATTTGCATCTAGCGAGCCAATAAAGAAATCATTAATATTCTATGATATTCAACAATGAGAAGTTTTTTATTCTATGTTATTCTACTATGTCAACTCTAAGCTACATGTTCGAAAAATTATTTCTCTAGACTCTCCATATATGACTGCACCAAGTGGTATCAATACAAGTTTTTGATCCAATTGGAGGGCATTCCAATAGATCCAAGGCTGAATTTATCACCAACTTGAGGCAGCCTACAAGTGTTTATCAATAGAGTCTCAACTATCAAGTAATTACAACCTTGTATCTAGATCACTAACATGAGGCAGTTGCACCATATCTAAGGAAAGATGCCACTAAAAAGGATGCTTGGTATGGCCACTGTTGCTGGAAGAATAGAAGAAATTTTAGGCATGATGAAGACAATGAAGATTCAATTGGATGTTGTACAAGAGGATATGAAAATAGGTCTAAACCCCAGATAGGAGGATTGAGAGCAACGAAGAAGAATTAAGAGATCAAATTTTAGATTTGAATGAGGTAACCTTAGAAGAAGAAGAATCAAAATAGATCAAATTGTTGAAATTTATTTCCAAGATAGGTAAGAGACCTAGAATTGATATTTCTAATTATATGCTCATGATTTGAAACTTAAGGAACTTATATAATGGATAAATGATATGGAAGAATACTTTGAGTATAAGGAAATTGAAGATTCAAAAACAATAAAGTTTGTAAAAACCAAGTTGAAAGGACATGTTCCTATTTGGTGGAAGCAAATTCAATTAGATCCAAAAAATGGGAAAACAAAGGATCTTAGGATAGGATGGTTGCAATTTTGAAGAATCAATTCATACCTGTCGATTATGAGCTTGAACTATTGAAGACATTGCAAAACCTAAGGCAAAAGGACAATTTGATGGAGTACACTAAAGAATTTCATAAGATGATCATTGGAACTAGACATAGTGAAGAATGAAAGGAGAAAGTTGTGTGGTACATCAATTTACTAAGGACAAGCATCCAAGAAGGGTTGAACCTAGTGAGGATGACAAGAATTGAAGAAGCATACCAATTTGGGTTGAAAGTTGATAAAAATTTGAGAAAAACATTTTAACACGAGTAGAGAGGAAGAGGAGGAAGATTCCAAGGAGCTAGATCACAAAGTGATGAAAGAAATGAACATCTAGGACACAACTGTAAGGAACTTAAGGTATTGAAACAACTTCCTACACTAATCTTAAGAAGAGGATAATACAAAACTTTATAAATCTTTTCAACAATTATAGAAACTTAAATAGAAATAAATATAAATATCATGCATACCACAACATAGTGATTTACGTGGGGAAAACCCTTTCAGAAGAAAATCCCACACTTTAAAATCCACCCAATATATTATTCAGAAATCACAAAGATTACAATATACTTGCAGAGCAAGCTTCTCATGGGATTATCACCAACCAGAGATCTAGAGGCAACACGACCACTATCAGACTCTCAAAATGCATCACAATACGTAGCCATAATACAACGCCCTCATAAAATAGGGTTGTCTTCTAGGGAAAGTCAAACCAACAAAATATTGACCATCAAATCTAAGACCTATTGATGAATGATCCAAATTTACAATAATACAATATACATTAAATTTGGCTTTCATGGGCGTTGCCTCTTAGAGCTTTCAAAATTTTACAAATTTTAGTTGACCCCATGAGAAAATTTATCAAATTGTCACCCTTGTGCTTGAGGGTCGTATGTTAGGGTTTAGGGGTTTGTTACCCTTGTTGAAATTTTTAAAGATTATTGAACCCTTGCGTTATATTTTCATGTTGACCTGTTGTACCAAGCCACTGATCATATTAGTTACAACTTAAGGCATCGTGCCCAATGTCTTTACCGGCCTCACTTTTTAGGCATGCCAGTCATCGGGTGTTTATTAAATTTTAATATTTTATGGTCGGCCTGAAATATTTTGTCTTTTCAAGACTTATGTCTTAAGTCTTTAAATATTTTTGAGGGGTCATTCCTCGTCACCTAGCCCATGGCCCTTTCCTTATAACAAACAATATGCACGTGTAGAAATCCAAACCGTTGGATTTAACAGTCGGAATCCAAGCCCTTGCACACACATCGCGCAGTATTAAAATAATGCATCTTGGTTGGGCTACGTGGTGTGCACGAGTGCACCACGTGTTTTTCATTTCAAGTGGGACCTGTTTCCCACTATCGGCTTGATCTCCCATGAGAAAGGATCAACAGTTCTCATGTACCATTGGGTCTTGATTTGAGTTATAGTGTACATTCCACGTAGGATATTAAATGATTTCACCTAATGCCTTGTGTAGTTTGCACGATGGCGACACGTGGAATCTATTAGAAGCATAAGGAGGCCAGATGGGGCCTGATTGGATAAAAGTGTGGTTTCTAAATTACTCTTTAAGTTAGGTTTGATGTACTTTTGGGAATGGCTTCCTCAGTTCATCCTAAAGTGTCAATCCGGGAACATAGGCTTTTGAACCATCTTGTGGCAATATTTCAAAGAGTTGCAATTAACAAACCAAGGGTTGATGGATGCAACCTTATATAATTTACTTATGGGAATAATTCGTATTAACAAACTTCCTGTCACAAATGTGACAAGAACCTGTGAAGAAATAGTTCTGCACAAAAACAGATTACTGGCACTTAACAAAAGAGTAGTGAAGTAGCAAAATAGAAATCTATCTTGAAAATAACATTTCAGAAAGTTGAACTACCAAAAATAAACCTCCAATACTACTTAATGAAAATTTGAAACAATCCCATTAACTTATTCAAACTTCTCTTATGTTTAATGATCTGCATATACTAGCAAATAGCTATTGAATGAATACAGATTGTATTAGTAAGTATTTAATGACTCAATACCAATTAACACCTTTGTGGAAATGAATCACACAACAGACGATTTAGACAGCAATACAGTAATGAAATAATTAAACAACTTATAAATTCAAAGCATATATTACCACACACACAATCTAATGCAATAATCACCAATCAACCGAGGAAGTGGGCCCTGCCTTCGCCGGTCATTGGATGATAAAACTCACGTTCACTGAATTATTCTACTATCACTTCCATTCATCCAAACAATCATAGACAAAGTATATAGAAAATCACCACAGTTCTTATTTTAATTGTGTATATTGATATCCAATTTTAGTGTACACGCATATATATACATATCGAAGCTACCTATATGTCTAACAGTCTTTCAGATGTAATCGATAAAAAAATTTGGTTGTTAGTGGCTTTTAGCCAACAACCTTTAGAAGATAATCAAAAATAGTTTTAAAGTCTTTTGAAAGTTTTCCAAGAACAGCATAACAAACTAAAACAAAATGACTAAACCTTTGATAAGTAAAACCAAAATGACAATATAACTTCAGCAATTCAGTTATCCTTCCACCGATATCCTTCATGTGTGTTTTCAACCATTAAACACTTCCTGTCACCATAATCAAAAAGATAGTTAACAACAGCCAGCAAAATCGATATTTTCACTAGTTTTAACCTTTTCTTCTATTTCATAAAATATTGTTTGTTCATTAACAAAAAGTGACAGGAATGACAGGAGACACTAGGAAAGATGACAAGGTTTGACACAAACAAGAGGTAAAAGGATGACACATTTTTCCCTCATCATTTCCCCCCAGTTGAAGACCTTGCATGTCCTCGGGCAAAGAGAGTGTAAAATACAAACCAGAGAGAGAAGGGACAAGTTTCTACAGGGTATTGGCAACTTCTTGGACACACAATTGATGAAGTTCTTGCAACTATTTTTCATGCTCCTGAATGGTTATCACTGATGTCTTGCGGACCTATGCCTGCTCAAATGCTACTTTCAACTGACTGATTTCAATTGCTTGTGATGATTTGAGTGACTCTGCCACTTGAACTTGATTCTGTAGAGTTTCATTCTCCTTAGTTAGCTTAGTCACCAAGTTCTGCAGGCTTTGAATGTCATCATTAGTGAGCAAGGGTTGTTCTTCCTCATACTCCTCTTCTTCCTCTGGCTCTTGGTCGGTTTGGTGTTCCTGGTGAAGGGTTTCAATATTCCCCTGTTCCTAATTCTGCATATCCACTTCAGACCTTACTCTTTCTTCTACTCAATGCTCTTCTTCTTGGGTAGTTTCATGCAGCATGTGATACTCAGGATTGTCAAGATCATTATAACTTTTGGTCGGGGAAGACTTAGTCTGAACATCATTTTTATCAGGAACATCTTCTTGAGTGCATGGCATCTTCTCTAAGATAGGGGAGTGTTGGGGAAATGCCTCAGAGTTTTGCTCAAGTTCTTCCCCCAAAATAGGAGAATTTTGAGGTGGCATCTCAAAATTTTGTTTAGGTTCCTTTTGGTGTTGTGGGGGATCCTTAAGGTCTGTTGCCTGCTGCTTCTTTCTCTTACTTCTTCTCAACTCCCTAGCAACAGCTTTTGTTCTTTTAGTTTTTCAAGAGATTGTTGCCACTATTGTCAAATCCCCAACATCCTCAAGTGTTTGCAAACCTAAACCACTAGCTACATTAGCCAGGTTGGCTAATTTGTTTGTTGAATCAAGTGACAATTATTTTCCTTTTAACACAGTAGTTGAAGTAGTCCCACTACGCCATTGCTTTCCAATCCTAGGGCCAGGGGTAGAGACTGAGGTAACCTTAGGGTTAGGTTGTTTAGTACTAGAACCCTTAGCCTTTTTTCCACTTGACCCTAAAGTTTGCGCTTTTCTTTTCTTAGCACTATCAAGAAGAGTTTCAAGCTCCGGACCTTTGGTGTGTTTATTATCTTCTAAGCTTTCCTGACCAGACTCCTCCTCCCCTAGGGGGTTAGTAGATTTTCTTATACTGTGGGAGTCTTCTTTGGAAGAGTGTTTTGAAGTAGGGAGAGTATCTTCAATAGATTTCTCAGGGTTTTCATCTACAATGAATGAGTCCCAATCCCTAGGAGGTGAAAGTCTCTTCAATTCTCTTATGATTAACAATTTAATCAACCCATGATGTGCCAATGAATTCTCACTACCCTTCTAAATTGCTTTACACATTTGCATTCAAGAAGAATATAGAAAGAAAGGAATGTTCACAAGTGCACCCCATCTCAAATGTATCATTAGTTGGAATTGTTTTGTGTAAACATATACATACCTTCCTTCACAAGTCAAATATTGGATAAAAAAATTTGCCACATTGTTCCAGGGAGTGGGGAGTGAAGATAACTTTGTGCCTTGACTTGATACCATTTCGACCGATTCTCCACGCGCCAGGAAATTCTTACGGAGGGATTTGAGGTCTTTCTCGCTCCCAGAATTGTCAAAAAAATAATGTTCTCCTATTAATGGCAATCCCGTGACATCTGCTATACTTTGAACTGAGATAGGAATTGCTAGCCCACAGACTCATGCTCGTGTATTGTTGCATGTTACCACAAACTCACAAGCCTGTTTCTCATCAAACCCCCGCAATCTCTTGAAAAAAGCATCCCATCCTGCTTGCTTGAATATCTTGTAGGCCTCAGACATCGCATGAGCCCTTAAATCACCCATAGTTGTTGGCTCATAGCAGTGTCTATGTTCTTCTGCCATATCTTTATCAAGAGGTGCAATCCAAATAGTTCACAGTGCAAACTCGGTAAAGAGTGAAAACGGTTTTGTAGAGATAGCTATTACTAGGAATAGGACAACTTTTAACTGGCAATTTGTGTAGATGATAAGAATGGGTTTATGATAAGTGGTAGAAAAAAATTGAGGTTTCTAGTTTATTATTTGCAGCAAATTGTAATGATTATGGTGAGATTAAAGAGTTTGTTATTTATGACAAATCATACTTGGAAATCAATGAATGTAGATATGATGGGATGGGGATTTCATGAAAAAGATGAGACACGATGGTAGATGTGACACTTCCCCCTAGCTCATCAAGTTACCCATTCGCGGGTGACATCACCATCAGTAAATGGACAAGCGGTATTTAAAGAAAATAAAAAGAAAAGGAAAGAAACATGAAATACATATAGCAATGACCATTTGATGGACAGGAGTGGTGATGTGGGGACATGTGTGTTGAAGTTGGTATTGATGCCAATGCCAGCTCGCGGCAATGATAGGGTGGAAGAGTGTAGTGCGGGAAGTATAGGCATGATGAAGCCGAATAGAAGCAACCAGCTGGAGAATTTCGTGTGGAAAAGAAAGGACGAGAACAACATCAAGGTGGAGTACGATGACTGACAAGGCAGCAATCTTCAAACAGGAAAATGGCTCCTGGCAAAGAAGAGACTGGAAATTCAGCCAGGAGGTAACTGCATTAGTTCTTGGCATGAGAGAGATAGGAACATAAAATCAGCCGAAGTAATGATTGTTGGCTGAAATCCATGAACAACAATTGTGACACGAAGGGCACCAATAGATGTGAAGGGTTGTAGAACCAAACCAGGTGGAAAGGACAGCGCCAACTAGCAAAAACAAAAAGGAGCTCCTGACAACCAGGTGATAGGAACAAGGCAAGGCCAATTGTTGGGTGGTAGGAAGAATAGGCCAAGAAGGCGGAGTGCCAACATTGAAGATCTTGCTTGGTTGTGTGTTTTCTGCCTTTTTTCTTATTCTTTTTTCTCTCTTTCTTCTTTTCTTTCTTTTTTCTTTTTCTTTTTCTCTCTTTTTCTTTTCTTTTTATATAGACCGTTGGTTGTCCGGTTTTCAATCTACCGAAGCCTAGTGGCACCGGGAAATCGGTTTTCACCACTAAGTTTTTTTCTTTTTTTTTTTTAAGAAATGATCAATCTCGAAGGAGGCCGAAAGGAACAATAGTAAGTTCTTGTGCCACCTCTAAAAAGAAAGCTTCTTTGGAGAGAGGCTTCTTGTAAATTTTGAGGTGGTGACCATTGATGAGAAGAGATCGTCTTTCAGAGTCAACTGTGCAGAGATGAATAGTGCCATTAACATATATGGTTTGAATCTCATAGGGCCCCAACCAGCGTGTGTGAAAGTTTCCTTTGAGGTCTTGGAAGCAAGAGTTGTATAGGAGTGCCCAATCACCAGGTTGAAATGATCGTTGGCGGATGTGGTGGTCATGCCATAGAGCACACCATTTCTGGATTGTCTCGGTGTGGAAGAGTGCTTCCTGGTGTAATTCATCTAAAGAATGTAGTTGGTTGATGTGTGCCTTTTGTGCATCAGAAAGATCCATACCAATTTTTAGTGTGGTCCAAAGAGTTTTAATCTCAAACTCAATGGGAAGGATTGCCTTCTTACCATAGACGAGTTCATAAGGGGTCAAACCAGTAGTGGTCTTCCACGTTGTTCGATAGGCCCACACGGCCTTAGGGAGTTGTGTAGCCCAATCTTGTTTATGAAGAGAAACTGTCTTAGTAAGAATATTCTCAATCTCTCGATTGGTGACTTCTACTTGCCCATTGGCTTGAGGGTGATAAGGTGTGGACTTGCGGTGGCGGATTTCGTATTCATGAACCAGGGTAGAAATGAGCTCTGATGTAAATTGTGGTCCTTGATCGGTGTTTATCTCGTGCGGTACACCAAATCTTGTGAAAATCTTGGAGTACAAGAAATCAACTACTTTTGTATCCCTGGCATGCTTTAGGGCTATCACTTCCACCCACTTGGTGACATAATCGGTACATACAAGGATGTATTCCTTGTTCTATGATGGCGGGTTGATTGGGCCAACAAAATCAAGGCCCCACTTCTTGAATGACTCTATGGACAATTATGGATGTAAGGGCATCTCATCCGAGCATGTGGGTCGGCCCATGCACTGATACTTGTCACAATGATGAACATAGCATTTAGAATCCTTATGGAGTGTAGGCCAGTAGTAACCTGTAGTGAGAATCTTCTGGGCAGTCCATTGAGTAGCAAAGTGTCCTCCACATGGTTCTGTATGACATGCATGAAGTATATCGAAGACATCATCTTTGGGTACACATCGTCGCATGATATTATCAATGCCAGTGTGAAAGAGAAATCCATTTAACCATGTATATTGTCCACTGAAGCCAACCAACGTCCATCATTCCCTTGAAGAGAAATGTAGTGGAAACTTTCATGTAACAAGGTAGTTTGCAATATTGGCGAACTAGGGACTCCTCATGGATATAGAAAAGAGGTGCTCATCTAGAAAGGCATCATCAACTGGAGTAGGTTCATTTTCTGGCAATTGCAATTGGGATAGAAAGTCTACAACCACATTTTCTCGACCAGGCTTATCAAGTATAGTTATATCAAATTCCTGAAGTAAAAGAAACCATCTAATAAATCTACCAGTTACCATGGGTTTATTCATTAAAAACCAAATTTCCAAATGATCTGTGTGGACAAATACTTTATACCTAGTAATGTAGTGACAAAATTTATTAATGGCATACACAACAACTAAAAACTCTTTTTCAGTTACTGTGTAATTTACCTCGGCACCCGTGAAGTTCTTGTTGATGCAGTAGATGGAGTAGAAAATATTATCCTCTTTTTGTCCAAGCACAGCTCCCATGGAACAGTCGGAGGCATCTGTGTGGATATGGAATGGTAGTTCCCAATTTGGTCCTCTAAGGATGGGTGTGGTGATGAATTTTGTTTTGATGGAGTCAAAGTCTTCCTGACACTTAGGTGTCCAAGAGAAAGTAACATCTTTGGCTAGCAAGGCAAACAAGGGAGATGCAATTTTACTGAAATTTTGGATAAATCTCCGGTAATATTTTGCATGGCTGAGAAAGCTTTGAACATCTTTTTGACTAGAGGGTATAGGCAAGTCTTGGATAAGTTGGACCTTTTTAGGATCTACTTGAATACCCTTGGAGGAAATGTAATGGCCCAGCACTATCCCTTCAGTCATAAGTATGTGGCATTTTTCATGAATCAAGGACAGGTTGGTGTCTATACAATTCCTAAGTACCTTGTCTAAGTTTGTTTTAGCCTCTTCATAAGTATTACCATGGACAATAAAATCATCCATGTATACCTCAACACAATCGTTGACAAGATCTATGAAAATGCTCAAAACTGCCCTTTGAAAAGTGGTAGGGGCATTACATAAACCAAATGGCAAGACACGATAAGCAAAGGTGCCCCAAGGGCAGGTGAAACTAGTCTTGTCCTGATCTTCTGGTGCTATGCAAATTTGGTTATAACCGTTGAACCTGTCTAGAAAGGAGAAGAAATTTTTACCTACAAGAGTGTCCAATACTTGATCAATAAATGGCAACGGAAAATGATCTTTCTTAGTAGATTTTTTTAATGCTCTATAATCGACACAAATTCTCCATTTACCATTTTTCTTAGGAACCACAACTAAAGGAGAAACCCATTGACTATCAGAAATAGGATATATAAACCCGACGTTCAATAGTTTATGTAACTCCTCTTTAACTATGTCCCACAAAGTAGGGTTAAGCCAACGTTGTGGTTGCCTAATTGGATGACTAACTTCCTCAATATAGATATGATGGGTGTAGGTATCAGGATGAATGCCACACATGTCTTGGTATTCCAAGCAAAGGCTTCTTTATTCATTCTAAGCATGGCAATAAGATCGTGGATTTGTTCAAGGGTGAGCTATGGATTAATGTTAAGTGTGCGATTAGGTAGAATTTCCATAGCGACAGATTGTGTTGGTGACTCAATGGCTAAGACTTGTGAGGTGGATGGCATATCACTTGATTTTGTTGAAGATAAGAATGAGCCATATAAGTAATTATGGGGTAATAACTGATGCAGTGTGATAAAGTGCTTAACAGAGCGTGAACTCCCCACCAGTGGAAAATCCCCAAAAGGACATTGAGTATTTATACCTGAATGGAAGACCATGCTTTCTATACACATCTAAAAATGGTCACGGTTATTCAAACTTATTAATTAATTAAATATGAACTATTTAATTAATATTCTAAAGTCATCTACATATAAATTAATTTAATTATTTATTTATATTGTTCATTTTCCAATTCTTCTAATTAATTAAATAAGTTTATTTAATTATTGCTACTTTCCTCTTAATTAAACTAAATAAATTTTATAATTTATTTATTTATTTATCATTTCATTTCTAAAGTTTGAATGTTTAAATTCAAAAACAATGGAATATTCTGATTTCATCTCATATTTAAATATTATATATTTAAAAATCTTTTTCACCCCACCAAATTAAATATTGTAAAATATTTAATTACCTTTCTTTTTCACTTCCCACATAATTAAATATTATTTATTTAATTTTGGAAACTTCCATTTGCACATGTCTCACATAATTAAATAAATTTATTTATTTAATTAGCAATTATCCTCAACCTTCAACCAATTTTCATAAATGAGGAGATAAATGCCATGTTTGTCTCCATTTTTTAATGAGGATGGTTTTGTGGGTTGAAAACATTCTTCCACTTTCCTCTCAACCTTCCACCTTTCTCTCAACTTCTTAATCTCTCACCGTTTATCTTGACAGTTTTGAATTTCAACCATTGATTTCTACCAACTAGATTCTTGCCTTTGAAAAATCTATAAATGCAACCTTCTGATAAGTAGATTTCATCCTAAATTTCATACGTAGTTACTATAGTTGCATTTGAATCAGCATATCAGCATTTTAGCAATATCATAGCATTTCAAGTTCAATTTCATAGCTTAAAACAATAGCAATGCACATGCATTTTCAATCAATCTCATTCTCCTAAGTTGACATTTAAATAGGCTGTTGCTTACACAATTGAGAGCCAGCAACTTTAATCAAATCCTTGGAGATAGAGGACGATGGGACAAATTTGAAGGAGTTGCAATTGTTTAGAGTTTGCATTTGTATCTTTTAATTAGTTTCTTTCAATCTAATGTCTTATTGGTGTGTTAGTTTACTTCCTAATTAGACCACATATTTTAAATCACACATTTTTGGCGCCCATCGTGGGGCATCCCCCCATTTTAATCTTTTTATTGCAGAATTTTCCGAC
The DNA here is from genome assembly GCA_007115665.2 of Sequoiadendron giganteum. Lineage (NCBI taxonomy): Eukaryota > Viridiplantae > Streptophyta > Pinopsida > Cupressales > Cupressaceae > Sequoiadendron > Sequoiadendron giganteum. The sequence continues at coordinate 16,043,666 of CM021104.1, read as the reverse complement.
AGGTGACGGACTGGAGTTGCACTTTAGCGCATACGAGTCTCTGTTTAGTGCATCCCCAGACTGTTTCGGCGCATAGACAGACTGTTTCGACGCATAGACGGACTGTTTCGGCACATAGACGAACTATTTCAACACATAGACAGACTGTTTCAGCGCATCCCCGGACTGTTTCAGCGCATAGACGGCCTATTTTCACGCATCCTGGATTGATCTTTTAGCACATTTGTCAACTGTTTTGGCGCATTGGTGGCCTATTTTAGCATGTACAGGGCTTGTAAAAAAAAATTTTGATTCTGACGCCATCCGCGGACAGAATTTTTCACTTCAGTTTTTAAATAAAATGAAGCAATCCTAGGATAGAAATTTAAAATTTGGAATTTATCAATCCTAGGATAGTCACCAAAATTTATTTCATGCTGGTTAAAATGAATCCAATTCTTGTTGTGAAGCAACATCTTCACTTAGTGTAGAAAATTATCAATTTGGATTTAAAACTCAACCACTTGTTTGTTGTGATTGTGGGGTAATAGGTATATGCTTTCCCCTTTACTGGGTGATCAAAACACCAGACTTACCTATTTCATTTTAAGTATTTCAAGCTTTATTAAATCCTTTAGAAGGCTTTCCGTAGTGGGAAAAAGTACTCACCCTATGGGAATGACCCAAGTGGGAACAACCAAAGCCAGGTTTTCCAACCCACTATAATCAAAAGTGAATTTTGGGGAAACCCATATTCAACGGAAGTGAGGAAGATAACCATCCCCAAAATATTTGTTCTAAAGATTGGGAGGTCTCCTGAGGGAGTTTATCTATTGCCAGGCCAAACGGAAACCTTGACTACGAACCATAGTGTAGAAAGCCAACAGTGTCAGTATCCAAACATCATTTTAATCACGATGCAAGGGGAGAGAAGAATCTGCCTCCAAGACACTCACCATATAATTGCTACGAATTGTTTGCTCAAGGGATCAAGAAATCTAACCTTGGCTATGAATGTGGAAAAGACAAAAACACGGGCACCCTCTAGGGGGTGACACGATTGTGTGAGTCGACGCGATTTTAAGCTATGGGTTGTGATTCCTATGATGACTTATTTGACAACTAAGAGTGAGTTTGTTTGAATTGCTTATCTTGTGAAAAACCTATGGAAATCTCAAGAACATACACTCTTTGTTTAGATTTTAGGATTAACAAAACAACTATCTTCTACTCTATGTTGTGTTTTCACATTTAAATCATATTAAGATCATCCGAAAATATCAAACTATCCAAACATGTCTATCTCAGAAGTTTAAATCGATATTTTAGCGTATATGTGCTCTATTTCGACGCATTGCAGCTCTGTTTTGGTGCATCGCTGCTATGTTTCGGTGCATTGCTGTTATGTTTCGGTGCATCGCTGCTCTATTTCGGTGCATTGTTGCTCTGTTTTGGTGCATTGCTGCTCTGTTTTGGCGCATCGCTGCTCTATTTCAGTGCATCTGTGCTTTGTTTCGACGAATAGGTAGTCTATTTTAGCGCATTCATGCTCTGTTTCAGTGCATGTGTGGTCCAAGCCAAGGTAATTTTTTGACATTTAGAAACCAGACATCTCAATCTAGTCTTTTCCATGCTAAGGGTTTGGAAGTCGGCAACTTTTGCTAAGAAATCCCTAGAGAGGAAGATTAGAAAGCCAAAGAAATCTCTCGATTATAAGAAGTTATTAAAGAAGAGGAAATTTCTATAACAAAGTCGAAAGGTCTTGCTTGAACACAGGACCTTTATTCACTGATATCATGAATTTGTTAGAGGTTTCACTGATGATTATGTTGTAGAACCTTTATACTCATGAGCCTTCTTCCAAAGAAGAGCCCTTTCTCAAAGGCACAACCACAGTCAGCGTATTCATTCTTTTTATATTCCCCAACTTGCAATTACGTACGCTACTCGTTCCAATCAAATTTTGCAATAGAGAACTCAAGCACATTAGGCATTTATCACAATCCATCTTTTTTTACAAAGCTACGATCAAACCTCACAAAGTGCAAAATCATCTTTATTTTTTATCTTTGGTTTAAATCCCACAAACAGGATTTTCATAATTTCAATTAGGGAATCACGAGCTAAAGACTATAAATCTTTTAAGTCATAGAATCTTCATTCTATCCTAACTTTCATATCCATCAAAATTGCACTATTTCATTCTTTTGATCAAAAGTTAGTAGAAATTGGGCAAAGCTTATGCTTGTTGTCACGAGATCTCAAAAGCACATAGAAAAAGATGAAAGAGAAAGTACAGTAAGCAAAATGGGTGATAATAGTGAGAGGGAAGAGAACCCCTTTCATGATTCAAATACTGAAGAGATAACGGAGGAAAAGCTCCAAGAAGCAGAGCAAGATCTCCAATTCCATACTCTTATGGAAAGGATTTTAGAACGAAACAAGGAAAGATATTTCTTTTCATTAGCTAATCAAGGAGCTAAGTTACTTGTCGATTTTGATACAGAAGGGATTAAAGAGAATCCTGAAACTCCTCCTAATGATTTTAGTGCCCTTACTCAACAGATAAAAGAATTACAAGGGCAAATAAAATAAATGCAAGGGGGTGCAACAAAGAAGTATGTTTTGGATGACATATGTCCTTATCCATTTGATAGGAGTCTTCAAATAATTCCTTTTCCAAAACATTACGAAATCCCTAAATTTGATAGGTACAATGGGAAAACTGACCCCATTGAACATGTGAGGGATTTTTGAAATATGAGCTTAGAATTCACTCATGAAGATACCTACTTAATGCAATTGTTTCGATGAAGTCTGGGTGGACAATCCATGGAGTGGCTTTCAAAGATCACTCCCCCCATCAAAACCTTTGAGGATTTAATAAACAAATTCATATCACAATACTCCTACAACATCCAACACTAGATAACCAGGATGAAAATTGAATATTTTTAGTGAAAATTGAAGTGTCTCATTTCTCTCTAGAATCAGCAGCATTAGAAAGAGCTCGGCGTCCTGATTCCAACACAACTTGAACGAAGTGAAAAGGAGTCCGTTTGCACAAGTTATGACCAGTCAAACCTTGGGTCAAACTGGGATCAAAGGGCGTCCAGGAAGCGAAAAAAATGATGTCGTCAAAAGTTGTCGAAGTTGGCATCATCACGAAGAGCTCGTCAAGACGATTCTGATGGCATTCATTTCATCAAAATCCGACATCGAAGGCTCAAGATATAGCTGGTCAAAGTTTCAGGTTGACTTGGTTGACTTGAAGGTACAGTGATGACGTCAGCATCCGTACATGATGATGTCAGCACATGTGCAAATCAAAGGTGGACCAATCTGCGATTGACACATGTCATCCATATGATGATGTCAGCATCCATGTGGCAGCACAGTCAGCAGTCCGTACGCCACGTCATCATCTGAGTCAACATCCATGTCAGCATGTGAGTCAGCTGGTTTGGCGAATCGGGCTTGGACACGTGGCATGGTGAGTTGCGAAAAATACAATCAACATCTACGTCAGCGGACACATCGGCAGGTTCCAGTGAATAATGGTTTGACACGTGGCATCCTAGTACTCGCCCTCTTTCCACCCGCGGATGAGTTTGTTCTAACAAAAAAGTTTGTTGTGTTTCGAACCCACAACCACCAACTAGCCGAAACCGCCAGTCACCATTGCACCAAACATAGTCGTCAAATATACTTATGGAGCAGTTTTGTTTTATTATTTAGTGATTTTGTTATTTGTTATAAAGTGTGGCCGGCGGGGTTGGAACCGCCGACCACTGTTGTAACAAAATCAACAGTCACCGCTATACCACCAATCGCAGCCTGTTATATGTGTGTGTTCGGTTTGTTTTGTTAAAGGTTTGTTGTCCGAACCATAATATATGGCTAGTAAAGCCAAAAATAAGCACAACTACCTTATCTATCAAAACCAGAAACTATTAGGGGACAAAAGGGATGTTGTACGAGATATTAAGAGGGTGGTTATTCATTTATTATCTTTGTTAAGCCTTATTTGGCTAATTTCATGTATAAAAAGGGGGTGTGAGGTGAGAGTGGAAAAAAAAAATTTCAGGTGATGAAGCCTTGAAGCTGAGGTGACGAAAGAAAGGTCTTGTAGAGATTGTTTTGAGTCATTCTTGCATGTCGGAGCATTGTTATGCTGCCAAAGTGCTTGGAGAATGGTTGTGGTGCTTTTGTAATTGATTTTTGGAGTTAATCGGATCGGTCTCTCTATTGGAGTGGACCCGGAGACGTAGTCACATTTGTGACAAACTCTATAATCAAACATTGTTTGCACTTCTCCTCTTCTCTCTCACCTTCTCTTAGTTTGTTAATTCCTTCATTTTGTTATTTCCTTAAGTTAATTTTGTTCTAATTAACTTGGAATAATCATTGTAAAAATTAAGCATTCAATTCTGCAATCTAGTCTAGATCCGTATATAGATCAAGTGGTATCAGAGCTCAGTTGACTATTATTGCATTTGTTTTCTTGAATGCTAACGAGATCCAGGATTCAGAAGGGCAAAGGCAAGCTTGAAGACTTTGATCCTGAGATCGGGAAGCGAAGAAGTTTTCTGAAAATGTATGTGTCTGGAATGGAGGTTCTTGAAGAAATCAGTGAGCAGGAATTCCGAAGAGCATTCCTTGAGATGAAGGCTAAGGTGGACATTCTTTTCCAAGAAAGACAAGAACGGAAGGAACGTGAAGGGGGTTCGTCGAAGAAAGATGTTAGTGAAGACAAGAAAGGGAAACATCATGGAGATGGTGACAAGCAACCAGATCCACCCTCTTCTTCTTCTCCTCCCTCTTCTCCTTCTTCTCCATCTTCTCCTCATTCTATTTCTTCTAATCCTTTCAAGAGTGGGTATAAACCTAAAATTAAATTGGATGTAAAATTTGATTTACCAAAGTATTGTGGTGAACTTAATGCTGAAAAATTGGATGATTGGATTCAGCAAGTAGAAGTCTACTGTAGAATCCAAAACCTATTAGATTATGTTGATAGGATCCAATTAGCTACTCTTCGGTTAGGAGGTACAGCTTTAACCTGGTGGGAGAGTAAGACTAAGGCAGAAATTTCATAGCGTGGTAGAGTCAGTTTAACTTGGGCAGAGTTTGTTAATGCTCTTAAGAAGCAATTCTATCCCCTAGGACATATGCAACAGTTAATGATGGACTGGCAAATGTTTAGGCAAGGGAAAGGTCAAACTGTCCAAGAGTACACCCATGAATTTAGGAAAAGGGCTATTGCTTTGAATTTTCCTTTGTACACCCAAGATACCTTGTTAAAGTACATAGGAGGTCTTCATTCATATCTTAGACATTCCATTTTGGTATTGAACCCTTGTAATTTCGATGAAATGTCTGTTCAAGCTACACACTTAGAGACGCGGGGTAAAGGATCTTTTATTGATAAGTTTGATGTAAAGAAATCTTCTAAGAATGCAGAGACAAGGAAAGGAAAGAAGACAGCTACAGTTAAGAAGGATGATAAACTTTCTTGCTCTCATTGTGACAAGAAAGGTCATGATGAAGAACATTGTTGGCAGTTGCATCCAGAACTGAAGCCTAAGTGGGCTCAGAGACAGAATCAGAAACAGAAGGGTAAGGAGAAAGCCACGAATGTTGTTATGGATCTTGGTTCCTATTCAGATGATGAAACTAAGATAACAGCTATGGGTTTGAAAGGTAAAGCTCCTAATTCCAATGTTTCCTTTGATAGTTGTGCTTCTACTTCTAAAGTTAATGATGTCTCTGAAGATGTGAAAAGGAATGAGCTTTTTCATTTAAGGGTTGTTGCTAAGAACAGTAAAATCGATGCACTCATAGATAGTGGTTCTCAAGTTAATCTGATTTCAAAAAGTGTTGTAAAGAACTTGGGATTAAAAACTACATTGCATAAGAAACCTTATCCACTAGGTTGGATTTGTGAAAATGATAAGTTGCAAGTAACAAGACAATGCACTTTGAGATTCACAATCACTAGTAAATTCGTGGATGAAGTATAGTTTGATGTAGTTCCATCGGATATCTGTGGGATAGTGCTTGGTAGCCCTTACTTATATGACAGGAAAGCTATATTCTACAGGGAATAGAATCATTATCACTTGTTTAAAGATGGCATTCAGTATATTGTACATTCTCACAGGATTAAGACTGATCGTTCTTTTGCAAACACAGGGCAGTTAAAGAGGGTAGTTAATGCAAGTAAAGAGTTAACTCTTATGTCTGTCAGTACAGGTGGTTCTACACTTGAACTTGGAGTAGCTAACCAGGGTCAGATGTTGTAGGATGCACTTGCAGTATAGCATGAGAAAAGGATGCTTGAAAGCATTGATGAATCCTTGGGTAAAAATGTTACTGTTGTGAAGGATCGCTATGTTGTTGACTTATTCTCTTTCATTTCTGCATTATTGTTCAGCTTGATGCTAGTCAATATTTGTTGGTTAGTGGCTATGACATTTGATGTAGATGCTTATGGAAGTGATAGAATAATGTTTATGTTCAACAATATGTTTGCAGTCTTCATTGTGCTTGTGAGCCAGGTTTTCAAATGTACAGAAGATACAGGACAAGTGGGGAGGCCAAGTCCTCACTTAATGTTAGAATAAATGCCACTTTTGGAGGTCCAAAAGGTCTTCAGTGGGGAGGCCTGATCCGGTGGATATTTTTAGTGAAAATTGAAGTGTCTCATTTCTCTCCAGAATCAGCACCATTAGAAAGAGCTCGGCGTCCTGATTCCAACGCAACTTGAACAAAGTGAAAAGGAGTCCGTTTGCACAAGTTATGACCAGTCAAACCTTGGGTCAAACTGGGATCAGAGGGCGTCCAGGAAGCGAAAAAAATGATGTCGTCAAAATTTGTCAAAGTTGGCATCATCGCGAAGAGCTCGTCAAGATGATTCTAACAGCGTTCATTTCGTCGAAATCCGACATCGGAGGCTCAAGATATAGCTGGTCAAAGTTTCAGGTTGACTTGGTTGACTTGAAGGTACAGTGATGACGTCAGCATCCGTACATGATGATGTTAGCACATGTGCAAATCAAAGGTGGACCAATCTGTGATTGACACGTGTCATCTGTACGATGATGTCAGCATCCATGTGGCAGCACAATCAGCAATCCGTACGCCACGTCATCATCTGAGTCAACATCCACGTCAGCATGTGAGTCAGCCGGTCTGGCGAATCGGGCTTGGACACGTGGCATGGTGAGTTGCGAAAAATACAGTCAACATCTGCGTCAGCGGACACATTGGCAGGTTCCAGTGAATAATGGTTTGACACGTGGCATCCTAGTACTCGCCCTCTTTCCACCCATGGATGAGTTTGTTCTAACAAAAAAGTTTGTTGTGTTTCGAACCCACAACCACCAACTGGCTGAAACCGCCGGTTACCATTGCACCAAACATAGCCGTCAAATATACTTATGGAGCGGTTTTGTTTTATTATTTAGTGATTTTGTTATTTGTTATAAAGCGTGGCCAGTGGGGTTGGAACCGCCGACCACTATTGTAAAAAAATCAACACTCACCGCTATACCACCAATTGCGGCCTGGTATATGTGTGTGTTCGGTTTGTTTTGTTAAAGGTTTCTTGTCCAAACCATAATATATGGCTAGTAAAGCCAAAAATAAGCACAACTACCTTATCTATCAAAACCAGAAACTATTAGGGGACAAAAGGGATGTTGTACGAGATATTAAGAGGGTGGTTATTCATTTATTATCTTTGTTAAGCCTTATTTGGCTAATTTCATGTATAAAAAGGGGGTGTGAGGTGAGAGTGGAAAAAAAAAATTTCAGGTGATGAAGTCTTGAAGCTGAGGTGACGAAAGAAAGGTCTTGTAGAGATTGTTTTGAGTCATTCTTGCATGTCGGAGCGTTGTTATGCTGCCAAAGTGCTTGGAGAATGGTTGTGGTGCTTTTGTAATTGATTTTTGGAGTTAATCGGATCGGTCTCTCTATTGGAGTGGACCCAGAGACGTAGTCACATTTGTGACGAACTCCGTAATCAAACGTTGTTTGCACTTCTCCTCTTCTCTCTCACCTTCTCTCAGTTTGTTAATTCCTTCATTTTGTTATTTCCTTAAGTTAATTTTGTTCTAATTAACTTGGAATAATCATTGTAAAAATTAAGCATTCAATTCTGCAATCTAGTCTAGATCCGTATACAGATCAGATGGGGTAGTAGATGCTAACAACGTAAATGTGAAGCCTATCATCCTTAATGTATCAGGTGTCCAACGTAGCAATAATGTTGGAAATTCCAATACCCAAGGTAATGTTTCCAATCAAGGGAATGTGACTAATAATCGTGGAAATAATTTTGGAAATAATCAAAATTCAAATATGCCCAGATCTTCATATTTTTCGAACCGACGGAGTTTTACTCCCTTGGGCCATTCTTTGGAATCCATTCTCAAAGAATTATTGAATCAAAACACTATTACATTTCCACCACAAAGAGATTATGAGCCTCAAGTTAAACCACCATCGTGGAATGACTCACACTTTTGTGATTATCATAGGTGTAAAGGTCATAAGACAAATAATTGCCAAGGGTTAAAGAATTTCGTTCAAGATTTGATTGATAATCATACTATTACGGTTGAGGGACATAATGTCAATGATGACCATCAGGCATTCAAGGATCCTCTCCCTAATTATCAAAAGGGGGAATCTTTGGGTGACAAGGGCAAGAATGTTAATTATGTCCATGATACCATTATCAATCATATTTATTTTGATGATCAGCAAATCAATGCTATCTGAATCAAAGGTAAGAAAGAATATTGAGAGGTCAATGCTATGACAAGGGGACAAGATAAAATCATTTTCAAAGGAAGCTCATCTAAAGTGGAAATTCCCCCTCCAAGTCAATACAATTAGGTTGATCAACTACGAAAAACATCAGCCCAAATTTCTATCTTGGAGCTCTTAAAGTTATCGCATGCACATAAGGACATTCTGGAAAAACCACTTGTTGATACAACTGTCTCTCCTGATTTGGTTATCAATAAATTTCAAGCCATGGTGGGACACTTGTCCTCATCCGCATGTTCATCCTTTACTTAGAAGGATGACTCATCCATAACCCATCCACAAAATTCATTACTCTACCTAGAAGTTATGGTGCACAAAGCTCGAATTAGACGTGTCCTAATAGATGGGGAGCCGGATTAAATATTTGTACTTTGAAATTGGTCCTCGCTTTGGTATATTCTAAAGAATCTATAGATTCACGAAGAAAGATTACAATCAAGACATATGATGATGAGGAAAGAACTTCCAAAGGCCTCATCATGCTACCAATCAGAGTGGGACCTATTGTGAAGAATACCTTTTGTTAGGTTCTAGATCAGGATCTAACCTATAACATACTCTTGGGTCATCCATGGATCCATGACATGCATGTTGTTTCATCTACTTATCATCAATGCTTGAATTTTCCATATGATGGACAAGAAGTAACGATGCCTGCTGATCACATTAGCAGTCAAACTTTCTCTAACCTAAGAGCAACTCAGGACACACTCGTCCCACATAATAGAGAGGCTTTGGCCATCTCTACCTCCAAATACAATGAGCAAGCACAAGAAATGATAAGTAATTTTGGTGCCAAGCTAAGATTGAAAGATAATGGAGTGGAAGAATATTCTTTATCTCTCTCTAATCTACCCATATCTCCAAGATCCCATGGTCAACCATCAACATCCATACAGTAGGCTACAGCATCTTTAGCCTTAGCTTCAGTTCCCATCACCAAGTTTAATGGAGTGTTTATCAGAGAAAATGAAATGGAAGATAGGGCTATTTTTTATTGGCTCTATAAAGATGAAGAAGAATCAGTACAACATATCAAGTTACCCACAGAACAGTATGGAAGAGGTTATGCAATCATGCAGCAAATGGGTTATGAAGGAAATGGTCCTATAGGTAAAAGAAAAGAGGGTATCATTGAACCTATCCAACTAAAAAAAATGCACCCAAAGGATAAGACTAGGTTAGGATATGGTGAAGATACAAAGGAAGAAGTAGTACAAAGAATGTCTAAAGAGGAGTTAACTGAAACAATCTTGAGAATTCAAGCAAATAATTCTGACATTGACTCCAATGAATATGAATGGGATGACTTCTCTGATGATACATTCATCTCTAAGAAAAGGGTGGATTTTATACACAAATTCACACCTGCATTCTTACAAGGGGAAAGCTCAAGGCCTCTGCTTGATTACGTTCTACAAAGCGATCATGACTCAAGTGAAACTGATTTGATTCAAAGTGAGACAGATCATCCATAGGAGGATACCATCCTAGACCTCTCCCATAATGACATTAACAATAGTATCATGACTCTAATGGCCAATGACCTTACTCATCCTAATGATCCATTTCCTTTGGTTCATACAGAACTCATTGATTGGGAACAAGTCGCACCTATTGATGTCCCAACTTTTCCTAATGATCATCCCATCCATAAACAAGTTCCACCAGGGAATCACAAGATCAGAGTTTTCGACAGGAAAGTGCCAAGTTTCTTAGCTATGAAATAAATAACATAAAAGAAATATCTAATGGTGAAAACCTAACAAAAGCAGTATTAGATCAAGAAAAGAGAAAAATAAAAAATGTATCCAATGGTGAAAACCTTTCAAAGGCACTAGAGGATGGGAAACTTGACACTCTCCCGGAACATTACCAAGAAAGGTCTTCTATTCTAATAGAACCAACAAAGGCACTCAATATAGGTACTACAGAAAATCCCAAAGTATTGCAATTGGCCGCATCTCTAACAAATGGGGAAATACCAGGATTCACATAATTTCTCAAGAACAACCAAATCAGTTTTACATGGTCCTACATAAATATGCTTGGATTATATCTAGATCTCATCATGCATCATCTATCTATTATGCCAGGGGAAAAACCTGTAAAATAGAAACTCAAAAAAATGCATCCACATGTTGCATTGTTGGTTAAAGAAGAGTTAAAGAAGCTTCTAGATGTTGGATTCATTTGGTTTATCGACTATGCAGAATGGATCTCCAATATCATACTTGTTTCAAAGCCAGACGGAAGAATCAGAATTTGTACAGATTTCAGAGATTTGAACAAGGCATGTCCTAAGGATGACTTCCCTTTGCCAAACATAGATATGATTGTTGATTTGACTACTAGACATACAATGTACTCATTAATGGATGGATTTTCATAATACAACCAGATAAAGATTGCACCAGAGGATCGGGATAAAATAGCGTTCACATGTCCTTGGGGTACCTATTGCTAGAACATAATGCCATTTGGGTTGAAGAATGCAGGAGCTACATACCAACATGCAATGACAACAATTTTTCATGATATGATGCATACATTCATGGAGGATTATGTCAATAATCTCCTTGCCAAATCTAACACTAGAGAAGGACACATAGATATCTTATCTAAAATTTTCAAAAGAATGGAACAATTCAAAGTGAGACTTAATCCAAGGAAATGTGTCTTTGGAGTGAAATCTAGAAAGTTGCAAGGTTAAATTGTATCAGAAAAGGGAATTGAAGTGGATCCGGCTAAGGTACAAGCAATTCTTGATATGCCACCGCCAAGGAACATTAATCAACTATGCTCTTTATAGAGACAGTTACAATCCATTAGAACATTCATTGCCCAACTGGTGGATAAAAGTTTACCATTCACTCATCTCTTACAGAAGAATGTTCCATTTAAATGGGAGGACAAATGTGAAGCAGCATTTGATCAGATAAAGCAGTATTTCATGAATCCACCAGCATTGATTCCACTAGTGCAAGGTGCACCACTCATATTGTATATTTCTGCTACAGAAGTATCCCTAGGAGCATTATTGGCACAGGAAGATAACTCAGGAAAGGAGCGAGCAATTTATTACATCAGTCGAACTTTGACAAGTCATGAGATAAATTACACATTCATTGAAAAAGCTTGCTTATCAGTAGTGTTCACTTCTCAAAAGTTATGACATTATATGCTAGCACATACAATAAAGCTTGTGGCTAAGATTGATCCACTCAAATATCTTCTAAGTAAGGAAACCATAACTGGCAGGTTGGCTAAATGGGTCATGATCCTGAGCGAATTTGACATTCATTATGTGGATTACAAAGCTATAAAGGGATAGGTAATTATAGATCAATTAGAAGAAGCACCAATGCCAGCAAAACATCCAATACACATTGATTTTCCTGATGTTGATGTATTCACAGTAGCAATTAAGCAGTCATGGGCACTCTACTTTGATGGTTCTTACACTCAACATGGTTCAGGAGCAGGGATTCTTTTTATTACATTTCAAGGACATACAATTCCAAAATCTTATCAGCTAATGTTCCCTTGCACAAACAACATAGTTGAGTATGAGGCATTATTAATTGGCATGAGAATTGTAGTGGATTGGAAAATCACAGAACTTCAAGTTTTTGGTGATTCACAACTTGTTATAAATCAAATCAATGATGAATACCACACCAAGGATGACAATTTGATACCTTACAAAAGGATGGTGGACAATTTCAAGAAATACTTTGTTGATATCAAGTTCATACAAATTCCGCGTATTGATAATAAAGCAGCCGATGCAATGGCTACAATAGCATCTCTATTCCAATTGTCAGAGAATCAAACACGGTATGATTTCCTGGTGGAACAATTATTTTCTCCTGCCTATGACAATCCAAAAACTCAAATCATTTTCCACTTAACCAGTTCTAACTCTCCCTTATATGGCCAAATTTACACTTACTTAAAGGATACTATTTTACCTTTAGATTTGTCTAGAAATCAAAAAAGAAATTTCATCTATCAATCCTCCCGTTACACCTTAATTGTTGAAGTCTTATATTGGCGTGGTCTAGATGGTACCCTCCTTAGATGTCTTGAACGCAATGAATTCGAAAAATCTTTACAAGAGGTACATGGTGGAATTTGTGGGACACATTCGAGTGGACTAACCTTAGCAAAGAAACTTGTGAGATTGGGTTACTACTGGCCGACCATGGAAAAGGAATCATTCATTTTTGTGAAGAAATGTGCCAAATGTCAGATTCATGGGAATCTCATTCATGCTCCTGCCCAGGAATTAGAACCCTTCACCATAACATGGCCTTTTGTTCAGTGGGGATTGGACCTGGTTGGCAAGATACACCCATCATCTTCAAATGGACATAAATTCATCATTACAGCCAGTAAGTATTTCACTAAATGGATTGAAGTTGTTCCCCTAAAAACTGTTACTGGCAAACAAATCTCTTCATTCATTTTAAACTATATAATCTGTCGATATGGTATTCCCAACTCCATTATCATAGACAATGGAAGACCCTTTAAAAGTCAGAATGTTGATGAGCTATGTGAAAGATTTCACATCCAACACAGGTTTTCTACACCTTACTATTCGCAAGGGAATAGGCAAGTTGAAGCTTCAAACAAAATAATTCTAAAGATTTTGAAGAAAATAGTAAATGAAGCAGGTCATGATTAGCATGTCCAATTAAATCCAGCATTATGGGCATATAGAACAAGTATTCACACACCAACAGGTGCTACTTCTTATGCTTTGGTCTATGGAGTGGAAGCTATTCTACCACTGGAAGTTGAGATTCCTTCACTTCGAGTATCACTAAAGGGGTTAATCAATGATGAAGACTATAGAGTATCAAGGTTGCAAGAGCTGGAACTACTTGATGAACGGCGTCAAACTGCAATTAATCATTTGAAGGGATATCAACAAGCTATGTCTCGTAGCTACAATCACAAATTCAAACCATGAACTTTTCAAGTGGGTGACTTGGTTCTCAAAGAAAACCCTCGTAATCAGCAAGATCGGGAGAAGAAAGGAAAGTTTGAACCTAATTGGTTGGGCCCGTTCTTTATCATTGTTGCATATGGATCAAGGGCATATCAGTTGTCAACATTAGAAGGGGACCTATTTGAAGATCCAACCAACAGCATTCATTTGAAGAAGTTTTATGCCTAAAAATATCAAAAACAATATAAAAAGTCTTGAAAAAAATACAAAAAAATCAAAAAGAGCAAAAAAACAACAAAAAAATCATAAAATCAGGAAAAAGGTGCAATAAAAACAAATGGTGAAAACCTAGCAAACAGGCATTGTTTTGATTTTTTTTGGCTCTCTTATCTATTAGGATACATTTTGCATATCCATCTCTTCATCGGCATCACATACATGCCTAACCATCACATTTGCATCATGCGTCATAGCATCTCCTTGAAACAACAAGGATCTCATCATGGCTTGTTGATTAGGGTTATCCTTAGCAGTAGTTGTGTCAAACGGGAGTCAAAGTACAGGGTTGCTAGGGGGGGGAGCAATTTGCTTCTTGGAGCTTTCTAGCAGGCGATTGGCAGCATGTGTCAGGAATCGAAATATCAGGAAACAACAAAATTGTCCAATTAAACTAAGTTTACAAGACTATTTTGACAGATAACTAAAACAAATTGGATGATCTTAATTTGAATAAAATGAATGACAAAAATAAGTTGAATTGTTGTTTTGACATTTAATGACATCATATCTTTGGAGTGGTTCAATGATGTACTGAACTAGAATCACAAGGAAGGAGTATGATTTTCTTTTCTTGCTGTCTATAAGCTAATCATTAATATTGTGCAAATTTGTCATAGGACATGCTCTACAATGTAGCATTGATGACATTTTGGAATTTGCATAGGAAAATGGTTAACTTTTGTTTGTTTATGCAAACAATACTCAGGTCATTTTGGTTCAATTATACCTCGATGCTTGTATTAATTTTCTATATCAAAAATCATGAAAGCGGTACTCAGGTCATCATTGGTGCTAACATACCCTTTGATGCTTGTACTAACTTTCAACATATCAAAAGGCTCAATGATGAAAATCACACGCAGCATGAAATGACAAAAAGGAGGATGATTTGTTACTACATTCTAGGACTGCATGATTCATTTAGGTTTTCACTTTAAAGGCTGTCTAAGGTAGATTTTTGAAGGTTGGTAAGAATTTCATATATCTTTTCAAAACAACAATTGAGTAAATTTGGACATTTGTGGCATCTCATTCCCTTATCATTCATTACATATCATTTCACCATCACTCATTTAGGTTATCATTATTATGGCATTTTTCATACTTACATCATCATTTCATTATCATTTTTCAATCTCATTTAGTTCATCATGATCATTTTCCATCATTACATATCATATGTATGGTCATTATTTTCATCATTCATCTCCTTATTATATCATAATGTTAACATTTACATTTGCATTTATTGCACATCTTTTCACATACACATACATTTATAATAAGGTTGCATCCATTTCATTTATTTCACATCATCATATTACATCATTATTCATGTCATGTGCATATCATTCATTCAAAATTACATCTTCATAATCATCTCATTTATACATTCATTTCATCATAGCTTTTTATTTTAGATCATCATTTCATTGCATATCCGTTTATATTACTTTTTCATCATTGTTAGGTCTCATTCATTTAGCTTGCATCATATCATTTTTCACATCATTAAAATCATTCATCATTACATCTTGCATCAAGAAAAATCATCATGTAAAAAATCATTTCATCATTAACATTTTATATCATATCATAATTGCATCATCATACATAAAATAAAAACATCATCATTGCATCATTATACACAACATAGCATATAGAACTAAACATGCATCCATAATCATACATCATAAATCATACATAACACATGCATAATCAAATCACCACTGCATCTCATACATCTCATCAAAACAAATGTCCAGAAATACAACGATATCATATGTTTCAATAAGATATATCAAATACAATGAATAAAATGTGTCAAAATGCTCATCACTGAGGGGCATCTGGTCGGGGCACATGGTTGCTACTATCTCCTAAGGTAGTAGGTCTCACTAGATCTCTGCTCCCTGAGGCTCTGAGCTCTCATCTAATCAGTTGACCCACACTCTTGGTAGCACTCCTGGAATGACTACGTGAATGGGTCCGAGACCGAGTACCTGACTGTGTAAAGGCAATCCTCCTCTCGGGTGGTACTACCTCAAAGTATCTCATCCTGTAATACTCGACCTCCCGAGCTATCTCCAATAGAGTTTCTCTCAACTGATCTGAGGAGTCTCTTAGCTACCCCCTCGATCTGTATACATCTCTCTCGAAATTTGTCTCACTCTGCCATAAGCTGAGCTATTTGTGGGTCAGGAGGTGGTGGTTGTGCAACCTATGTCTGCAGGTGACTGCTCATCAACTGTGCCTATGCTAACTGACTCCAAAGATTCTAAACCTCTATCTGCAAGGCATCTATTTTTCCCTACGAGGGAGCCCTGATAATAATCTATGGAGCCGAAGTACTCGGCCGATCCACCACTCTTGACATCCGTGGCCTCGTACTGAAGGGTACATCAAAGAAAAACCTCTACCCTCCACCACCACCACCTCCATCATCCCCACTATCATCATTGTTGTCATCCAAGCTGTCAGAGTCATCTCCCTCATCCTCCTCATCCCCCTCCTCATCAATATCCATGGTTGTTGCATCTTGTACCCCTGCCTGAGCCTCTCCCTGTGGATGCCCCGCTGCTACCTGTGCTTGTGGTTGCCCTCGCCCTCATTGTATAGTTGGTCCTCCCAATAATGGGGCAGGCTCCTCTGGGTTGGTGAACCTTGGAAAGGGATGAGTGTAAAAGAAGGTTGCGTAGTCATTTGTCATCCCTGCATCTGTCACCTCTGGGTGCATCACCCAGTAATCTGGCTATAACTCTACATACTCTGCCTTAGCAGCCTCTATGGTCATGAATGGACCCCACTCTGCCACATCCTCTCAGTGCCTCACGTAGTGTGCCACACCCTGTGGCATCATCTGTACTAGTCCAAATTGTCTCAGGACTCGCATAACCAGAAATCGCTCGATGATAAACGGGGTGCGTCCAATCAGGTATCTCAATCTAGTACAAAATGGAAGCTCTGTATCATCTACCTCCCAGGGGTCACATTCAAGATATGGTCTCCAGATGACAGTATCCATGTCATCCAGTACCCTCTACCAATACTCTAACTTGTCCAGCCTCGGCTGGACAAGGGGACCTGTCTAGGCATAAATATATGGAAACCCAAAGGGACGATCTCTCCGAACAATGGGACGAGTGATCGCAATCCGCTCCCATGCCCACATCTATAAAAGAGTAACTCCACAAGAGAGACTCTTCCCATTTGTGTACACAACCTAATGATGATTGTGGTATAGATGGGAAAGCATGCAGGACCACCATGCATATCTGGTACGATGGAGAAGCATGCCTTCCAAGTTCCGACCCCACCCGATTGATAATCCTTTTGACCTGCGACTAGGACAAAGGAAACCACCGATGAAACCTACTAAAACTGAAGGCAGTGGGGCATATCTCTCCATCATCTCCTTCCAAAGAAGCTCATATCCGGAGACATGAGGATCCTGGAAGACTCATCTCAGTGCATCGGTCCCCCCAATCTCCTTGTGATCGTAGATCACAAGCTCACCAACTACAGGAATACCTAGAATCCTATATACATCCTCAAGAGTCATGGTCATCTCTCCTATGGGCAGATGAAAGGTGTTATGCTCGCTATGCCACCTCTCAACTAACGCAGTCAACAGCACCTTGTTGACCCGATACTGTGGCATCCTCAACAATGGACTCAACCCACACTGGTATATAATCTCTAAATCATTATGTGATAGCTGTAAAACCATCTCCCAGGTATGAGGAAATCTCTCTCTGATCTGGAGGAGGTTAAATTCCTCCTTTACAACATCATCACTCAATCATACAAATCAATCAGCAAGCAATCTCTAATCAAATAAGTACATCAGGCAAGTTCATCACTTGTACCAAACAGCCAATCAGCTCAATCAAATCAACACCTATTTGTTTTTCATATCGCATGGAAAGCAAATTTATCTATCATTTCTACTATTTGTTTTTCATATTGCATGGAAAACAAATTTATCTATCATTTCTACTATTTTTTTTTCATATTGCATGGAAACAAATTTAACAGTCAATTGACTCAACATCTATCTATTTTTCTTTCAAGCAGGAAAGCAAATTTATCTTTACTATTTGTTCTTCAAGCACAAAGACAAATTTATCAAATCAATCTGATTGATTCCTGGTGTTATTTTAATAGCATATAATCAATTGTCTAATCTAGCAACAATCATCAAGTACATATCATTTTTTCTTCAAAAATTGAAATTCGGTAAAAATCCATGGATGCGCTATAAAAACATTGAATACGCTAAACCATGAATGCGCTATTTAAATCCATGGATGTGCTAAAACAGTCGTGCAATGTGCAACTCCATCAATGTGCAATTCTATCTAGTCTATGCATTAAGACAGACCTTATATGCGCTAAAGCACCTATGCACTACTCTATCAAACAAATGCGCTAATCTAGCATATCAATGCGCAAAACTAATCTATGTGCTAATGTAGCATCCTACGCGGGCAAAATTCCTAGATGCACTACTTAAGGTATCATATGCTCTATTCTACACTATGCGCTAATCTGCACATCTATGCGCGACCTTTTCACATCTATGTGCTACTTTGTATGTGCGACTTTATCTAACCTATGCGCTAGATTATGGCTTGTATGCGCTAAAACAGAACGTAAAAAATTTAAAAAATTCAAAAAAGTTCGAAAATCAATCAAAAAAATTTGCAAGGAGGATCAAGTCGACTTACCAGAGGTCCGTACGCAGCTGGTCTCTAGTATTGGCGGGCTCGCTCAAATCTATGGAGCTCGTAATAGATCGGCATTGCAAAAATTTATCTCAAAGCTCTCAAAATTACCAAAGTTTACTATTCAAATGACAATGACTTTTCAGTTTTTCCACCTTTTAAGGGGTTAAAAATGAAAAATTATTAGTATTTTTATTATGCAAAGTGCTATTTCGAGAGCTAAATCGCCAAATCTCTCTGAAAATCATCAAAATCCTTTCAAAACATCCTCATCATCATTCAAATCATGCGATTTATCTCTCAAGGGGACATATAGCATCGGTAAATTTCTAAAATTTTGGGGCAAAATTCTTTGAAGCAATGCATAAAACACATCACTTCAAAGAGGGGCAAAATGTACACATCTAAAAATTGTCACAGTTATTCAAACCTGTTAATTAATTAAATATGAATTATTTAATTAATATTCTAAAGTCATCTACATATAAATTAATTTAATTATTTATTTGTATTGTTCATTTTTCCAATTCTTCTAATTAATTAAATAAGTTTATTTAATTATTGCTACTTTCCTCTTAATTAAACTAAATAAATTTTATAATTTATTTATTTAATTATCATTTCATTTCTAAAGTTTGAATGTTTAAATTCAAAAACAATGGAATATTCTGATTCATCTCATATTTAAATATCTTTTCACCCCACCAAATTAAATATTGTAAAATATCTAATTACCTTTCTTTTTCACTTCTCACATAATTAAATATTATTTATTTAATTTTGGAAACTTCCATTTGCACATGTCTCACATAATTAAATAAATTTATTTATTTAATTAGCAATTATCCTCAACCTTCAACCAATTTTCATAAATGAGGAGATAAATGTCATGTTTGTCTCCCTTTTTTAATGAGGATGGTTTTGTGGGTTGAAAACATTCTTCCACTTTCCTCTCAACCTTCCACCTTGCTCTCAACTTCTTAATCTCTCACTGTTTATCTTGACAGGTTTGAATTTCAACCGTTGATCTCCGCCTGTAGACACCCAAAATTGTCCATGTCATAATATTACCTAGTCGATACATGACCTTGTAAAACCTCTTGTAATATTTTACCCTAGGTCATTACATTATCCCACTTATCCCATTTATATAACTTAATCACCTTCCCAATTAATTAAATAAATTTCAGTTATTTAATTAATTCCCCCTTCACATGTATCAAAATAATTCAAATTAAATATTTGAATTAATCCCTCACTTATTGTCACATTGCAACATGTGTCACATGACTACAACTCTTCACATGCATAAATAATTTAAATAATTTTATTATATTTAAATTATGAGATTCCCACTCACATCCTATTTTTACCCCATTCATTGTGCATCATAAGCATCTTTTCTTCCAAGATAAATAAAAGAATCTCACTTATTTCCTCACATCCTAATTTTAGTCTCATGTCATAACCCACTTATGTGCATCATAGGCACTAAAATAAACTTTTAATCATAGCCATACATATCACAAATTTGACTTTTAATCTTGGCCATCAAATCAAATCAGCCTTCTCCTATAAATCAAGCCTTTCACATGCCATTTGGGGGAATCTTCTTCTAGCATCATTACTCTACCAAAATTTCTTCTTATTTATCTATTTTCTTCTATTATCTTTCATCTCATTGTTATGCTGCAAAATTGAGAAATCAACAATCAAACCTTCAAAATCTTGCATTCTCATGCAGGCGGAGAAGAGCAATGGAGATAAATCAAATCTAGTTTGGATATCGATTTGCTTTGTTTTCTTGTTTTCATTTCATGCTAGTTTGTGCTCTATTGTGCTTGTTAGGGTTTCCATATCTTGTTGTTTTAGTTTTATATCTAATTTTCCTAGCTACACCGCCAACTAGATTCTTGCCTTTGAAAAATCTATAAATACAGCCTTCTCGTAAGTAGATTTCATCCTAGATTTCATACGTAGTTACTATAGTTGCATTCGAATCAGCATATCAGCATTTTAGCAGTATCATAGAATTTCAAGTTCAATTTCATAGCTGAAATCATTAGCAATGCACATGCATTTTCAATCAATCTCATTCTCCTAAGTTGTCATTTCAACAAGCTGTTGCTTACACAACTAAGAGCCAACAACTTTAATAAAATCCTTGGAGATAGAGGACCATAGGATGAATTTGAAGGAGCTGCAATTGTTTAGAGTTTGCATTTGTATCTTTTAATTAGTTTCTTTCAATCTAATGTGTTATTGGTGTGTTAGCTTACTTCGTAATTAGACCACATATTTTAACTCACACACTTTCAAATATTTCATTAAACGTATACCTGTTCTGAAGGAAACTAATAAGAAAATTATCCTCAATAGGCTCTTCCATATCTAAGGCTTTATCAATTGTTAGGATTGGTAATGATTCATCCAAGTCGCTATCAATCCAAATGGGATCCTTTGTCTCCAACAAAGGTTGTGTTGGCGGGTATAGAGTCAGTTGTTTCTTGTGCTCGCCATTGGAAATAACCATGTTCCCTGATTAGCAATTCATAAATGCATCTGCAGCTGCTAACCAAGGGCATCCCAAAATCAGGGGGTATCCCCCTAGCTTAATTTTTGGCTGCAAGATCACAAAGTCAATTGGGTATTCCCATGAATCAATAGAAAGGATTACATCTTCAATCATACCTTCGGGATTGACCAAAGATGATCTACCATTTGAAGAACTGTAGGCATAGGCCTAAGTCCTTCTAATGACAATTTTTCTTTTGTTTCGTTTGTCATTACATTAATTGCAGCACCTAAATCGACAAGAGTATTAGGAATACTTACTTTACCAATGGTTACCTTAATGACTGGACTCCCTGGATCGGCATACTTTGGAATGGTAATGTTTCCAAGCATAAGGTCTGCCAACTGTCCAATGACTTGAACCGTTTTTGGGTCTTGCTTCTTTCGCACCTTTTGGGTACATAGATCACGAATTGTTTTTGTATAGACAGGAATGTCTTTGATGGCCTGCAATAGAGGAATCTTAATGTTAACATTGCGCAACTCATTAACAAAATCGAACTCAGGTTGAGAATCCTCCCTTTCTATTGGTGTAGATTGAAATCGTTCGGGAAAAGGGGGGTCTTTGGCTAGCTCGGTTTCTAACTCCTCATTGATTTTGGTAATGGTGGGCCCTCGAAGGGCCTTCCCTGACCTTAACTGAACTCCATCTACTTCTAATGTATTTATGGGATAGGTGGAGTAACTTGTTGTCTCATTATTATATAGTGGTTGGGTGGCCTTAATGTTGGGGTTGGAGTTGGGCTGGGATGGCATTGATGTAGGTCTTGGTGGCTGGGTTGGATTAATAGGTGGGGCGGCTGATGATGGCAATGCTGGAAATTGTGGCTGTTGGTATGGGTTAATCATAGGAGGAGGTGGAAATTGTGATTGTGAGGGGAATGGTTGTTAGTATCCGGATGGTTGTGGTGTTTGTGGCCTCCATGCCTGTTGCCATAGCTGCGAAGTATATTGATACTGAGGCATCCATTGAGGGTAATTGGGTTGGCTTAGTCCTGGGGCAAGATAATCGTTCATCACATTGGGATGCATTGCTCGGGGTGGAAAGGGTCACCTAGGGGCCATATAATAGATAGGTTATTTACTGAGTTCTTACAGGAAGATGCCTCAAGGTAGAGTTCTTACTGAGTTCTTCTAAAGATGAGATGTTTGTCCTATTGTATGGGCAATCCTCACTACCATGTCTTTTACGACATGTTGGACAAAATGAAACTAGGGCTTTTTCGGATTTTTCTTGTTTCCTACGGGTGTAAAGAGTGTCTATTTGTTTCCCCATATGACTCAACAAATTTGTTTTAAGGTCTTCAAGTAAATTGTCTATTTCCCTTTTTGTGATACTTGTTGCATTGGCTGCGGCATAAGGCTTACTCGGATAGCTCCTTCCCAAATGTTGCGACCTCGAATAGTTCCTGCAAATATCACAAATATCATCAAATTCTATTTTATAGATATTCCCTTTTCCTATTAAATTTAATGCTTCCATAACATCATCTCTTATCCCTCTAAGAAATAACATTTTAATGGTATCATCATTTAGTCCCTCTTGATGAGACCATTGAAGACTAAACAGAAAACGTTCAAGGTAGTCTTCTACAGACTCATCTTCCTTTTGATTCATGCGAAAGATCTCATCCCAAACCTCCTTTGTCTTGCAATATTCCTGGTACTTGTTCAAGAATAGCTCCTTCAAGACCGTCCATGTTCTAATATTTTGAAGGTTCATAAACCACCGTAGGGTGGCATCCTTTAATGTAGCTAGAAACAGTTTGAGTTTTTGTGCATCATTTTGGTAGTCATAGCTATGACACAATACATCAAATTCAAACAAAAATGTGTCAGGATCTTCCATTGAAAGACCACAAAAAATGGGCAAAGTAGAATGAGGAATATTTTTCATAGGGGCATCTCTTCCAAGATCTATGATTGGGAACTCAAAAGTGACTGGGTTATTGTTGGCCAATGCCCTATTGTGATTGTTGTCATTGTTGTTGTTGTTGTCGTTATTATTGTTGTTATTATTATTGGGATCCATGACTTCAAATGCCCACGGAGTAAAATAAGTTTTAAATGGCTTGTGGCTTTCTTCAGAAAATGGACCAACTTGATCCCCGTAAGATTTTTGGAAAATTTGTTCAACTTTTTTGTGTAATATATTGGAAGAGCTTGGTTGGGTATTTGCGGGTGTCTGAATAATGGTGGTCTCAATAGAACATTTCTCAAGATCAGGTTTAGGCAATTCTAGTAATGGAAACTTACTTTTTGGTTTCTCTTGAGTCAAGGTACTTGTCTCAATGGGTGACTTGGACTTATCTTGCAATTCTTCGTGTTGTGGGCTCTCAATGGATGGTGCTAATTTCTTTTTGGATTTTTTCAGGTTGCGAACTACTTCCCTTTTCTTTTCTAATAAATCTTCCTCTACTGTCCCAATTACGATTCATGCACCTAAATGAGCTATGACAAAGTAAACCAAGGGTAATTATCCAAACGAGGTCGACTATCGCGTGGATTTTCTCCTTAGAGAAATGCTCCTAACTTGGTTCACTAGAAATGCAGGTTTTTAACACCATTCCCCGATAACAGCACCAAAATGATTGGATAAAACTGTGGTTTCTGAATTACTCTTTAAATTGGGTTTGATGTACTTTTGGGAATGGCTTCCTCAGTTCATCCTAAAGTGTCAATCCAGGAACATAGGCTTTTGAACCATCTTGTGGAAATATTTCAAAGAGTTGCAATTAAAAAACCAAGGGCTGATGGATGCAACCTAATATAATTTACTTATGGGCAGAATTCTTATTAACAGACTTCCTGTCACAAATGTGATAGGAACCTGTGAAGAAATAGTTCTGCACAAAAACAGATTACTGGCACTTAACAGAAGAGTAGTGAGGTAAAAAAATAGAAATCTATCTTGAAAATAACATTTCACAAAGTTGAACTACCAAAAATAAACCTCCAATACTACTTAATGAAAATTCGAAACAATCCCATTAACTTATTCAAACTTCTCTTATGTTTAATGATCTGCATATACCAGCAAATAGCTATTGAATGAATACAGATTGTATTGGTAAGTATTTAATGACTCAATACCAATTAATACCTTTGTGGAAATGAATCACACAACAGAAGATTTAGATAGCAATATAATAATGAAATAATTAAACAACTTATAAATTCAAAGCATACATTACCACACACACAATCTAATGCAATAATCACCAATCAATCGAGGAAGTGGGCCCTGCCTTCGTCAGTCGTTGGATGATAAAACTCACATTCACAGAATTATTCTACTATCACTTCCATTCATCCAAACAATCATAGACAGAGTATATAGAAAATCACCACAGTTCTGCTTTTAATTATGTATATTGATATCCAGTTTCAGTGTACATGCATATATACATATGGAAGCTACCTATATTTCTAACAGTCTTTCAGATGTAATCGATAAAACATTTTGGTTGTTAGTGGCTTTCAGCCAACAACCTTTAGAAGATAATCAAAAATAGTTTTAAAGTCTTTTCAAAGTTTTCCAAGAACAGCGTAACAACCTAAAACAAAATGACTAATCTTTGACGAGTAAAACCAAAATGACAATATAACTTCAGCAATTCAGTTATCCTTCCACCAATATCCTTCATGTGCATTGTTAGCCATTAAACACTTCTTGTCACCATAATCAAAAAGACAGTTAACAATAGTCAGCAAAATCGGTATTTTCACTAGTTTTAACCTTTTCTTCTATTTCATAAAATACCGTCTATTCATTAACAAAAAGTGACAGGAACAACAGGAGACACTAGGAAAGATGACAAGGTTTGACACAAATAAGAGGTAAAAGGATGACACATTTTTCCCTCATTAGGGCCCATGGTTTGTATGCATGTTTTCTAATTGGGGAAAATAGCATTGGCCGATGGATCTGCCATGCGAAGCATGGAATTTTCCAATGTTTTTGACTCAATCTGAGTTGGTCAATAAGCCAACACACTAGTGCATCGACAGCTCATATTCAAAAATACATAATCGGCCATGTGTTGGCTAATGAGGCTCTGCAAATGGCGAGCATTAATAGTGCAAGCTATTTGAAGGATATTAGCCTGATCTCCATGCGTGCGAAGGGCTACTTCTTGGCAATTATGATGAATTGTACGTCAATTTCCACGTACTTGGGAAGTAACGGTGTTGAAGCAGACGCCAACGAATAATCACACATCTGTTCGTGCTTCAATTGGAGCATTGATGATCATTTCAACAAATTTCTAAATAAATATGGATGATGGCTTTTCATTTTTCATCATTGCAATTAAGATTTTAGAATGCTCTATGCTCTTATAGTAAGCAATTGTTCCTGCAAAAGTTTTGAGTCTTGTTGCAAAATGAGCAAATCGACTACATATCCATCAACTGTGCATAGGTCAGCTAGAGGTAATGTTCAAAAATTTGGTGATGACTTCCCATCAAATGAACAAGATAGTCTTCAAGGCTCTCTCAACCCAAAGATGGAAAGCGTGAAGCATATCCCAAGTTTTACCGCGTGCAGCTCTCAGCTCAAGGGTTGAGTTGCAAGTTTAGAGGTGGCGGTGGTTAGCAAGGAGAGGAAGTCTCCAAAATATGAGAAGGGATCAAAGGCCAAGTTGAGGTACGATTGTGGCTCTCTGGGCCAACAGAATTCACCCATTGATGTTTCTGGTGATTCTGGTGATAGTGAGGCAAAAACTGACTCTAATTACAACTATTGCTCACGGCCTTGACTGAGATGGCTAGTGTTAGTGAAGAGGTCCTCGCAGTTCCTCCAATTACTGCGGTGGCACCGTGTAATGTTGTTGGCTCTAGTGTTGTGAAGTGTGATGATGAAGAGGAGGTGGTTTTTTCACCTCCCACTAAGGCAAAAAAAAGAAGTGGTTGTATGTACCGTGGTCGTGGTACCACTCCGAGTTCCGAGTGATGGTGAGGTTTTCTATGTCTTCATTTTGTTGTGATGTTGATGTTGTTTCTTTTGGGTTTTGACGTGGACGTGAACGACAAGGCCTCTAATAGGATTTTGCTACAGATATGGTGACATCGATTGGTTATGTGGGTTGTTACAATTTTGATTCCCCTATTCATTGAATGATTGCATCCAACCGTCTAGGAATTTTGAAATGAAGATGGAATTTTGTTTTGAAATGAAACTTTGGTGAAATGTAAATGCAATGAGCCCGATGCTTGTCGCTCTCTTATGTTATAAAAGAGATCTCAAGGCTCATTGTAAGGGTCAAATTTTTGACTCCAGTAAGGTTTAGGTAGGGCAGAATGAACAAACAGAATGCAAAATTCCTGATGAATTTTCCACTAATTGTCTTGGGTAGGATTTATGCATAAAATAGTCTTAATGGGTCTTATGAAATTATTGATATGGAAAGAAATATAAAAAATTTAAAGTATGTGCTCTCCTGTGTGTTGTTATGATAGGCTATTAATGAAAATATCAAGTATAATTTCATTTTATCGTTCAATGGTTTATTTGAATGTATGATTCTTTTGCTTGCTTTAGCTCAATGAGTTAATCAAATGCTTGAGGAAGAGTTGTAAGTTTGTGATAATGTGCCAAGGATTTGATAAGAAGAGATTTTTTAAGTACTGTGAAGTTTTATGATGTAATTCATTGTAAAAAATCATTCACCCAATGGATAAAGTATTATGTATGACTGAATGTTTCATGCTTGACTCCTGCCCAATTTGATGAGGCACTGGTTTATTCATTTTAGAATTCTCATAGTTTATTGAAATTAGAAAATACCCATTTATGGATTCAAGGCTAGAACACTACTTAATTCATATGTTACTCATGCTAAGCTGCAAATCTCGAAAATATCAACTATTCCTAGCAACTTAGAGGTCATTTGTTTAAGGTTGGCCAAGCCTCTGATAAATAATGTCTAATTTCACTCAATAGGGACAAATTTGTGTGTAGAAGTGTTCTTGAGATATTGGAAATCATAGGAACACAGTAAAGAACACCCTCCTTGGTTTCACAAAGCCTAAAGAGTAGGAGTAAAGGCCTTAAGATCTTTGCTCGTTGTGTTGGTCTTTCTAGTCTTGAACGTCCTTAAATATAAGGCATGGCATCCCCTTTAGAGAAATTTGGGGTCTAGTGAGAAAAGACACCAACAAAAATGGCGACTCTATTGGGGAGAACTTCTAAAAAAAAAAAAATAAGAGGAATCCTAGGCGCAGATGGTAGTATCACAGAGTCAAGAATTTGGTGAATCTGAATTTCAAGTTCAGATGTTGAAAGGTTTTGGACTTGGAAAAGGTTTTGTTGCATCAAATTTTTAGGGAATTTGTGAGTGACTTCGTTGTTGGAGAAGACCCAAAATGAAATTTACTCTGAAAATGACTTCATTGTTGGAGAAGACAAAAAACAAAATTTACTCTGGAAAGAACTTCATGCTGCTTGAAGTTTGTTCCTCTATGAAAAGAGGTGGTAACTTTGTCTAAAGAACGAGTTGAATTGTGAAGAAGGTTTCCAGGTTTGCAGAATTTACAAGTAGGAAGAAAGGTTAACAGCTGCTACAAAGTTTCCAAGTATTCTCATAAATCTAAAGAAAGCATTACTTTGTTTGAAAGAAGTTTATGATAAATCTTCAAGGTTTGAGATGATAAATGGTTCCATGTTAGATGAAATTGCATTAAGACAGGGAATGATAGTAGTTTGTTTCATACTTCTAATATGTAATATCAATGATGGTAGGCGGAGTATGTGAATTTTACCCTTGAATATAGTTTTCCTGTGAAATATCAAGTGAGAAGTATGCAAGGTAGATAGTCCTCAGCAGGCCCTCAAAGGGATTTTGTTATTGAAAGATATATGGCATTGGCTTTGAGTGGTATTAAGGGTTTTCCAAACCTGATTCCTAAAAATATTAGGAAATGTTTGCCAAAATTCACATGAAAAAGTTTAGAATCGGTCTCTAAACATTTGCAAACATTCATGGATTTGATGGGAAATCATGAGGTAAATCATTAAGATGTTGTCATGAAACTTTTTGTTCAATCTCTGAAGGATGATGCTAGAGATCGGTGCTCATATTTACCAGCATGATCTATAGTTTCATGGAATCAATTTAAGAGTGTTTTTGCATAATAGTTTGGTGAAAGGATAAATCCAAGTATGGTAAGGAAACGTTTTATGGAAATTTATAAAAATGAAGATGAATTGGTCCTTGTTTTCAATCTTAGATTTACCAAGGCAATAAGGGATATTCTAGAAAGCATAAGACTCAATGATGCAAAGTGCCTGATAATATATCTAAGCACTTTTGACAAAAAGATGGGTTACTTATTGAGAGATAAAGAGCCTACAACCCTATGCCAAGCATACCAGAATGCTATGGACATTGAGAACAATCTCAAATATTCAATGATGAAAGGATTTTTAGCTACTAATGTTGGTCAGTTTGGTGCAGTTTGTGCAAATATGGTTGAGGAAGCAACCACTGAAGAATCGTGCCAAGAAAATATAGTTCATGTTGCCCCAGTTGAACCAATACCCCTATGTGTTGATCTTAATGAGCTCCAAGAGAGCAACCCTAAAGTGTTGGGAAGCGTTGATCATTTTTCTGCTAGAAGATTATGTGATATAAGGAAAGGTCAAGGTGAGTCACTCCATGACCTATTCCATAGGTTCATGGATGTGTTGGAAATACCAAAGGGTTTCAGACCTAAAGAGTCGATGTGTATTGACTTGTTTTGTGAAATGTACCAGTCAGGAACAAGCATGTTGCCAAATGAATTAAAGCCTAAAAGTCTAGGCCAAGTGGCTGATTGGATGCAACTAGCAAAAGGAATTGCAATTAATCATGCACAACAGTAGATGCTCTTAAGGAAAAGTGATCCTAATCATACTAAGGAGAGGAAACAAGTAGTACAAACTGGTGAAGACAATGAATTAAAATTGGATAATTGCAGCCAATTCACTAATATTATTTGGATAGATTATCTTTATAGTGATAAGGATGATGATCCATGTTACGCTGAAGGGTGTGATGTGTCTAAACCAAGATCCTGGGAGCTAATAAAGGATGGAGAGCTAGATGAGGTCTGAATGATTGCACCATCAAATGATCTGACCAATAGCTATGATTCTAGGGTTGATTGTGATCAATTTGTTGTCGAAGATCAAGATATCAACCATATACATTATGATAGTCAGTCTGAGGGATCTGAATGCAGTCTCACTATTGATGAGTTCTCATGTTGTGGTGGTTATAATGACACAGTCATGTCTCTCTCTTAATGACTATGAATATCCCTACCAAATGAAGGGACACCTTCTTCCAAAAGAATGCAAGAATTATATGGGTAATGATAAGTTACAAGGGCTACACTCCCATATAAGAGTAACGAGGGTTTCTTGGACAGAAATGAGTATAATAGAAAACCCTCTCTTTGATGAATATTCATCCATGCCAATTGATAAGGTTGAACCCCTAGTTTGGTACAGGGATAGCCCACTTTTTGAAGATCCGGATGATGCTTTGGATGTATGGTAAAAACATGGTTGTGAGCAATGCACTAGTAAGTTCATTGATGATAATGCTTATGAAACTTTCACATTTGGCATTACTATGGAGGATGAGATCAAGGATCAAGGGGAGATCAGAGTCCTTGAGAGTCTCTCCCAGGAATGTAAGTATTCCCATGAAATTAACTTGCAAATACCTCAATCACAAGAAGAGGAGAATTGTGAGTTTAGTAGTAATGAGGGGTATGAGGATATGGGTGTTAATAATCGGTGTGCAAATGTTGAGTCTAGTAGCAAATGCTTGAAGAATGATGTGTGCACAGGGAAATTGAACTGTGTCAAATATGATATCAGCCAACATGGGTGTGTGGCTGAGTTTTTTGCTGATACTCCTCATCTCTTGGGTATCATTGTGAATTTGTTTTCACTCAGCAAGGATGGAATTCATGTGAAGTAGGGCAAAGACTTTCTTGCATCTGTCTCTCCCACTTTTGACTCTTCAGAGGATTACTTGTCTGGCCTAATGCACAATTTTTTTGAAGGTTTCAAATTTGATATGCAGAATGAATATGACCAGGTGGAATATGGATGTTTCCTTTTTCCATTTCAACTAGATAAGCTAGAGATTAATGAGCAAGGTAGTTGTGAGGCAATTGGTATGTATCAAAGTAGTACAAACAGTCAGGAATTTCCAGACATTAGCTTTCATCCAATGGAGGTGTGTGAAAACTGAGCCTTTGATAAGGATAAGATTTGGCTCCAAAGCTTGGAAGGTCTTGAAACACCAGGCATAAAAATTGAGGCCAGTGGAATTGGATGAAGTCTCTTAACAAGGTATTTTTGTACAATATTGTAAATTATTTATATAGCTGTGGTTTGTTCTTTTCTTGTTGTGTCTGCTTGTCTTATCCAGACAAGCTCTTGGTTTGTTGTTTTGGGTTGGTTTGCTTCTACCTGAGATCTAGATTCTCACCATACCCACCAAGGGTATGTGTCCCCAAGTTGGAGCCACTGATAGGGCTTTTAAAATTTTACAAATTTTAGTTGACTGTATGAGAAAATTTATCAAATTGTCACCCTTGTGCTTGATGGTCGTATGTTAGGGTTTAGGGGTTTGTTACCCTTGTTCAAATTTTTCAAGATTATTGAACCCTTGCATTATATTTTCATGTTGACCCACTGTACCAAGTCATTGGTCATCTTAGTTACAACTTAAGGCATCGTGCCCATTTTATTTACCGGCCCTGTTTTTTAGGCCTATCGGTCATCGGGTGTTTGATAAATTTTAATATTTTCTGGTCAGTGCGAAATATTTCATCTTTTAAAGACTTATGTCTTAAGTCTTTAAATATTCTTGAGGGGTCATTCCTCATCACCTAGCCCATGGCCCTTTCCTTATAACAAAAAATATGCATGTGTAGAAATCCAAACTGTTGGATTTAACAATTGGAATCCAAGCCCTTGCATGCATGTCGCGCAGTATTAAAGTAATGCATCTTGGTTGGGTTGCACGGTGTGCGTGATTGCACCACACGTTTTTCATTTCAAGTGGGACTCATTTCCCACTATCGGCTTGATCTCACATGAGAAAGGATCGACGGTTCTCATGTACCGTTGGGTCTTAATTTGAGCCATAACGTGCGTGTAGCGTAGGATATTAAATAGTTTCACCTAATGCCTTGCACGGTTTACATGATGGAAACATGTGGACTCTATTGGCGGCATACTAGATGGGGCCTGCAGGTGGTATACATATTTTATGACTAGGGGAAATATCATTGGCCGATGGATCTGCCATGCGATAACATGGAATTTTCAAATGTTTTTGACTCAATCTGAGTCGGTCAATAAGCCAACGCACTGGTGCATCGATGGCTCATATTCAAAAATACAGAATTGGCCATGTGATGGCTAATGAGGCTCTGCAATGGCGAGCATTAATAGTGCAAGCTCTTCGAAGGAGATTAGCCTGATCTCCATGTGTGCGAAGGTCTACTTCTTGGCAATTATGATGAATTGTACGTCGATTTCCATATACCTGGGAAGTAATGGTGGTGAAGAAGATGCCAGTGAATAATCACTTGTCCACTCGTGTTTCAATTAGAGCATTGATGATCATTTCATCGAATTGCTAAATAAATATGGATGATGGATTTTCATTTTTCATAATAGCAATTAATATTTTGGAATGCTCTTTGCTCCTATAGTAAGCAATTGTTCCTACAAAAGTTTTGAGTCTTGGTGCAAAATAAGCAAGTCGACTGCGTCTCCATCAACTGTGTGTATGTCAACTAGAGGTAATATTCAAAAATCTAGTAATGACTTCCCATCACATGAACAAGACAGTCTTCAAGGCTCCCTTAGCCCAAAAATGGAAAGCGTGAAGCTCATCCCAGGTGTTACCGAGTGCAGCTCTCAGCTCAAGGGTTGAGTTGCAAGTTCAGAGGTGATGGTGCTTAGCAAGGAGAGGAAGTCTACAAAATATGACAAGGGATCAAAGGCCAAGTTGAGGTACGGTTGTGGCTCTCTGGGCCAACAGAATTCACCCATTGATGTTTCTGGTGATTCTGGTGATAGTGAGGCAGAAACTGACTCTGATTACAACTATTTCCTCATGGCCCTAACTGAGATGGTTGGTGTTAATGAATGGTCTTCGCGATTCCTCCAATTACTATGGTGGCACCTTGTAATGTTGTTGGCTCTAGTGTTGTGAAGTATGATGATGAAGAGGAGGTGGTTGTTTTGCCTCCCACTAAGGCAAAAATAAAAAGTGGTTGTCTATACTGTGGTTGTGGTACCTCTTTGGGTTCCAGGTGATGGTGTAGTTTTCTCGGTCTTCTTTTTGTTGTGATGTTGATGCTGGTTCTTTTGGGTTTCGATGTGGACATGAATGATAAGGCCTCCATTGGCATTTTTCTACGGATATGCTGACACCAACTGGTTATGTGGGTTGTTACAATTTTGATGCCCCTATTCGTTGAATGGTTACATCCAACCATCTAGGAATTTTGAAATGAAGATGAAATTTTGTTTTGAAATGAAACTTTGGTGAAATGTAAACGCAATGAGCCTGATGCTTGTCGCTCTCTTATGTTATAAAATAGATCTCAAGGCTCATTGCAAGGGTCGGATTTTTGAGTCCAATAAGCTTTAGGTAGGGCAGAGTGAACACACAAAATGCAATCTTTTTGATGAATCTGCCACTAATTGTTTTGGGTAGGGTTTATGTATGAAATAGTCTTAATGGGTCTTATGAAATTACTGATATCAAAAGAAATATAAAAATTTTAAAGTGTGTGCTCTCCTGTGTGTTGTTATGATAGGCTATGAATGTAAATATCAAGTATAATTTCATTTATCGTTCAATGGTTTTTTGGAATGTATGATTCTTTTGTGATCTATTTAAGGATCTAGGACTAGTTGCTTACAGAATGCTTAAACGTAAAAGATCAATTATTACAACGTTTAACTTAAGTGATTACAAATTAAATGCTCAAATGAATAATGAACATAACATAATTAAATAAATTCCAAGATAAACTGAGAAAGAAAAGAGAGAAGAAATAGAGAGACGAAACCAAAGTTGATAACGGAGTTCGTCCCTAAGGACTACGTCTTCGGGTCCCTCTCCAATGGAGGACCGATCCGATTAGCTCCAAATTCAATTACAATGGCTTCAAGACTATCTCCTTCAAGCATTCAGCAGCATGACAGTACTCTGATATGCAGAAATGTCTTCAAGAACTCTCGAGCATTCTCCTGCTATCTCAACCTGGACTTCCCAAAACAAGGTCTATACCCCTCCTTTTATACAAAAAACTTGCCTAATATGGCTTAACCATAAAATTAATTGCATATCCTCCCTGATCAGCTCGTATCAGGTCTATTTTGCTCTCTGCAATCTTTTGGTTATAGGTTGTTTTGGGCGTTTTGTTTGTTTTGGCTTAATATGCCTTTTTGTTAAAGGCTCGGCCAACAGTTATACACCAAATAAAACATGGCCGGTATATGTCTAAGACTTATCACGCGGCCTACCGGTGATAACAAGTTTTGTTAGAAGGGTGGTCGGCAGTTCCAATCCCGCCGGCCACGTTTTACCACCCATATCCAACAAATATAAACAATAAAACAAAACCATCCCACACTACAATTGATAGTTGTTCCGGGCGCAATGGTTAAGCGCTTTGCGCGGTGGCCGAAGATCACAGGTTCAAACCCGTTGAATTTTTTGTTAAAACAAACTTATTCGCCAGTCAAAGCAGCACGACTGCACGATGCCACGTGTCAAAACACCATTCGCCAGAATTTGCCACGTCTGATGCCACGTCATCCGTACGGATGTCACGTGTCAACATATGATTGGTTCGTACAGATGAGTCACTTGCCACGTGCCTCGGCCGAATTCGTCCATATGGATTCCGTACAGTACGGATGGTATGCTGACGTCATCATCCGTACAATCAGCTAGAAAGTCAACTCAAAACTTTGACTGCTTGTATCTTGAGCATGCGATGTCGGATTTCGACGAAACGAACACCGTCGGAATCGTCTCGACGAACTCTTCGCGATGATGTTGCTTCCGTCGATTTCCGAGATGATTATTTTTTTTGCCTTCTAGACGCCCCTGAAGCCAGTTTGACTGGAAGTTTGACTGGCCGTAACTTGCACGAACGGAGTCCTTTTCGCCCCGTTCAAGTTGCGTTGGAACCAGGACGTCGTTCTCTTTCTGATGAAGCTGATATCTGGAGCATTGGAAACACTTCAATTTTCACTGAAAAATTGTCCTTCGGATCAGGCCTCCCCACTGGAGAGCTTTAGGACCTCCGAAAGCTTGATTACTTGGAAAGTAAGTGAGGGTAAAGTTCCCTCACTTTACCAATCTCCATCCATCTTGCTTTTCTTGGATGCATTCCCTTCAGGCCCACTCTGAGGTACTCAACATCTCCTCTTCGTGAAGTTCTAACATTCCTGTCGAGAATAACATCTTCTAGCAATTCTGACATGTACTCTGGTGAAAGGTCATCAACTGTTGGAACTTGAATGTCTGTGACTTCATCTAGAATCATTGGAGGCTCGTACAGTTTCAAATTCTCAACATTAACAACCGAGTAAATATGCATGTATAGAGGAAGATTGAGGCGGAAGGCATTAGTACCAATCTTCTCAAGGATCTCAAAAGGACCATACCTAATTGGCTTAAGCTTTTTACCTTCACCTTGCATCCTTTCCTTGCTGATATGTAACCAAACTCTGTCTCCAACCTGAAAATGATGA
Source organism: Sequoiadendron giganteum (assembly GCA_007115665.2). NCBI lineage: Eukaryota > Viridiplantae > Streptophyta > Pinopsida > Cupressales > Cupressaceae > Sequoiadendron > Sequoiadendron giganteum. The sequence goes on along the minus strand of CM021104.1, from coordinate 16,008,520 downwards.
TCAGTGCGATGCTTGTCATGGCGAACCTTGTATTTTGCTTGGCTATGTTCCAACTGTGCTTCCACTGCCTGATGAATTGCTTGGACTTTCTGGATGAACTTCAAAGCCTTCTCTGCATCATGGCGTCCATCTTCAACATCATCTTTCCCAAAAGCAAAATCCATCGGTGTCTTGGGCACATAACCAAAGCATGTCTCAAAAGGAGACCTCTTAGTAGAAGAGTGTGATGCATGGTTGTAGGCATGTTGCACATAATGGAGACTCTCATCCCACAATTTAGGATGCTTGCTACAATACCCTCTGAGTAAATGCACAACTGTCCTGTTTACAACCTCTATTTGTCCGTCGGTCTGCGGATGGAAGGTTGTACTCTTCTTCAGTCTGGTGTCCATGAGTCCCCACAAAGCTGACCAAAATTCCCCCAAGAATCGAGAATCTCGATCCGATACAATAGAAGTAGGTAACCCAAAATGAACCCATACAAATTGAAAGTACATATGAGCTGTCAGTTCAGCAGTGACTTGTTTTTTACATGGCATTAAGATACACATTTTGCTGAACCGATCAACTACTACATACAAATAATCATGTCCCTTCCTAGACATAGGTAACCCCCCGACAAAGTCCATTGACACACTTTCCCATGGACGGGAAGGTACAGGTAGAGGTGTGTACAAACCCAACTTCTTGTTACTAGGCTTACTAGTTGCACACATAACACAACCTCTAATATACTTGGTTACAGTTTCTTGCATGCGAGGCCAATAACAATATTTTTGCAGCTGAGTCAATGTTTTGTTTACCCCAAAGTGTCATGCAATCAATGAGGTATGTGCTTCTCTAATCACCTGTGCTTGTTCATCTTTTGGAACACATAATTTACCCAAGTGATATAACAATTTATCCTGCACATAATAGTCTTTCTCTTCTACATGTTTACCTTTCATTAAAGCAGTATAGATATCCTTAAAGTTCTCATCATTAGCATATTGTTCCTGAAAACTTTCATGAACCATAGAACTATTCTGAAGGATTATCAAAGCATTCATCATAGGAGGTCTAGAGAGCATGTCTGCTACTTTGTTATGGGTTCCTTTCTTATACTTAATAACCAAATGAAACTGTTGTAGAAAACCCATCCACCGAAAGTGCCTACTTTGCTGCAGTTTAGTTTGTGAGTGCAAATACTGAAGTGGCTGGTGATCAGTGTGGATTACAGTTTCTTTCCCCATTATGTAATGTTTCCATTTTTTAACACTCTGAACTAAAGCATAAAGTTCTTTATCATAAGTGGGATAGTTACTTACTGCTCCTGAAAAAGTTTCAGAGTGGTAGCAAACTGGTTTACCTCCTTGCATGAGTACTGCTCCCATGGCAAACCCACTCGCATCTGTCTCGATCTCAAATGGTTGATGTAGATCTGGTAAGGCCAAAACCGGTGCGGTGCTCAACTTTCCCTTCAAAGTGTCGAAAGCCTTCTGTTGTGGACCTCCCCACTGAAAAGTTGCCTTTGTACTGGTTAATGCATGCAATGGTGATGCTATATAAGAGAAATTAGCAATAAATTTTCTCCAGTACTGAACTGCACCTAGGAAACTTCTGACCTCTGTGACTGTACTTGGCTTAGGCCATTTTACAATAGCTTCGACCTTCGCAGGGTCTACTTTCAATTGACCACTCCCTACGACATAGCCTAAGTACACTAAGGATGTCTTAGCAAATTCACATTTAGACATCTTTACATACAATTTTTCTTTTCTCAATACATCAAAGACTTTCTTTACATGACTCACATGATCTTCCCAAGTTCGACTGAATACAAGGATATCATCTAGATAGACTATGACAAAATCATCAATAAAAGGACGAAAGACATCATTCATGACTCTCATAAAAGTAGCTGGTGCATTACAAAGCCCAAAAGGCATAACCAACCATTCAAACAGTCCCTGTTTTGTCTTAAATGCAGTCTTCCAGATATCATCTTCTGCAATTCTTATCTGATGATAACCACTTCTCAAATCTAACTTAGTAAAGTAAACTGCATGTTTTAACTGATCAAGTAGATCATCTATTCTGGGAAGAGGATACCTGTTCTTTACCGTTATCTTGTTCAAGGCGCGGTAGTCGATGCACATCCTCCAAGTTCCATCTTTCTTTGGAACCAAGACAATTGGAGAACCACAAGGAGAAGTACTAGGACGAATAACTCCCTTTTCCACCAACTCTTGAACTTGCTTTTTAATTTCCTCATTCTGCATAACTGATAAACGGTACATGCGATATTAGGAAGTGGCACATCCTGCTGTAACTGGATTTCATGCTGTATCTCTCTCTTGGGTGGTAACCCCATCGGTTCCTGAAACATGTCATCATAAGCGGAAATAACCTTGACCATTTCATTTTTATGTTTTGGGTCACACCCCTTGAATGCCTCAGATTTATCATCTTCTTTGGCTTTTACAAGCATTAGCACAAAGTTTTTACTTGAGTTGACCAACCTCTTCATTTGACCAGCATTAACTAGTGTAAGATTAGTCTTCACCTTATGTGCCCGTACAATGTATTCTACCCCATCTTTAAAAAGATGATACTTATTCTCCCCCCTATAAAAGATTGCTTTTCTGTCATAAAGATAAGGACTCCCTAACACAAGCCCACAAATATCCAAAGGGACCACATCGACTTCTACCTCATCTACAAAGTTTGCAGTGATAGCAAATCTCAATTTACATTGTTTAGTTACTTGTAGTTGAGCATCATCGCAAACCCATCCGAGTGGATATGGTTTTGGATGAGGTGTTGTAGCCAAATTAAGTTTCTTTACAACTTCTTCAGATATTAAGTTGACTTGTGAACCCGTATCAAACAGAGTATCAATCTTAGTGTGTTTTGTTACAACACGAATATGAAACAATTCATTTCTTTGCTTATCAACCTTAGGAGAAGATTCTTTACTTGTACTTGCACTGGCATTAGAAAAACTTGCATCAGATGAGAGAGATATACCTTTCCCTTTACCTTGGATTCCGGTAGCAACAATCTTTGTCTCATCTCCGGAGTCTGAACCAAGATCTTGTTGAATCACTGCAGTAGTCTTCTTGCCTTTATTACCTCCATATCTTTTCGGCCTCAACTCAGGATGAAGCTTCCAACATCTTGAATCATCATGCCCCTCTTTCTTGCAATGGGAGCATGTGGGTTTCTCACCCTCTTTCTTAGCTGTAGCTGTCTTCTTCCCTTTGCCTTTATCTTTGTCTTTTTCTTTCCCTTTAGACTTACCCTCAAACTTAGATGGCTTCTTAGAAAAGTTATCACTAAATGTATTCTTACCCCTAGACTCTAAATGAGTAGCTTGAACAGACACCTCGTCTAGATTGTTGGGACTCAACATCAAAATAGTGTGCCTAAGGTAAGAATGTAAACCACCAATATACTTAAGTAGTGTGTCTTGGGTATACAAGGGAACATTTAGAGCAATGGCCCGTTTCCTAAACTCATGCGTATACTCCTGGACAGACTGCCCCTTACCTTGCCTAAAGGTTTGCCAATTCATGGTTAACTGTTGCATGTAACCTAAAGGATAGAATTGTTTCCTAAGGGCAGCAACAAACTCCATCCAAGACATGTTAACTTGACCATGGCGAGCAATTTCTTCACGAGTTTTACTCTCCCACCAGGTGAGAGCTGTACCTCCCAACCGGAGAGTTGCTAATTGAATCCTAGAAGCATCTTCTACTAGGCCTTGTATCCTACAGTATACTTCTACTTGTTGGACCCAATCGTCTAACTTCTCAGCATTTAACTCCCCACAGTATTTAGGTAACTCAAATTTTACATCAAGCTTAATTACAGGCTTAGATTTGCTCTTAAATGGATTTACATTAGAAGAAGGAGAAGGAGAAGGAGGAGAAGGAGGAGAAGAAGGGGGAGTAGAAGGAGGAGAAGGAATTTCTGGAACTTTCCCCTCTGTGTCTTTCTGATCTTCCTGCTTCTTGTGCTTTGAAGAACCTCCCTTTTCATGCTTCTTCTTTTCTGCATACAGTTCGTCCACCATTGCCTTCATGTCAAGAAATAGCTTTTGGAAATCCTTGACACTAAGCTCTGAACTTTGTCCACCTTCTTTTGCTTCCATCTGTGACGGTTGATTAATTCTTCGTCTTCCGATTTCTGGATTGTATTCTTCAAGTTCTCCTTCGCCTCGTTGCAACCTGGATCTCGTTAGCATTCAAATTGCAATACAAGCCACATACATAGCTCTGATACCAACTTGATCTATTTAAGGATCTAGGACTAGTTGCTTACAGAATGCTTAAACGTAAAAGATCAATTATTACAACGTTTAACTTAAGTGATTACAAATTAAATGCTCAAATGAATAATGAACATAACATAATTAAATAAATGCCAAGATAAACTGAGAAAGAAAAGAGAGAAGAAATAGAGAGACGAAACCAAAGTTGATAACGGAGTTCGTCCCTAAGGACTACGTCTCCGGGTCCCTCTCCAATGGAGGACCGATCCGATTAGCTCCAAATTCAATTACAATGGCTTCAAGACTATCTCCTTCAAGCATTCAGCAGCATGACAGTACTCTGATATGCAGAAATGTCTTCAAGAACTCTCGAGCATTCTCCTGCTATCTCAACCTGGACTTCCCAAAACAAGGTCTATACCCCTCCTTTTATACAAAAAACTTGCCTAATATGGCTTAACCATAAAATTAATTGCATATCCTCCCTGATCAGCTCGTATCAGGTCTATTTTGCTCTCTGCAATCTTTTGGTTATAGGTTGTTTTGGGCGTTTTGTTTGTTTTGGCTTAATATGCCTTTTTGTTAAAGGCTTGGCCAACAGTTATACACCAAATAAAACATGGCCGGTATATGTCTAAGACTTATCACGCGGCCTACCGGTGATAACAAGTTTTGTTAGAAGGGTGGTCGGCAGTTCCAATCCCGCCGGCCACGTTTTACCACCCATATCCAACAAATATAAACAATAAAATAAAACCACCCCACACTACTATTGATAGTTGTTCCGGGCGCAACGGTTAAGCGCTTTGCTCGGTGGCCGAAGATCACGGGTTCAAACCCGTTGAAATTTTTGTTAAAACAAACTTATTCGCCGGTCAAAGCAGCACGACTGCACGATGCCACGTGTCAAAACACCATTCGCCAGAATTTGCCACGTCTGATGCCACGTCATCCGTACGGATGTCACGTGTCAACATATGATTGGTCCGTACAGATGAGTCACTTGCCACGTGCCTCAGCCGAATTCGTCCATATGGATTCCGTACAGTACGGACGGTATGCTGACGTCATCATCCGTACAATCAGCTAGAAAGTCAACTCAAAACTTTGACTGCTTGTATCTTGAGCATGCGATGTCGGATTTCGACGAAACGAACACCGTCGGAATCGTCTCGACGAACTCTTCGCGATGATGTTGCTTCCGTCAATATCCGAGATGATTATTTTTTTCGCCTTCTGGACGCCCCTGAAGCCAGTTTGACTGGAAGTTTGATTGACCGTAACTTGCACGAACGGAGTCCTTTTCGCCCCGTTCAAGTTGCGTTGGAACCAGGACGTCGTTCTCTTTCTGATGAAGCTGATATCTGGAGCATTGGAAACACTTCAATTTTCACTGAAAAATTGTCCTTCGGATCATTTTGCTTGAGGAAGAGTTGTAAGTTTGTGATAATGTGCCAAGGATTTGATAAGAAGTGATGCTTTGAGTACTATGAAGTTTTATGATGTAATGCATTGTAAAAAATCGTTCACCCAATGGATAAAGTATTATGTATGACTGAATGTTTCATGCTTGATTCCTGTCCAATTTGATGAGGCGTTGGTTTATTCATTTTAGAATTCTCATAGTTTATTGAAATTAGAAAATACCCATTGATGGATTCAAGGTCGGAACACTACTTAATTCATATGTTACTCGTGCTGAGATGCAAATCTCCAAATATCAACTATTCCTAGCAACTTAGAGGTCATTTGTTTAAGGTTGGCCAAGCCTCTGATAAATAATGTCTAATTGCACTCAATAGGGACAAATCTGTGTGTAGAAGTGTTCTTTAGATATTGGAAATCATAGGAACACAGTAAGGAGCACCCTCCTTGGTTTCACATAACCTAAAGAGTAAGAGTAAAGGCCTTAAGATCTTTGCTCGTTGTGTTGGTCTTTCTAACCTTGAATGTCCTTGAATATAAGGCATGGCATCCCCTTTAGAGAAATATGGGGTCTAGCAAGAAAAAACACCAACACTACCCTCGGACCCCCCACTGGGGGGATGATCCCCCTGAACCCCTCATGGAGGGGTCCCCCGCCCTCGCTTACCTATCAATAGTAAACCTTATGTAATTGCAAGGTTGAGACATATTTTCCCAACAACAACAAAGAAGAAATTTCATAGCACAATGATGAAAGAGGCAATGATTTTTGTGGGATAGATGGCAAGAGTTTCTATCACAATGATAGAGAAAGAAACAATGCATACCATAATGAGAGATGTCATAGGGTGACAAGGGATTTGATAAGAGACCATTTTAAAGGAACATGTTTCAAATGTGGAGGTGTAGGACTAGGGCATTTGGATGCTACCAAGGGAGTGCTAGCAAAGAGAAAGATAATAATGCAACGACAACATATATGGAAGAAGAACCAATTGGATCACCAAGTTTAGTAGGAAAACTTGAGAAGGGTGAATGAATGGTAATGAGGAGAGCTTTGTTATAGATAGAAGCACTTGAGGAACCAACACAAAGAAAGATTTTGTTAAGAACAAAATGTAAATCGGGAAGTAACTATTATAAAGTTATCATTGATAGTGATAGTATAGACAACTTGGTTCAAGGACTAAGGAAATGGTGAATATGCTAAAGTTGAAAAGGATAAAACAGCCAAACCCATATAGGATCTCATGGATTTTAGATGAATGTATGATACTAGTAAGTGAACAATGTTTGGTGAAATTTCGTATAGGATCATACAATGATGAAGTTTTGTGTGATATTATGCCAATTGATGTATGTCACATCTTGTTGGAAGATCATGGCAATATGACAAAACTTTAATTCATGATGGAAGAAAGAATACTTACACTATGACATCAAATACAAAATACATATCCTTATACCTTAGAAGAAGAGAGAAAGAGTGAAGTGTGCAGTAAATCTATAATCTATTTCATTGATGGAAGGAAAAATTGGATGGCCTAAGACATAAGAACATTAGTTTTGCTTTGATTGTAAAAAGATGTGACTCAAAATGTCAGTGCAAACGAAGAACCATAGAAAAAGGAAGTCACAAAATTACTGATGAAGTATCAAGATATTGTGTCAAACAATGTATATATATGCATATGTGTGTGTTACATATATATATGTATATGCATATACGTATATACGTATATGCATATATGTATGTGGGTAAAATCATAAAGTTGTCACATTTTATAAAAGAAACAACCAATATTAATCCAACTTTTCAACTTGAATCACTAAAAAGTGGCATTATTTTTTGAATTTTGAAATGATGTAAACTAATAAAATATGCATTTTTTAGTATATTTTATGTTTGTATTTTTTTTAAAAACTTTAAAAAATATTTTAAACTAGTTTTGATAAAATGCTAGTAAAATGAAGTTGCATGAGACGTCAAACTTTTTATAGTAAATTTTTTTTTTTGTTTCAAATTTTTTGTGTGTATTTATAACTTGAAACTTTAGTGCATGGATATATTTTTCTCCAATTTTGATAAATATATATTTTTAAATAAATATAAATGTGCACAAATAAAAAAATAGTTGTTTCCATCGGACGTCAACTTTCATATTAATATTCATCTAAAATGAAAAAAAAAATATACCATCTTGAAATATATTCTTTTATCTAGTGCATCATAATTTTTTTTAAAAATTTAAATAAGTTTTAGTATTTTTCTTTGGCATGGTAATCAACCAAATATTTGTGTTGATAACCTAATTTTAGTAAAAATAAAAAATAAAATATAAATAATAATTAAACTATTAAACAAATATATTTTTGAAAACTACAGATCGACAAAAAAGTATTTTTATATTTTTTTAAAATGTTATTTACATTAGTAGGAGTTATTGAAACTTCAAGTTTTCCAAATAATTTTATTCTTTTGGTAAATTGGACTCAAAGTGGTGCTCCATATATTTTTAGCAAACAATTTTAGTTGAGAAAGTTGTGGAAGTATCCAACTTAACTATAATGAATCTTACTAGATCATATGTTTCAGGCCTGGAATTTGACGGCCACCCCTACCTGTCAAATAATTTTTTGTGATGGTTTGATCATTTAAATGCCTTTCATTTGACGTTTAGTGAAAAATAGAAATTGTCAAAAAAAATAAAAAAATTATGATTTTTCTATAAAAAATCTTGTATATTAAAATATTTTTAGTGATTTTTACTAATCATACATATTAATATGAAAAAAATATAAATTTCTATTTTTAAAGTGATGGAAGTAATTTAGTTATTTTTAAAAATATATTATTATGTATCATATAAATTAATTAAGTATTTTTTAATAAGAATCACAATTCTTAAAAATACCAATAAACAATAAAAAATATTATAATCTAGCATAAAATTTCAATATATAATTTTCTTATATTTAAACACAAAAACATAACTTCTAAAGAAAGAAACTAATTTAAAAAAATAAAAAATTGAGATGCAAAAATTAAAAATAATACATGGATTGAATATTGCAACTTATCGTGGAAGGCAAGAATAACAAATTATGAATAGAATGGATTATTAAAAAAGGTTTTAGAAATTCTAATGCGATTGCAAATGGCAAGAGTAAAGCCATGAAATAATGTTCAAAAAATCACTATACACCTAATGACAATGAAGGTAAAATGTGTTGTAAGACATCCCGTCTACAATCAATCTTTTCCTTTGCTATTATTCTTCAGCATGCAACATCTAAAATAGGTTATAGCAAATCATGAACATAAAATAATAAATCTACACGTCTAAAACAGGTTATAGCAAATCATGAACATAGAATAATAAATCTACAAATGAAAGAAATTTAAATCTACAAGCAAAAGAAAGTTAAATCTACAGAAAATTGAAAGCTCGCTAATCACTTGTAATAAATAAATAAAATAAAATAATGTAAAATTAGAAAACATTGATAATTAGTAATAAATCTAAAAATCTTAAATTTACTCTATAATTAACAAAAAGTTTCTAAATTCATATTAAAAATAAATCTTGTTAAAATATTCTAAAAGTTAAAAATAATTATATTCTATTTTGAAAAGATAACTATTAGTAAAAATGTTAAAATCTTAAATTTATTGCTTAAAATATTTTAAAAATTAGAAAGAATTATATTTCATCTTTGAAAAGATTCTAAATTAATTTATGTTTTAAAAATAAACATTATATATATAATATTTTTTTACGGTTTAATAATAATTTAAAGTGTCATAAATACGATTACATAAAAAAATATAGCAAGTCAACTTATACGGTCTAATAAATTTTAAAGTTGTAATATACGGTCTAAAACGCAAAAAACGGTCAAATAGACCATCAAATTCCAGGCCCTATATGTTTGACCAAAATTGATTTTTAGTTAGAAATACTTAAATCAAATTCCAGGCCCTATATGTTTGACCAAAATTGATTTTTAGTTAGAAATACTTAAATTAAGTTGCCGTGATATGTTGGCTGAAAGTGTGACACAACTTTGTGCTTTTATCCATGTATGTGTGTATGTATGTGTGTATATGTGTGCATGTGTATGTGTGCATGTGCATGTGTACGTATGATTTATAGTTAACATACAATCAATACTTCTATTATAAGAGTCATGTTTGTACCAATGCTAAATAAATTTTTACCAATAGTAAAATTATATGCCTAAATATTATAAATGCATTATTATATCAAAATATCAAAATATTCATACGAAGGTGATAACTTTATCAAGAATATTATATCGAAGAGGTTGAAATGAAATTACCCTCATAACATTAACACTATTAAAAGTACTATCTAAAATAATAAAATTCATAACTTGATTGTCTAACTATTCATATACATATACTAAACATTTATCCAATAAACCATAGAGTAATTTAACTAAATCGATTTAGTATTATAGTCTACTCCCTAACCTATGTCCAAATAGAAACTGAAGGCAACTACCCTGGTAATAAACATGCAAAAGCTAGAAGTAATTCATGACCTCCCCAGGCATTGCTAGATAACATAGCATATCAAGATTTCCAAATACAAGTATGGTATATGGTAAGGCAAGCCCATGCCCAACAATAAATAAAGCATCAAATGTTGTGTGAAGAGAAAGAAAGAGATCTTGTGGCCTGTATAGAAAGAAAAGTTGCACAGCATATAATAAAGAAACTTCCAAATAAGGTTAAACAGTGACCAAACCAAGCCGTGTAGGTCGTGAGTAAAGAGAAAGGCAATTGTAGATCTAGAATTAGGTCATGCAAGTCACTGGGATAATGATTTACCATTTACAGATCTAGTTAAACAAATTTAATTCGATGCAGGTAAGGAAGATTAGTACCAGGCATGGGAATATGAAATGGGTACATGCAGTTCGATGAGCAAGTATATAAACATATTCAGATCACAAAACCAAAATACCATCCTTTAAATGGTGTAGGACTAAATACATGAAGAAAGATTGAAGGTCCAACCCCTTCAAGGCTCTTATTCAGGATAGAACTAGATACAGATGATAAAATTACAGACGTTCATTTACACAGATTCCAAATAAGGATATCGATGAATAAAAGCATTTCCTATTGCATATTGAAGTTTTAAACGGTTACAATTTAAGAAGTTCAATACACAATTACACCTGAAGTAAAATGGGCATAGATTGTTTGAAAAATTACTTGGTCTAAGATTTTTAAAGTCCTCTACAAAGCTTCTTGGATGATCCCACCACCACACTTCCTCTCTACCACCAAGCCTCTTTGATGACCCCCAATGATTCATTATATAGGCTACAAATCATAATAATGAGATGAAAATTAAATGATAATAATTTATATAATAATATATAAAAAACGACCATCATTACATGTCACTTTTTCTAGTTGTGACATCATTACGAGAAAGGAGAAAATGTAGAGTCCAAATTCACTACTAATCTTCATCTAATTAATTTCTCATGAACTAGCACTTGCACCTAAATGAGGTTCAAGCATTAGCCGATAGAAAATTATATGTATGCTAATATGTTAGAGAGTAGTGGCTAGATTTAACAATTACTAATAAGTGCTAGATAATTGAATAAATAAACTTAGACAAATCTAAATTTTTTCCTAAAAAATGATTTTTTCCTAAAAAAATTTGGTATTATCTGATTTTGAAATATTTGCATGCAAATTTAAAACATAAAGCAATACAAATGAAAAGGAAAGTTATGACCAAACAGGCAAAAGATACTCCAAATGGAAATAGAATGTTCACATACAATTGGCAAATCAATATTTATTTGGATTTTATATGATTAGTGAGATTTTGGAGGCTTTTCCCTGATGTTTTAAAGCCTTTTAGCATTAAACTTCCGATGACTCAAAGTTGTTTGTAGGCGTGAGACTTGTTTCAAGCTCAAATCTCACACTATATGTGGCCTATTGTCTAATTAATCAAATAATTAATTATTTAAATGTAATTCGTCACTTTATCATGTTCTCATAAATAATTAAATCAATTACTATTTAATTAATTATCTTTTTTCACAAATACCCAATTCTTACCTAAGGTTAATTGTTTAGATCAATTAAATTAATTATCCTCAATCCTAAAATCCTCCAACTAAATCAATTAATTAATATCTAATTAATTATTAATTTATACTCATTAATCCTTATTACCATTTCTTCTAATATTTAAAATCCACATCATCATTGATCTTTCTCCTCTTAATCCTACCCATTAAATGCATCTATATGGATTAAAATCTAAATTCCCCATAATTTTTCATGTGTCGCTATCCTCATCATGCTCCCACATTTGTGAGCATGTCTACTTGCCCCACTCCTTGCTCATACATACGTGAACATTGAAGCTTGTAAGCTTGAAATCCTCCCAAAACTCCACCTCATATTTGACTTTTGGCTTAAGCCCACAACCCTTTCCAACACGTGTGTCGGAATGCTACTCATAGTTGTAGCTCCATTTCATCTTGCACTTATTTCCTCATGCACGTGTGAGCTTATCTCCCACTAACACCATCTTGCTCACACGTGTGAGCATACTTAGCTTTTCCACATCACATATGACTCTCCCTCCCTCTTGTAACACTTATCACAATGCTAAGTCTTTACTATATGCCTCCATCTCCTTCAAATCCTAGACCTTCCTTAACTAATGCATCTTGACCCTTGATTTTCCACATGAAATATCTATAAATTATAGAGCTCCCATTATATTTTCATATCATCCACTCTTATGTTATCACATGCTATCTATTTTTATAAACAACACATTCCATCATACTATCAACTATCCATTTGATCTCTCATCCTAACCTACAGTCATGTTGTTGATTGACAAAGAAACCACATTATGCCATCAGTAAATTGTAGTGAGCACATCAAGTGGAGCATTGGGCGCACTCTACTTCAGCTCAATCAAAGCAGCAAAAAAAAAGAAAAGGTATAAAGGTATATTTATTGTATTTGAATATTTATGTTTATAGCCTTGTTTTCCCTTTCTTTAGTATGATTCATCAAGAGAATCTTCTAAGACCACAAACTCCAATAAAGGGAAAGGAAATCAAATATCCCTTGTTGCAATAATTTCACAACCTGACACTTAGGTTATTGAATTGAATGCTTCTCACCACATGGAAAATACATAGGAAATTTTATCATCCTTGGATCCATGTTTAATGCTTGACATACTTATGGGTAATGATTCAATAGAGAGAGTTCTTAGGAGAGAATTTGTTGGTGTTGGTTATGGAACATTTCAAAATGTTCTATGTGTGCCTCAAGTCAACTAATCTCCTATCTATCTACCATGGTATCCCTACAAGTTCCAAAAAGTAAGTTGAATTCACTTCAAATACAATGGTTATCAATGAACTACACAATGAGTCTATGCGGAAAAACTAGATAATTAGTCTAGGCTCTATCTCTTTTCTCACTTTGTTCTTGACTCTCCTTTCATAACAAGTTGCTTACTCATTTAGATGAAGTGGGCAATTTATTGCATTAGTTTGGCCACTTGAACTACCAATACTTAAATCAACTCAAACACCATGACATATTATTAGGTTTTCCTAGAATTCATTTTTCTAATGGTGTTTGTTAGGGATGCATTCTTGGCAAGCATCTAGAGCAGAAGTTGGACAAGGGAACCATACTTGGGATCTTGTCCTCTTCTTAAGGGAAGGAAACTACTTTGGTGCAAGTAGATCTATCAAACAAAATTTAGTCAATTGACAAGCATAAGGGTCACTTGGTTGCCAAAGGATTCTCCCAAGTTCATATGATTGACTCCTTTGATCCTTTGCATGACTTGCCAAAAGGAATTCCATCCAACTTGTTAGTTTTATAGTTGCATCCCACTAATATGTTCATCATATAGATATGAGGAGTACTTCTCTTCATGGTGAGTAAATATACATTGAGCATCCATAGGGGTTCAGGCATGATTCCTCAATTCTTTTCCATCTTTGAAAGTCTCTCTATATGTTAATGCCCCCTTCTTGCACTTAGTGTAGTACGAGTTTTCCATTAGCCTATTCCTAGTTCCTATAGGCTAAGTGGATGTGGTTAGGGGACTCAGCATCCCGTGATGAGCTTTTGTGGGTTTTCTGAGTTTTCCAGCAAAGTTACTATTTTTAGTAAGTTCCAATTGGGCTCTGATTGGGTCAATTTGGAGATTTGAATCACTTACTATTTCTAGTAGGTGCTATACACATTCAATACTGGTTACATTCATATACACTAGTCCAAATAAAATATATAACTCAACCCAAACAATCTTGTTCAAAAAAAATAACAGAGACCAATCCTTACATGGAAAATGTGAACCCATTTATAGATCTGCAACTAAGGCGCATGATACAAAAAGGCAAGACATGGCCACTCTATATTTGCAAAGACCACCCATGCTCATTACATCATCATATTCAATGCTTATGCATTACAATCATCATCTCAAGACCCAAAAATACACCTACAAGCATTAAAAAATAAATCTTTCTAATTTTCCATCATCCTAATCATTAATGATATTTGTATCTAAGTGTACAAGGTGGAAAAGTTCCTACAAAATTCTGTGTAAAGTGACTCTAGAATGGCATGAACATATTAAGCTCTATAATCTTTAACCACTATAATAAAATATGATATGTTTATTTGCACTATTTTCTCCTTTGAATCTATGTATTTTAGCATAACCAATGATTTTTGGGTGCTATTAGATATGATCCAATGGTTGTAGGCCCATATCAGCTCATTTATGGCATCTTGTGCAGTTTTCTTCACTATCATTTGAAACTACTTGCAAATTTACGTCTAGATGATGAATAGTGATTTTCAAAAGCAAAAAAGTATTTTCAAATGGTTGTTGCATCAAATAAGGGCATAAATAATTGTGTGGACGTGCAATGGCTAGATACAACTATATAGAAGAAAATATGAGAGATTTTCACCATTGGGGTCAGAGGTCAAGAATATCTACTAGCTCATGCTAATCAAGAAGTTAGAGAATCAGGGATAGAGTGAAATGAGGAAGTCACGTAGAGGGAGGGAAGTCCAAAAAATAGTCCTAACAAGATGAGAGAGTGCTAGAATATCAAGGATCTAAGTTTGAAGCTAACTCATACTTGTTACCAATTCAAAGGGAAAATCACATCTCTAACTCCAATGGAAAGTATAAGGGAAGCTATCATATGTCAAAGTTTAGAGATGCACAAGGAAGAGTACTGAAGTAAAGATATGGTTGAAAGTCTGACTTTGATAGACTATATAAGGGGATCAATGAGGTTTAGGGGTTAGGCAAGACAAGTAAGAAGTACCCATATATCTAAGGAATGTTGCACCTCTAACTTTGATAAAGTACTAAAGGAAGAAATCTAGAGTCAAGAATTGAGAATCAAGGGGGGTCAATATGGATGGTCCAAAAGACTCAAGTGTTTAGTGCAAAATTTTGGTATTGGAGCTCAAGGACACTAGGGAAATGGCACTAGGGGAAGCACAACTCTAAAACTATATCCCTGAAAGGAGCATAATGAAAAGGATTGGGGTTTCAATGTTTGACTAAAAGGCACACAAGTAAGCAATGGGCCAATAGTCCAACAACCATACTTAGAAAATTTTACAAGGCTAGGGACTAGGATGTTAGGATTAGGTGGAAAGGCATGTTAAAAGGATGAAGTCTGACAACTCAATAAGGACAAAAGGGAATGTGGAGATGAATGGATTGGCATGTCGAGATGGACGATACTGAAAGTTTGAAACTCCAACAAATTTCAAAAACTTAAGTAAATAACCCAAACACATCCCACACTTAAGATGTTTTGAGTTTTTTATATTTTTGCACATATTGAGCACACAAATTTGACTCTTGGAAAACTCACTTAGACTACCTCATATCAACTGTAAATGGTGGGTTAACATAAATCAACTACAACACAAAGATAAAATATAGCATAATCTATTATTTTGAAGCCTGTAAAGATGGACTCTAGCACTAGCTCTAGTTGGAGACATGTGCCTCTTGTAGGAATTACAAGATCCCAAATTATCTCCAAGTGGTAGACTAGAATACGACCCAAAATAAACTATGCTTAATATTAACTAACAAGTGTCAATATTGCACAAAACCATAAACAACTTAAAAACTCTTCACCGTGAGTAATTAATAGTCATGGATACACAAAGCACACAAAATAGATGAAAGAAAAATATATGTGGAAATAAAATTAGGCTAAAGCCAGAAGAAAATATTATTTCAAGATTTGTTCATGCACTAGCATTTATTTAAATTAACCATTAAACCTCTTGATGAATAATGAACATTCGCCATCCAGATTATCTATGATGTATGGACCCAAGTACATGGACTCAAACTTTCATGTTTTCTTTCATCTTGTACTATTCCATACTAGGAACAAGTCTCTAATTTAAAATTTTCTAGCATTGGCCCTTTTATCAAACAAGTATTTTACTTACTACTGCTTATTTATGTTGATTGTTGGAGACTTTCTTCTACTCCCATCAAGTTCAATTGAGTGGTTTATTCATATCCTTGCACCAACTCCATACACCAATTCAAAGGGTTATTTACCAGTAGACCTTTTTGGTATCACTCTATCAACCCATACAGCCAATCTTAGTTTGGAGTCTCATTCCTTTTTATTTTATCCAAACAACCTTTTGATAATCTTCATCATTCTTTTGGTTATTGGAACGGCCTGTCTAATCCCCTATGGATGATATGGGGATGAATGGGAGATTATGATTCCATTTTCAAAGCAAAGGTTATTGAATTCATCTAATCTATGGGAGATTATGATTCCATTTTCGTAGCAAAGGTTATTGAATTCATCTAATCTAAAACACGATGTATTATCAACTATGATCTTTTTTGGAACACCAAACTTTTTTATAATGTGACCAAGAATTAAATATATCACAACATTTCTTGTAGCCCACCTAGTAGGAATTGCCTCAACCTATTTTGTAAAGTAATTTGTGGCTACAAGAATCCACTTGAAGCCTCCATTGGACTTCTTAGCAATCTCTCTAATGGATTAAATACCCCACTATTGAAAAGAGGCTTCTATTGTCAAGGGACTTAAGATAAGGCTCTAGATCCCTTAATATTTCCTAAGAAACATTACCAAGAATTACATTTTCTTACCATCTTGTGCACATCTACAAACAAGGATGGTCACTAATAGTCAACTCTAATGATTTGGTGGGCTATAGTCTTAGCCATGTAATTCCCACCACATCCACATGCACCATTGTGCAACTAACATAAAAAAAAATTACCTTCTTTGTTTAGGCTCCTCAAAAGGACATCATATCTATTCCTCCACATTATGTTTATATCAATCAAAGTGGAATATTGTGCATGCAATTTTAGGGTTCTTGTCTAATTTTGTTTCACCTCTTCTAGATAGTTCATGTGATGTAAATAATAAATAATGTCCCTATACTAAAGGCATTTCTACAATCTACACTCTTTCTTCTTATCACCTTTAGTACCCACCTAGTTTATATAAACAACCACCATGTTTGATATTTCCATCAACAGGTAGCTAAACCTTGTCCTTGGGCCAATTTGGTAACCTAAATTTAAATGTTAAACTCTTAGATCAAGGTTAGTAGGCTCCTCAAGTATGTCTTGAGCTCTTTTATCCCTATTTGATTTGAGATTCACTCTATTAATTGGGATCATGGCATAGGAAAAATCCATTCGTATACTCCCTCCAATAGCAATTGACCACCTTCTTGTTAAAATCATACCATACTATAGTGGTATATCTACTATTGTCACATTCATGTGATATCCTTTCTTTGGGTGTGTGTAACGACCTAGTTCCTATACCACAAATATTACCATAGTTTTTTTGTTGCTAAATTTTTAATCAAAATTTCTAAGTGTACAGTCATTTATATATTCAAGCATGTATCCATATAGAATAGGCGTTCATCCATATGGCACAAGTAAGTTCCTTTATCCAAATAGGATGGCCATCCATCTCTAAAAGATAGGTACATGCTCTAGAGCCAAAGGCTTAGACTCATTAGGACCATCCAAGTCCCAATTTACTCACTAAAGACTAAATTTCTCTATTGGAAGTGCACAAAGATCGTCGTCTTTCTAGAGTGTATATATATGGCTCAATTTTTGTCTTAGAATAATCCTAAAACCTTTGGGTGACAAGAAAATACATCTAGGATTTAATTTGAGTACACAATGAATTTATTTTATCTTTTAGTTCATTTTAAAGATTTACCTTGTTTAATTGAGTAGCCCATTTATATATTGCAATAATTGATTCAAAATTTTATTTGAGTATAATGCAATAATTTCACACAAACTTGATTAGGTACAACATTCCTCGAGATGAACAATTGTGACAATTGGGTATGGAAAAATTGCGATGCTAACATTTTATGATTACAAATAAAAACCAATTGCTTGAGTTCGACAAGCAATTTGATACTTGAGGTTGATTAAGGAATTTGCAACCAAGGACAACTAGTTCCAAAAGGTTGTTAAGACAAAGGAAACTGATAAATTGTTATGCTTACAAATTTGACAATTACAAAAAAGTTAAAAATCTTGTGAAGTCAAAAACGGGGGAAACATTAATCATGTTTTTTTCCTTTCTGAGTCCAACATTCAACTCTGTAACTATCAACATAGTAAAAGATAATTAACTTTCCTAAAGTATTTTTGTTGACTTCAAGTTAGAGCTACAAGTGGAAAATCATAGTTTTGCATAGTGGCATCATATTCACTTTAAGTTTGTAGATCGACCCAAGCCCTCATGATTTTGATTACATAAATAAATATGATGAAATGTAAAAGTACTAGTTTATTGCAAAATTAACTAGTTGGTCATCCAAGCTATCTCATATTATCTTTATCTAGTCTTTGTATCATTGCCCATAGCATATCACTAATATGAAGTGACACATGTAATATTAAAGAGAATTTATTTCATTTCCCACTATTTATTTCAAGTGTAATCATATATGAGATATCTTCATTAACATGTGGTCTCTACAAGTTCTTAGGCAATTGTGATTTACCCTTCTTGGGAACTTTTAACCAATGCTTGACTATATTATTAAGATACAAGCCTTTCTTTTTTTATAAGAATCGATATATGTCTAACATGTTCATATAAACTTATTCATCTCTTTGGGAGAGCCTAAAAGTAATATTGAGAGAAGAGGCATCCAACTTAGCTATTAATTGTGACAACCTCAATCCTTAAATAATATAATAATACAATAAAAAATTAATAATATAATATTTCAAAATTTGAACAAGTTCATAATCATTATTACTCATCATATATATGTTAAAAAAACTCTTCATTTATATTCATAAAGAATTATCCCAACATTGAATGTTACAACAAGCTAGATAGCATAGTTCTTGATATACAATCAAAATTTAGTCCTTTAATAATCAATGTGGCCTTATAGGCTCATTAGCTGAAGTATCAAAATAAATACACCATCACCTAATAGAATGTTTGAAAGTAAATATCTTCAAACTTGGTGAGGAGAGAGAGCATCATCAAGATAATTTTTTGCCTATCATCAAGTAATAAGCTTCCTTGTCCTTACTCCAAACTAGTGAAGCTTCACCCTTCACAAAAGATCTAGAAAACTGAAGTTGGTATGCATGATATAATCTGGTATAACATTGAATCATTGACAATCTAATGTGCATGCCCTTGGAATACATAATATGACAAAGAATAATAAATCAAATAAAGTGCTATACTTAAATTTGATCGATAAGCTTTGTGCAAAGCATATTTGAAATATATTGTGCTACATGGTAGATTAGATCATAGGTTAGAAAAGTAAGCTTTTATTCTCTAGTTACCCATATTTGGTACCCATCCATTCTCTCTCAAGTTTCTACAAATATAGTACTATACTAAAATATACAAAACAAAATCTAGTTGAAACAAGTTTCATTACCTCAAAACACTAGGCAACAAGTACAAATGCCTTAAACATCAGGTAACAAAATTTTAAATGCCTCGTACACTAGACAATATTTAAGAATTTAGTGCAATAATATCATAATCATCACAATATTGATATCATGATATTTTAACAAAAGTGAATATTTTTCAAATAACAATAATATAAATATCACACATATAAAGTGATAATGCTCTAATCATCTCATATTGATGCCTTGACATTCCTAACTACATAGAAATATTGTTCAAATAAAAATAATAACAATATTATTAACAAGAGGTAAGAAACAAACATGGGGAGGGAGGAGTTTAGATGAGAGAACTGAGGGTGGGTATCCCTTTCCCTACCATTGATTTTTCCCTCTAGGTCTCTAATGCAACTAAAGCCAATGATCTCAAGGAGGTTTTGGATTTTGTGTAGGATTTTAGATTAGCTCCCAACACAGAACAACAAAATGGTTATTTGTTGAAATTAATCCTATCAAAATGAAGATCGAAATCATTCAGGATAAGATGGTAGGTCAAACTGATATTTCTAGCTCAAATGAGGAAAAACTCATGAGAGATTGGGAGGCCATCTTGAAAATGGATAAACTAGAAAATGATTTGGGTTTTATCAAAAATGACATTGACAAGGTCAAGAACATGGACAACTAGAAACAAGAGATGGAAGAAAGAACTTCTGCCATGGAGCAAGAAATTAAAATAATAAAGAACGACTTAGAAAGGGTGGTTAAAGTTATTCATTACTTGATTCAAAATAGCGTAAAGGAGATCTGCATCATCACTGAAAAGTTGAAGAACCTCAAGGAAGAGCAAATCAACGGGGGAAAAGAAAAGAACAATGAGCATGCTAGACCTAGTTCTTGTACTAGGGGAAGCAAAAAGAAATATTTTGAAGATGAGAAGCGAGAGTTGGTTAGTATTGCCAATTTCCAAGATCAATTCTATCAACAAGAGCGCAAGGCTACCGAAAATTTGAAGAAAATGTAATTGTGTTGTTGGGTTTCCAATTTCTTGTTTTTTGTTGTTGATTCTATGTTACTTGGTTGTGGTTAGTTTTTTGTTACCTATTGTTTGTTGTGGACCCAATGAGGGCTATCGTCTTTCATGTTAATCTCTTTGGACGGCTTTTTGTAGAGGATTTTAGGTTCCCTTCAAAACCTTTTTTTACCCTCAGTCAAAAAGAATACAATTCTAATCATCACACACTAATATCTTAACATTCTTAACAAGATGGAAATATAAATATTTTAAATAACAATAATAGTAATAATACACATATAAAGTGATACATTTGTGATGCAAGAGCATCCAGTGGTGTAAGGGCAATCTTGCATCACCCAAAAATATCTTTACTTTATTTTAGCTTTTGTAGATGTTTTTGCATTTCTAGATACCCTTTTCGTCAAAGAAGAATTCCCAACTTTCATAAACTACTTTTCTGCTTTTTTTGCTCAACTGTTATTTTTAGCATGTGTGAATTTGAAGGTGTGAGGAGGCAGAAATTTAAAGGAAACTTCAAGATAGAAAAATAAGCACTTTGGCGAAAGAATCAGATCAAGATCATTCCCAATTCAAAAGTTATTCAAGTTTCAGTTTCTACTTTTTGCCCTATAAAATCTTTGAAGCCAAATTTTGAAGTACTTAGAGGCTCCAGATGGTCCCGAAAATTGGCGAAAGTTGGTGCATAATTAGAATGTTGTTTTTAAATCCAAACAGAGATAGGAGCTATTTATGGGCTAGTCTTTTATTTGTTTGAGTAGTTTTTTGGGGGAAAGAAAATTGCATATTGCGAAAGGGGAAATTTCTATAGTTTTTTTTTCTGTAATTTGCATGTATTGCAGAACTCGAGGATTTGGGATCCTTTACATGTAAGAATTTCATTATTCTGCATATAATAATATACTCTGGTTTTGTGTGTGGATTTTTGTGACTCAAGTTGGCACCCTCATCAATTTGTTAAATGTAGTATTAAACAACATGTATCACAATCTACTATTAGATTTGGTTTATCAAATAGATTTAATAGCTATATTGCTAAGTTTCCTATAATTAGTAACAAACAATTAAAATACTGACAACATTTATAGGGACCCTTTGACCATAACCTGTAAGTTGCTCCAACCGAAAATGTCATCCTATCACTCTAACATATTGCCAACTTAAATTGATATCTTAAAGTAAATCAAAAATTATAAACTTTGTTAGGTTGGGAAAGTATAATCATCCACTAGGTAGTCTTAAGTTCAAAAAATAGTTTAATTTTTTGAACTAATGTCATTATTGGTTTAAAAACAAGTCTTTGGTTATACAACCTCTAAAATAAATAAGGTATCAAAGTATCTATAGAAGAGTGTCAAATTGTGACCAACTCAAGGTACACAAAAGAGTGCACATATAATAGATCAAGCCTATATCTGGCTCTATCCATAATCCTTCAAAGTAGACATAACAACACCATGATAATATCTTCCAAGCAATTTGTATAAGTAATGAACCATGAGCCATACCACTTAGATACAAATTAAACTCACGATTCAATATCTACATATATATAACAAATGAGAAAGAATAATGGACATGAGAGGATATGTCAATAGACCCATGATAATCATCAAATGTTAGCACTATGACCTTTAATGTCACCGTGTAGATAAGAATAAGGAAAATGAATAATAAATAGTGTCAACATGAGAAGTTGATTATAATTATGTGTTTCATCATCATGGAAGGTATCAATGAAGGTTTGAGTTGCATGCCTAACCATGATTAAAATAAATATGCTTGAAAATTCAAGCTAATCCTTAAAAGAGACTTTAAAAATTTGATGATTTTACACTCCAAGACTACTCTAGATGGCAAGGTACATACCCTAATGGAACACTAAAAATGACAAGTTTATTTAGTTGATTGGACAAGCTTTTAAGCTATTCTCAAGAATGTATGCATGTTGCTAAGAAATGTAGAGTAGAGCCAAGCTATATGATATGAATCCCACCAAGTGAATCATGCTCTTCAAGGAAAGCATCTTTATGTTCTAGGCATAAAAAATGCAACATTATTGATTCAATTATTATTGAAAAAGTGTTAGCAAGATCTTTGTCCAAAAGAAAATTTTCTATCTAAGATAGCATTTATAGACGCACAGATATTTTTCTATAAAATAAGTAATGGATCTGGTACTTGATGTACCGATTTCCCATGTCTTATGTCTTGGCATAGGATAGAAAATGAGATAGTGATGATGTAGATGGCCATCATAAAGGGTCTATCTTCTCAACACGATAGGCTCCAATCTATCTATTTCATTCTATAAAGGATATCTAAAGCATCCAATCTCTCCATCTAATGGTATTAAAAGGATTCATTGCACTATTTAAAAGATCTCTCTGAATGATTCACATGGGCACTATTTGAAGGATCTACCTCTCCAAAATATAAACAATATATATAATAAATCTATAAACAATGTGTTGGGTGTGTTTTATTCATCTTCTCTGAGATGAAAGGATATACCTCCTCTAGTGTATAGGTGCTATCAAATAATCAATATTTTACATTGTACAGAGGTTATTAAAGAATCAATATTTTACATTGTAGATATGTGTTAGATTTTTTTCATGCTTAACAAATCCTACCTAGCCTAACATAGATTCATTGAATCCTTATATAGTTCTCATGTAATGAGCAACACATATGCTAAAAGAGTGGGCACTATTCTAACTGTTATAACAATATCCTAAACTATATAGTTATATCTAGATCAATAACCATATATCGACATTGTAATAATATCGTTGCACCATATAAGTGATAGAAAATCAATCTCTAATGATTGTTACATCAGTTCATGTGTGCAATATACATATAGTTGGAGAATTGTTCATTTCAAATCCTTATGAAAGAAAAGAAAGTGGATAGGTAAACCATATAAGAGCCCTCACAATAGCTCTTAACAATTTAAAGGGAATGATAGGAATACCATTCTTTCATGTCATTTGATCCCCAAGAAACCTTCCATACACTCTCCGCTCTCAAAACCAAGCAAAACATAGTTGCCAAAAAGTCATTAAACTCATTCTTAGTGCTCAGAGTAAATCCCCAAGACATAAGAATGACTTCATGGAAAAGTCCTAGCATGGCTAACATTGCACATGCCAAATGCAGCAATACCAAAATTCTTTCCCTTTCTTCCCATTCTCCTATAGAGGTGATCGCCTCAAAGTCCCCCCATATATTTTTCAAAATGAAATTGAGTCACATTTACTATTTTTGGCACTGTTCTTTTCTCCTTTGTCCATCTTTCTCAACTCATAAGCATTCTTTGAACTATTCCCATATATAATCTAGAACATGGATTTACCAATACTTTTATTAATAGAATTGTTGTATGCAAACTTTGTCTGTGGTAAAATTATGATTCCCATCCCTTGTGCTTATCTCCTACTAAGCATTTCAATAGGTTGCCCAAACTTCTATTCACCACCTTTGTTTGTCCATCAGTCAATGGATGGTGTGCAATACTAAACTTCAAATTAGTCTTCAATTTCTTGCATAAGGTCCTTTGGAAATACCCAACAAACTTGGTAACTTTGTTTGAAACTATACTCCTTGGTAGTGTTGCAAATAAGCCACACCCGGATCGACGATGGGTTGGCCTTGAAGAGGGATCAATAGCTCAATTAGTAGAGCACTCCAACAACAAATGGAAGGTCCTAGGTTCGAATCTATATGAGTTGTAGCTCAATTAGTGGTATCAGAGCCAGGCTAGGAGCCCCAAGCACCAGCAATGTGGCTTAAGGGGTCGTGGTAGAAATAAGCCACACCTAGACCGGCGATGGGTCGACCAAAGAGGGGCTAGTAGCTGAGTTGGTAGAGCACTCCAACAACAAACTGAAGTTCCTAGGTTCGAGTCCTAGCTAGTCCATATGAGTTGCAGGTCAACAAGTAGACCATGAAGTCTACCCTCCTCTTTGAAAAATAACTCTACAATGTGAACAACATCACTAATCTTCTTGCAAGGAATGAAACGTGCCATCTTCAAAAATCTATCTACCACCACAAATATTGAATCATATCCTCTCTATCTTTGGTAAACCAAGAACAAATTCCATGTTGATATCTTCCCAAGGTCTCCTTACTACATGTAATGGTTGATATAACCCAATATTTTGACTTACTCTTTTGGTCATCTGGCATACTCTACAACTTTGCACAAATTTCTTCACATCTTGGTGCAACTATGGGCAGTAATAATTCTCACTAACAAGAACAATGGTCTTATCTTGACCAAAGTGACCTACCAATCCTCCATTGTGCTTCTCCTTAGTCAATTTCTCTCTCATAGAACTCCTCGAAATGCACAACTAACTTCTTACCATCAACCAAACAAACTCTTGCATTACTAAATACATTTTCCCCTACCTACTTCAAGGGCTTCAACTTGTGACAAATTCCATCCTTTGTCAGGGAGTACATGTTAGCATGGTCATCATGGGCAGCACATTGATCAAAATACCATGACCTCTATTGTTACAAATGACGTGCATCCATAGGCATGATGTCACACAATACCTCGTCATGGTAGTTCCCAATCGTAAACTTTACTAGACATTGTTTATTGACCAAAGTTTTGTGGTCCTTTTGCAACCATGCAATCTGATAAGGATGTAGATGTCTCATCCTTTTGTAGCTGAAATTTGGTAACCATCTCTTCTGAAAAAAGATTATCAGTGTTACCACTATCAATGATAACATCACAACATTTACCTTCAAATTTGCACCTTGTGCCGAATAAACTCTTCCTTTTGAACTAGTTTTTTTCTTCATTTAGCAAGGCTCTCCTAATGACAAGAGTCTACTCTTTCTGCATCTTTGGAATGCTCAAATTCAACTTCCTTATTTTACATGTCCAAGTCATGCATTACCTTCAAGTCTTCTATTTGTCCTGACTTAATTTTGCGAACACTCGTATGCTCAATGTCCTTCCTCTCCACATTAGAGCAAGTTCCTCTGGAGCCTCCTCTTACAAGTCCTTGTCCAAGTCTTCCTCTTCCTCTTTGTTCAATATTATTTTGGTCACAAGGGCAATAGGCATTCTCTCCTCTTTGGTTCTGACTGGTACCAAATTTCTTCACTCTTCTTTTGATCTCCATTTCATCCTCCATAGGATTTTCTGCCAGTCCTTCCACCATGACCTCTTCCTCTTTGCTTGCTTTCAAATCTTCTACTTAGCTTCTCTTCTACCTTCAAGGAAAACTAATAATAATCGTCTATGATAGTCATTCTGACCAATCTTAGCTCCTCTTGAATACTTAGCTTCAACCCATTTATATAACATGCTAATTTTTCCTTGTAGGCCTTTAAGTGGCATGTTTTGATGATAACTTTGTAGAACTCTTTTTGTATACTCTTTGACAAACTTGTTTGCTTGCTTCAAACATTGCATCTTCTTCAACAGCTCTAACTTGTAATTCATTAGGAATAAATTTGTTTCTTTAACTTTTCCACCATCTGATCCCATCTTGTGATTTTTCTTTACCCTCTTTTGTTTCTTTCTATTATACCTTTTTTTCCACCAAATGTTAACATGACCTTTCAATTTGGTATTTTCAAAATTTACCCTCTTAAGATCTTCTACCTCTTCATACTCAAATTACTCTACCATGTCATTGATCCAATCGATCAACTCTTTCAGATTGAGATTTCCATGTAGAAACTTCAATCTTTGTACTTTTCCCAATCTTGAAGATGGCCTCCAACAATATGACTTGCTCAAGTTATTCTTCTCTTTCATCTTGTTCATCTTCAAACTACTCTTCTTCTACTTCATCTTCACTCTCTTCTCTTCTCCTAAGATTAATTCCTCTACATGTCTCCTCTTAGACAACATTAATCTACCTTTGGAGGACTCTAAAACCCTCTTCTTTAACGACATTTATTATAGTTCCTTCATGGAAACATATTAATCTCCTTTGGTGTCAACCCACAACCTTAGGTCTTGGTGCAAATTGCCTCACATTCGATAATCTATCTACACAATCAAGAACTTTTTCTCTGATACCACTTGATGTGGGGTACTCCCCCTCAAACACAATCATACATAGATAATAAAAACTTCGCAATACAAGTTACTTGAGTCATAAGACCTTTGTTACAACAATATCGATTGCAATACATACAAGAAATCGAACATGCAAACTTTTGGAAATGACAATACTATCCACTAATAGCAACAACATCCAACCCTATGCTAAGAGTGGCAACTTTTCCAATTTATCTATCATAAATGAGCCTTCTTTCCATTTGTGATTGAATTAGTATAGTTTTCTACATGTCACAGAACTATAACTCTAATTTGGGCACCATATTAATTCAAGTGTCCTTTTCGTCCTACTCATGAAAATTTTCAATTTTTTGCACAACTTTTGAGAGCCATAACTTTTGATTTGGGCACCCGCTTGAGTTTTTTTTTTAACTAAATTACTTGGAGTTCTCTACAATAGAAAAAAAAATTCATAAAAGGATTTTTGCCAACTTTTGAGGCCAAAAAAGTCATTTGAAGCCTCAATCCTCAATTTTAAAAATTTATCAAGATTCTAGAAACTAAAATATTTAATTTCTTCAATTCCATGACTAATCTTGGCCCAAAACTCACCCACAATGTGTAGTTTACCATTTCAGATCTTTAGGAAAAACTTCAAATCCCTACATGTTCATATGCAAACTTACTAAAAATAAAAGCTTACTATTTTTATTCCTTATTCACCAAACCAAAACAAAAATCAAAATAAACCATTTTTTTGGGTGATGCAAGATTGGTCTTATACCCTAGATGCAATCCAGATAGATTGTGACAAAAGTTGATAAGATGGATCAGGTTCCATATAAGATTTAGGAACATGGACCATGGATGTATGGTGACAACAAGAACGGCATGAATCTCATATTGTTGCAGATGATGTCAACGAAGATGAAGACTAAGTCAGATAGGTCAACTCATGAATATTTGCACAATTTGTCACGATAGAAGTTGATAAAGGCTAGGTAAGCACAAGATCCAAAAATGGCAATGGTCATGCAACTTCATCGAAGCTGACATCATACAAAATGTCAAGATCAAAGATCTCAAATTGATAATCTTCCACAAGTGAAATGATAAACACAATAGGATATCTATCATATAATATAAAGTGTAAATATGCAATGATCAACCTTACATATATAGGCAAGGTAGATGAGGTAGGAAGATAAGATTGAACTTGTACTGACTAGCCCTCCAAACATGAAACACTTGTGAGCTCACTTGAAAAGTGTGTGAGAAAGTGTCAAATATGCATGCAATAAGTGTCTCAAGTAATTAGGATGCATGTCTCAATGCTATGAAATGAGACAAAACTCTACAAGTCCTAAGTAAACTTAAGTTATGAGTGTGAATAGGTCAATCATATCAAGGTGATATCCTAACTAGATGGATAAAGATGCTACTTACACTAACACCCCCTTAAGTGCAACTTAGGGAGTAATGTATGCAAGATGATGAGTTCTGACTACTAGGCCATGTTAGGTACTCATGTACAATTTTCTCATAAACTAGAGAAAAAGGAGAAAACCCAATAGGAAATAAAACTCCTCTCAAAAGAGATGATGTAATGAAATGAAATGTAAAAGTGAAGAAGATAAGTGATAGATGGAGGACTTCTGATGACCCCCCCAAGGACTACTTCTAACACAATGTACAATGAATGTTCCCCCCACATGAGAGAAAAGAGAGGACTATGTGAGCCCCCAGAGAATGTGAAGTAATGAACTCCATGTGAGGAAATGTTTCCTCCTAAAACTGATAAGAGAAGAGAAACCATGCAGCCTCCCTTCAAAATGATGCATATAGTGCTTGTAGATGCTTGACAGTGGATGTTAAAAATGATCCACGATCGCTGAACATTTCTAGTGACATCATCATGATGTCATACCCCTCAAAACCATTCCTTCCCATAATGACGTTATCATGATGTAAACACACTTCTTTATTGACATTATCTTCAAGACTTTCTTACTAAACTAGATAAAGTGAACATGTGAGTTTTAAATGCTAATGAATCTTCTACATGAGTCCTATGGATGGGGTTTTCTTGTTTTGTCAAAATAAAGGTGAAAGTCTCGCAAAGAGTAGAAAGGAGGGCTCGATAAGGATCAAAGGGTGATAGAGACAGTGAGGTGCAGCGGAGCTTGGGAATTTGATAGAATATATCCATGTCTCAACCTGATTTATGCCTTTTCTTCAAAGGGACAACAAAAGCACATATCTAGATGAAGTTCATATTTTCGCAATAGGTCAAATTGTAATGATAACTCTCAAGGGACACCATTAACGCTACAACGACTACCCCAGCTACCAAATTTCGATCCATGGAGCCTCCATAAGGGCTTTTAATCCATTTTCCACATACTTTTAGAAGGATTGCAACACCATGTTGTATTTATTGAGTTGCAAATCTCATTTTTCTCAAGTGGTGGATTTTACAAGAGATTATCCACACAACCTATCATTCATCAATGCAGATATGGCAGAAGCATTTTGGGGGGATTTCTCACGTTGCAATCAAGATTTTCACGTAGATTTTTCAATTCTTTGCAAAAAGGTCGTCACTAGTGTTTCTTTTTTGCCACTTGCTTTGTCTCTTCATGCCCAACAAAAGAATAAAAATTCTATTCAACCTAATTGTAAGGAGTTCTTCCCTTAGTTCTCTACAAAGACATGCATTTCACATCTCTACTATTGTAATAGGCTTCAAGCCTCTGATCAATGAATTTTTTTCTATTTTCACCTCTCTTCACTTCTAATTTGTTGTGTAAAACATCTTTGCCTTTACTTCCCAATGAAAATTCATTATTCTTATATGTTATATGTTGTGTTAAATTCATTGGTAAGGCTAACTATGGATTAGTTATTTATCTCTTAGTATTTGTTAAACCTAAGCTTCATATAACTTCCAAGAACGTATAGAACATAAGACTATATGAGTCACTTTGACATTTTCAATGTTTCATTGTGTTGTAATGAGCATGAAAAAACACATTATGATCTTGGTGTATCACCACCCCTCTTTAATTTCTTGTATTCTCTCATTTTTATCTTGCAGTCAATAGAATAGGATTAATTGTAGGTTTATGCAATGTTGGGTTGGTCCAACACTCTTGCATCTAGATTAGAGAGGAAGTGGGCCTTCTCCAGAGGTTTGATCTTCATTGCGAGGGTCCCACACTCTTGCATCTAGATTTGAGAGGAAATCAGCCTTCTCCGGAGGTTTGATCTTCATTGCAAAGGTCCCACACCTGAAGATCAATCCCAAGTTTCACTGGAATACTAAATGGTAGGTTCAACAAGCGTGCAATTCCAAGTGACAAGAGTAGCATCTACACTATGTGTGGTACAAGTGGCAGTCAAAGTGGCACCAAACTGAAATGGTGTGAAAGTAGGTTTATAATCTATCAAGCTAAATGAATGAAGTTATCCAATGGCATACTTTTTCTAGTTTGTACAAATATCCTCAATAGAATATAGGACCTAAAAATAAAGAAAATAATGCAAAAATCAAATTTCTCCATCAAAGTTTGTTGAATATCCTAAAGTATGTATAGGTACTATCAGTGAGAACCAAATCATCTACATACAATAGTAGTATAAAAATCTCATCTTCATATCTCTAAATATACATTGTGTGATTTGAGTGACAAAAAGTGAAAGCAAAATCAAGAAAGAAACCATCAATCTTCTCATAACAAGCCCAATCGACTTGTTTGAGACCATACAATGAACATTGAAACCTACAAAGAAGTGAAGACTTTGCATGAATCTTGGAGGCTACTCCATGAAGACCTCTCGTGAAGATCACCTTGTAAGAAAGCGATCTTCACATACATCTAGAAAAGGGGCCATCTCTAAGATGCAACAATAGAAAGGACAAGGTGAACAAAATCCATCTTGGGTATGGGGGAAATTTTCTTGATAAGTAGTCAATAGCCTCAACCTATGAGAAACCCTTAGCTACAAAACATGCCTTTTACCTTTCAATAGAACCGTCAATTTCATACTTGATGTGATACACCCACTTGCATCAAACCATATTTCTTCCCTTAAGGAGAAAAACCAAATCCAATGTGTTATTCTTCATCAAAAAAGAATACTCCTCTACCATAGCACAATCATAATCTAGAATAATGAAAGCCTCTTAAAAATTTATGGATCAATAGATATAGCATGACTCAAAAAAATAGTACTAGAGTCTATGAGTGAGCATGACAAGAATTCATAGGACCACCAACTAAAAGTATAGCCTCCTCAATAGTATTGTAATCCTATCTAAGCAAAACATGAGTAGGATGAGGTGGAGGTGGTTGCTAAATAATAGAATCATCATCTAAATTATCCTCAAGTGCAAAGGTATGATCATGTAATAAAGAAGGCAAAGTAGGTAGTAAGACAGAAGTGGATGGAATATCTACCTGTGTGAAGGACTCATAAAACATAAAACTATAAATCTTGTCGAAAGTAGAAATCTTTGGTAGTTGAATCAAACAATTGATAAGCCTTCACATCATCACGATAGCCAACAAAAATAAATTGTCAACTCTTCTCCTCCATTGTCTTATGCCAACCACTCGATATGAATGCCTAAACCTCACTCCCAAATACCCTAGAAAATGAAATACAAAGCTTGTTATTGAACCATGCCTTCTTTGGAGTGATATTTTGAACTTCCTTGTGGGGAGTATATTTATTAATATAATTAGCACAATTAAATGCTTCAACCCAAAAGGATGGGGCCATAGACAATGACTAAATCACAAAAAATTCCATCTCCCTTAGTGATATTTTATTTCTTTCAATGACACCATTACGCTAAGAAGTGTAGGGAACTGAATATTGATGATGTATATAGCATGCATGTTGTAATAATCCTACAAGGATTGGTTCACATATTATCCCCCAATGCTTATACATAGCCGCCAAATAAAATAATCTAATTTCTTCTCCACAAGCACCTTGAGTATCCTGAAAGTAGCAAAGACATCACTCTTGTACTTAAGAAATCACACCCATGTGTGATGAGAGTAATCATCAATGAAGGTGAGCACATACTTATAAAAAAAATGATAATTGGAATTGACAAGAGATTTCTATAAACCAACTCAAGCAAGGTTGAAGCACAATGATCCTTTCCCTTAGGAAAGGGTTCTCGGTGATGTTTGTCAATGACACAACCTTGACAAACTCCCTTTGTACATGAAACCTTAGGAAGACCAAGAACCATATGTTGTGTACTCATTTGCTAAAGATACCTATAATTAAGGTGCCCAAACCTTTGGTGCCAAAGTCTTCTCAAAGATTCTGCATGGGCAATGTGTGATGATCTACAAGATGACTTAAAACCATGAAAAAATTTATAATCTAGACACATGATCAACTTTGCCTAAAGAAAAGAAAATCTCAAGATACAATAGTTCTCTAATAACTAGATTATATGGAGAGAACTCAACTATCTTCTCATCCCAATATGGAAAATCTAAAATACAAAGAAAAGATTGGAAAAAATCTCAAGAACATAGAGCACATCCTCAATGCAACCATTTGTCAATTTGCAATACCTAAATAAAAAATTGAAATCTATGTAGAGTTACCCATTGTAATATGAGAAGTAAAATGATCAAAAATAGACTCAAGTATATCATGTGAATTAGTCATGTGATGAGAGGCTCCTAAGTCAAATATCCAGCTCTATGTGAATGAATCCAAACCTTTGGCTAAAGTTCTTGGCCATTGCTAGGTTTGGGAATATCAATATTGGGTTTCTTCATGGCCTCTTCCAACGCTCCAATCCTTTGATGATCAAATTTTGTGTCATGATTCAGTATTCCACAATAAGAACATGGTCCTATACTTTTCCTATTTGTCATGGAAGTACTCTTACTTGTCTTAAAAGAAGTGGCTTATGTATCGATTTTGTTCTTTTTTTGGAGGAATTTTCACATGTTGAAGTTGATTCAACCTTTGGTTTCGAAGACTAGTTTCCTTTACCCTTATATGTTTGTCATTAATAAACTTTTTGATGGGGTGATTGTATCCATTAAGAGTAACTTAGATTGTTCCCTCATGAAACTATCACAAAACTATTCAAAAGTTGGCATCTTAAATTTGGCACCAAGAGCATCTATTGTAGTGTAAAAGGTAGAGGAAAATACCTAATATGGGCCTTTCAACTTAGACAAGGTCAAGAACACACATTCTTTATATGATTTTCCTTTGCCTCAATCTTGAAGATGAAGAAGTAGAGATTTGAATTTAACCAAGTCTTTAATCAAAGAAAACGCAATAAATATAATATCGTCAATTCATCATCCAATTGAAAAGCACAAAATGTATTCGCAATACCAAATAAACCAGACAATTTAACCCATATTTGTTTAGGTGAAGTACAATTTACAAGATGGAATTGAAGCTTATTAGATACATGCAAGTTAATGACTTCCTTTGCTTTATCTAGTTTGTTTCAATATACAAATTATCCATATTCCCTTGTAAATTGTATTTAATGTTCACTTAACATTTGTCATAATCCCTTACATTAAAATAATTGTTGTAATTTGAACTTGCAAATGTGATAGTTGTGTGGAGTCTTTTAGAACTGAAAATTTCCATCTAAAACCCTAAGGTTTTCTCACAAAATTCCATAAAAATCCACTAAAATCCTAAGGGTTTTTTCTCATTTTAACCTCATATTCTCCATTAAAACTCTAAAATATTTTGTCCATTTTCCTACCTTTGTCATGAAAATTTTGATTTCACCACCTTTCATAAAGTGAAAGTAGCCTATTCTTTATAAACATTTCTGCCTTAATCATGTTTCATACGCCAACACCCTTTACCGCTTTACCGCAGCCTTTTGCAAAGTGGCTCACGGTATAGCGGTGATGGTTGGACAACAGTTAGGGTAAATGTTACCGCTGCACCGCAGGTGGTTAGCACATACACCATGGTAGTGCGTGGATAGTCAACAGACGGATGAAGGCGAGCAGTTTGGAGGTTCACTGAGTTACCGCGCGCGGTAAACTATTAGCAACCAACGAAGGCAGTGGCGAGTGGTCAGAGAAAGCAGTCAAGGAGTGGTTGGCAAGGAGATACCGCGGTGGCGCAGCCGTTAAAGTTGGTAACCGCAGTAAGGCGGTGAACAGGAGGTAAATAGGGAAGCGGCTACTGCGGTACCGCTGGCAGTCAAGCTAGTGATCGCGGTAGCACAGTGGATGAGGATAGGCGGTGAGTTAACAACGGGAAGAACGGCTAGCAATTTGTAGAACGGCTAGCAGTTTGTAAAACAGCCACCGCAGTTCCGCAGGAGGGTAAAGAGGAGATCGCGGTGGTGGCGGTAAGGGGTGATAGTAGGAGATGGTAGGTGGGCCCGGTCAAAAGTTGACCATTGTTGAATGGCAGGAATAATAGAAGGCTACGAAAGTGAAATATTAAAGGCGAGTAAAGTATTAGATTAAAATCAAAGCTCGACTATTGTAAAAATATTTAATTTGCCGAGAGGCAACATAATTAAATATTTTAAATCTCTGTTGTAGAATTTCAAACGGTTTTACCAAAACAATGAAGGGTTGTGACTCTTCAAATTTGATGTATAAATGATTTGAAAAATCCGAAAGGGGAGGCAGTAGTTAGACAATAGGAGTTAGACTTTCTCATAAATGAGAACTAGGGAATGTAAATAATGGCAGTACCTTTCTTGAAGCAGAATCAATGGAGAAATTTTTTTAAACTGATGAATTCCTTTTTGGTGTTCAGTTGTTGTGATAAAATAATTAAAATTCTTTATTTTTGGTTGTCTCCAACTTGAGATCTTTCTGTCATTTAAATTTGTATATCAAGTATATTTCAGATTTATCAAAGTGCACTCTCATTTTGTGTGATTTAATTAGTTGGTGTCTACAAGTCAGAATTAAAAGTCTTTTAATAAATCACAATGATTTAAGGATTTCTCATGGATAGTTGAAGTAGAACCAGATTAAAAAACATCCCAGCACAGTTTATGCAAGACATAAATAAATGAAGTTATATGCCAGTCAGTAAGATTTCATTTTAATGTGCCTAACAACTAGAGTTAAGCCAATAAGAGGAAACATATATCATTTTTTGTTTCAACTCCATTGCCCATGTGGATAGAAGGCACTGATCTGCCACAACCCATATATACAAATTCATATCAAACAATTCATTCAAAAACCTTTCATTTGTGTAGTAGGAGTAGGATTAGTTGTAGTGGTTTTCATCTATCCACTTCCATTTGCTATTGTGGATAGATTGCTCAACCAGGAAATACATTTCAATTTGCATCATTCATTAGGTTCACCCGCCTAGGTCTAGCAGAACCTAAAGAGAAGAAGGTTCAATTGCATCAATTGCCCTTATACGTTGGCCAAAAGCGTTGTGAGAGCTTGGCAACCTCTCGTGGTTCAAACCTACATTTTTGAGAACCAACAGAGTCAAGAGATCAATTTTAGGATATGTTGGATTCCTTATTTCACATGCCTCAAAATGAAAAAATGTAAGCCCTCTCCCAATTTGTTACAATTGATCGAGTTTGTTTTGATATATAAATTATCCATATTCCCTTGTAAATTGTATTTATTTTTCACCTCACGGTGGGTTCTTCTTCGGAGGTTTCTTCTGTAGTGGTCGACCCTCATGTTGCTCCTCCTCCGGACCTCTCTTCTTTAGAACCACTGTTAGACCATTTTGTTGACACTATTGTGTTTGACCCTGCACTTGTTGTCGCTGCTCCGTCAAACCCTGTCCACCCTTTGTTGGGAGCCTCAACTGTTCCGCTTGTTGATTTGTTCTCGACTGCCTTGTTGTCGACTCCCTCGCTACTTGGTGGTCCTGTGGTGGCTGAGGTGGAGTTGATCCCCTCACCGTTCTCTTCGGTTCCTGTTTTTGAGCCTCCCTAGTTGGTTGTTCTTCGAAAGAATAAATCCGTGTTTGCTACTCAGTCTCGAGCTCGTGGAGCTAGCTCTGAACCCTTTGTGTCTAGGGTTGCTTAAATTCTTGTTTCACAGTTGTTTGTCAGCTATTTCTGGTTGTACCTATAGTTCAAACTTTGGTTTGAACCATGTTTTTCTTTGGCCCCTTGGGCCGTTTGTGAAGGGTACGACACCTTGAAAATGTTGCTTACCTTTTCAAAAACATTTGAAATAACCCTTATCTTATCAAAAACATTTGAAATAATCCCTTATATTAAAATAGTTGTGATCTAAACTTGCAAATGTGACAATTGTGTGAAGTAAGGAGATCAATTTTAGGATTTGTTGGATGGCCTATTTCACATGCCTCAAAATGAAAACAATTAAGTACTCCCATTTTTCTATAATTTCCTTGCGTCCCATGTTTTTGTAATTTCCTTGTGTTAACCCACCATTTATAACTAATCTAAGAGAGTCTAATTGGGTTTTTTCATCAAAGAATTACCTAAGTGTTGTCATTTGTCATCCTCCATATGCCTATCATGTGTCAAAAGTTGTCAAAAGTCTAGGAAAATTCTAAGCTTGAGGTGTTTTTGAGTCATCTCTCTATGCTTGGGTTGGTTATCAGATTTTTGGGCTTTCATAGTTTCCCTTCCATGGGTATCATTTTATGATTCCCTTGATCTCTGAAATCCTAATCCCTTATATTATTTCCTTTCTATGTCAAAGTTTTGAGCTCACCCTTATCTTGGTACCCAGTATTCTTTTAACTAAGTCTTCCATTGACTCGAAGGCTAAAACTTTATTTTGTTTTAATACCTCATAAGGACCATCCTCACTCCCAATGCCCAAACCAATAGTTTCACCATCTCACCCTTACCTTGGTACCCAATATTCTTTTCACTAAGTCTTCCATTGAATGGAAGGCTCAAACTTTCTTTTGTTTTAATACCTCATAAGGACCATCCTCACTCCCAATGCCTGAACTAATAGTTTCACCATGTTACTTTATCAGAGTCAAAATTTTGGCCTTACCTCTACCCAAGTACTTGTTCCTTGTCATCCCCAAACCCTAAACTTCGTTTTTCCTTCATATACCTTTTTGAAGTTGAACTTTAGCTCGTCCCCTTGCTTGAGTACTTCTTCCTAAGTATCTCTACCTAAACCTCGACAAGGGTATGAGTTTCAGGAGACCCCCACCCTAATTTCTTGCATTTTCCTTTTCATCTTCTCCACTTGCTAACTTCATCATTGAGGTAAAAGTGTCGCTAAGTGTTGAAGGCTTCACTTGTTAAGGAGTTCAATGGTTCATGAACCTTGCAAATCCCCTACAAAGCAAAGTGTTAAAGTTCAACTTGTCACAAAATTTGCAAACTTTACTAAGTGTCAATAAGTTTGTAATTCCACAAAGCTTGTGAGTTCACAAACTTTGAGAATGTGCAACAAAATTATGGATGAAAAGGTGCAAGGTTCGTGATTTCACAAACTTTGGAAAGTTACAATGAAGTTTCAAATGTCGCAAAAACTGTGACACAATGAACAAAGAAATAACATAAAGATGAAGAAATAAACAAACAAGTAAAAAAGTAATGCACATAATTGTATTGGCCCTTTCCCTTTAAGTGGTGTAATCAGAACCCTAGAATAAGTGGTATGCATAAAAGTGCTTCATATTGTGCATTAGTTGCCCCCTGAATAGACTTATGGCACGAGATCACCAAGGAAAAATGCATAGAGAACTTGATGATGGTATCGCCAAATCCTCATTAGATTGCCATCTCAACCCATGCAACTTTGAGTATTTACATATTTGCTCCCTTTTGTCAAGGTTAGTCGTTCAACAAAACTACATCTTAAGGATAGATGCCCCAAGCAAACCTAAGGTCTCTTAAGTGACACTCCTACAAAGGATCTATAAAAAAGAAAATTACAATGCACCAAGACTAGAAACTTAGTTTGGAGGTTAGATAAAATGATCAATGATTTAAAAAGGTTTGGAGAATTCATCATCAAGTGATATTAAGACGAAATCAAAGAAAACCTACTAATTCAAAAAATCCCTACTGAGCAAACTATTCAAGGACAAACCCAAATCTTGCAATAAATAGAGAAAAACACTATAAGGACCCACATCTTAAGAATATTCCAAATTCAAGGGCAAGTCATCAATCAATCTCATGAAGAAACAAGGTACA
Organism: Sequoiadendron giganteum; assembly: GCA_007115665.2. NCBI lineage: Eukaryota > Viridiplantae > Streptophyta > Pinopsida > Cupressales > Cupressaceae > Sequoiadendron > Sequoiadendron giganteum. Next base: position 15,970,561 of record CM021104.1, on the reverse strand, counting down.
ATTTAAAGATTATAAAGGAAACAAGAAATGCCAATTTGAATTTACTACAAGATTTAGTCTCTCAACTTCACAAATTAAATCAATAAAACCACAACCATCAACTCAACCCACAAACAAGCCTTACAAATAACACAATTGTCATCCATGACATTCCACTTCCCCATAAATAAAATAACACATTGGTCCCACCACCGCTCAACTAGCTCTTGCCACTAGAGCAAGAGTGACTAGGCAAGCGCCTCTAGCAATGGTGCAATTAGATGTGCTACACCAAAGTTTGCCTCACTTGTGTTGTGCTTTGATCAAGTTTGAACAAACATAAACACAACTCCAAAATCTATCATTTTCCTCATAAATTCTCCATGGTAACTTCATGCCTAAGGCCATATTCATCCATTTACAACTCTTCAAACCCAATCCCTCCCACTTCTTGGGCTTATGTATGTCATCCTATTTATCAAATTATATTTCTTATGATCCAACATACCACTTCAAAGAAAGGTTCTTTGGATGGACTCAATAATCTTAACAATCCTACTTGGAATATGAAACATAGAGAGTGCAAATTGTGATTGCCACTAATGAAGCCTTAATGAGAGTAATTCTACTTGCCAAGGAGAGTCATTTCCCCTTCTATTAGGATAATTTGTTGTGGATCCTATATACACCAATTCTCATTCAACATTGAAGGTTCTTTTATCAATCAATGACATACCCAAATAATTGCTACGCAATTTCTCCATAATGAACCCGAATTCTCTCTTTATTTCAAGTCCCTTTAATACAAAATATCTTCAAAAAGAAACCCTACATATCATTTTGAATATTATATATTTATATTTCGTATTCAACATTTTCATTGTTCAATAAGATGTGTTCAATGTTTCAAAGTTTCATTTGTTATTTTTGAATCTTAATATATTTTTTATAACTATGTTCTCATGTACTATATATATATTTGCACTACCATTCTCCCACCATCCCCAAATATAGACCTTGGTCCCCTTGTCCCCAAAACTTGTCCCCCCACCATCCCTAAATTGAAGCCCTTGGTTCCCCTATCCCCAAGACCCATCCCCCCATTTTGAGAATCCATCCAACTATGTTATTTAATCTCTTTATTATTCAAAGTTTTATAAACTATTTATAATTTTAAATAAATGTGTAATTTAAAGACCCATTGTTTGAGTATACCTTTGCCACAAAACCTTTTGAAGTCACCATATTTTGAGTAACCCATCCATCCATTTTAATGAATCCCCTAACATAAATTTATGTAATTTTGATATATTGAAAATAGATAGTAGTTTTGATTGTTTATCACATAAAATACAATACATGTTATTTATTTATTTATATTTTAAATTTTAATCTTATGAGATATAATTTGTGTAAGTAGTTTTAATATAAATCTAAGGATAGTCATTATATTTAGAACATTTTATTTTTTTTAAATATTTGCCAATAATTTTGAAGTGCCTTGCTTCATAGAGAAATAATTTTAAATACACAATTTTGAGTTTGCACCTTCCAACCGCTATTCAATTGGCTTAAATTTTGTGGAATTTAATCCATATATTTCAATAAATTGCACATGAATGTATGTAAATAGCTAGTAAGTATAGCTCAATGGTAGTTACTGCCAAGCTTCTTGTTTCTAGGAAAATTATTTACAAGCAATGCACTTCAATATGGTGAACATTATCTTTTAAAGGTGGGTGATAATGCATCCTCTTCCTCTAAAAGCATGTGGATTTTGTTTCACACAAGAAGCTTTACACACAATATCTTTAATTTTACTTCCACATCTAAACATTATATCTTAAAAATTCCTTCTAAAACATCTTTTAAATGAATAAATACCAAAACAACAAGGTAGCTTAGCAACTCATTTTACTATAACAATTTAATATCTTGATGCTAAGATTTTTGGTTTGTAGCTATGTGTGATTTTTAACATTGACGTTTCGGATCAAACTCCATGATCCATCATCAGGATAATGCAATAGAGAAAAAAGCTATGGAGTTTGATCTGAAACGTCGATGTTAAAAATCATTATCATGGACTGTGAAAACTACATGCTACTAATTTAATATCTTACTTTTTATTTCTCCTTGCTCGTAAGTTTATTGATAGATGTTCTCACTATCAATCTCATTAAAACATTAAAAGGTTAAATATTGACCCAAGAAATAACCACCCATAAAAAAATTCAATCAAGACCTATTTTGAATAGAATTCTTATACAACAAATATAACATTTTGATGAAAAGGTCTATGCCATTCCACATACACTATAGATATGACTAGTGCATATCACCAATCCCAAACAACATGAAATGAAAAAGATTATTAGATTCAAGTCGAGTTTCACTTTGTATCCCAACATTATGAATTAAAATCTAATAATCTTCATTTGAAACTAAAGCTTATTTCATCATCTATTTTTACTCTGTGGAAAATACATTATAAACCCCTAAGGTAAAAAGGTTGCCATGGTATATAAATAATACCCTACAATAAATTCTTGTATTTGGCTCCATACAAAATTCTTCATTGAACTTGGACTACAAGAAGATGTACACCCCACACCAATTTTAACTTCATTAATTTAAAACAACCCCTTTGCCCCTAAAATGTTTGGGATATATTTGTTTTCATTACTCAAGATTATTGGTTTTCATCATCCACAAAATATTGGTTTTCATTTTTCAACTAAATTTAACATAATGTTTATCAACTTAGTGATTCCCCTATAGTTTTATATCCCCTTAGTCTCAATTGTGGCCCAAGCGTGAAAGGGTCTAAACTAGTGGAACAAAAATACCAATGGTAGTGGTGATAGCTTTTCTTTCTAAGGCACTCTATAATGTGCATGAAACCTATTTACGAAGAAAGGAAATGGGCATTTATAAACCATATTGAAAGCAAGATAAAATTTAATATAATAAGGGATTGGAAAGAGTATATCATATGTACCACCTTCGAAATGTTATCTACAACAAACTTGCTCCTGAAGATATTATACAATATACAACATTAACACGGTTCAAACATTCATTCCATTCTAATTTAATCTTTTAAAAAATAATTTTAATTGTACAAGAGGTTATAAAAATCCCAAACATCACCAAATAATTTGTTAAATCTCATATTATCAAAAGTGTTAATGGAGAAAATTTAGAGTGGATGCAAAATCCCCACCATCCCACCTATGGTGAGTGATAACATAGCATAAGTCCTTTTAAAGCAAGAAGAGAATAAAGCATAAACATATTCTAAAGAAAAAGAATACTAAAGGTTGAATAAAGATTCGTTTAGGAGGATAAGGTCAATAAAGCCATTTACCTTAGAAGCAAACGTCTCCTAAGATTCCTTTAGGAGGCTAAAATAGAAGTGTTGTTCAAAAAAAAAATCGTTCATAGGCATGCACCCAGATGTAGGAGAGCCCTTTATCTTCTTAAGATGGCAAGACATTGAGTGTTTGAATTTTTTATGATATGAAAATCATCCATAAGAATGTACTTAGATGTAAAAGAGAGAAGAATGTATTGCTCTTAGATGTAAAATAAGACTGTAATGTAGCTAGATCTCTAGAACAGAATAACATATTTAGATGTGAAAGAGAGAAGAGAGAAGAATGTATTGATCTTAGATCTAAAATAAGTAGTTAGATCTCTACAAGAACAGAATAATGTACTTAGATTGTAAAATTCTGTTCTAAAATGTAAAAGAGAGGAGAGAAGAATGTATTGCTCTTGATCTAAAATAAGACTGTAATGTAACTAGAACTTTAGAAGAACAGAATAACGTACTTAGATGTAAAAATTCTGTTCTTAAATGTAAAAATAGAGAAGAGAGAAGAATGTATTGCTCTTAGATCTAAAATAAGTAGCTAGATCTCTACAAGAACAGAATAATGTACTTAGATGTAAAAATTCTGTTCTAAAATGTAAAGGAGAGGAGAGAAGAATGTATTGCTCTTGGATCTAAATAAGACTGTAATGTAGCTAGATCTTTAGAAGAACAGAATAACATACTTAGATGTAAAACTTCTGTTCTTAAATGTAAAAATAGAGGAGAGAGAAGAATGTATTGCTCTTGATCTAAAATAAGACTATAATGTAACTAGATTTCTAGAAGAACAGAATAGTGTACTTGATGTAAAAGAGACGAGAAAGAAGAATGTATTGCTCTTCGATCTAAAGTAAGACTGTAATGTAGCTAGATCTCTAGAAGAACACAGTAATGTACTTAGATGTAAAAGAGAGAAGAGAGAAGAATGTATTTGTCTTAGATCTAAAATAAGACTGTAATGTAGCTAGATCTCTACAAGAACACAATAATGTACTTGGATGAAAAAGAGAGAAGAGAGAAGTATTGCTCTTAGATCTAAAATAAGACTCTGATGTAGTTAGATCTCTAGAAGAACGGAATAATGTACTCAGATGTAAAAGAGAGAAGAGAGAAGAATGTATTACTCTTAGATCTAAAATAAGACTGTTGTAATGTAACTAGATCTCCAGAAGAACAGAATAATGTACTTAGATGTAAAAGAGAGAAGAGAGAAGAATGTATTGCTCTTAGATTTAAAATAAGACTGTAATGTAGCTAGATCTCTAGAAGAACAGAAAATGTATTGCTCTTAGATCTAAAAATAGACTGTAATGTAGCTAGATCTCTAGAGGAACAGAATAATGTACTTCGATGTAAAAGAGAGAAGAGAAAAGAATGTATTGCTCTTACATCTAAAATAAGACTGTAATGTAGCTAGATCTCTAGAAGAACAGAATAATGTACTTCGATGTAAAAGAGAGAAGAAAGAATAATGTATTGCTCTTAAATCTAAAAAAAACACTGTAATGTAGCTAGATCTATAGAAGAACAGAATAATGTAATTAGATGTAATAAGGCAGAATGTACTAAGATATAGAACGAAAGCTTGAAATTTTATTATCTACTAAATGTGACAGGCATATTATGATAAGGATTTAGTTATTTTTCTCTATATCTTAGACCGTATTTGAAGTTTGGTTTCTCTTCACAGTTGAAAGTGGCCAACCTGAAAAGCTATATGGTTTCTCTTCACAGTTGGAAGTGGCTGACTTGAAAACCTAACCTTACAGTTTTACACGGGAAGTTAGTTTAACAATATTTTGTCAAACCTTTTAAACAAATTCATGTGAATACCCACCGATTTCATGCTTCTAAGTAAACCCTTATAATAAGAAACATTTTGTTTTCCAATAGAGGTAGGGTAGGACACTTGATGTCAAAAATATACATGATAATTGGAAAACAAAATGTTTCTTATTATATGGGTAAACATGTTTTGAAGGGGTCCTGGAACCCTTTACAACAAATGTCAATTAGCACAAAAGCCAAACAAGCAAAACTGCAGCCAAGCTGACCCACAACAACAGCATCCCACAACCTTAATGGGTAAATTACTAAATAGGTTTTACTGGGACCTCAAACCCAATTACAACAAAACCTATGTTCCATGGTGTTTTTGGGACGGGGATGGCGAGACAGCAGGGGACGCGTTTTGGGGACGGCAATCCGAGGGCTATTTTTTGGGGACAGCAAGGGGATGGCAATACATATGAAATTTATATATATATATATATATATATATATATATAGAGAGAGAGAGAGAGAGAGAGTCAAATCTCTACAAGTTAATAACACCAGTATAATAGCAGCAATATAACATGACAATGCTAAAATGATGTTGGATGACGTCTATAGGAGCCTACATGCCAACCACATTCCAAAAAGAAATCGTTTGTTTGTAGTTCTCACACAATACCACATTGTACCAGACCATGGCAAATGTACCTTTAATCTCTTTTGCACTTTAATACCATATAAAGAATTTTGAATTTTGATGCTTTTTTGAACAATGAAACATTGAAATCAGAAATCCGAATTATTTCTGTTAATATTAATTGTTATATAACTTATATCATTAACTATGAATCTAAATCATGATATATTTGTTGCTGTTATACTACAGTTGTTGCTGTCACTGCTGTCATGAAATTTTTTTTGTTCTTATATTGCTGTTATAGTGTTGTCATGATATATTTATTGCTGTTGTTATAATGCTGTCATGATATATTTAACAGTCTTTTTTTTAATGTTATGAACAATTATTTTTAAAAACATTATTAAAAATTGTTTTTCAACAAGGGATGCCTAGCCGTCGCCGAGATGGTTAGACATCCCCCGGCTGCCTTGGGGACGGCCAGGCGTCCCCTATGTGTTTCTTGTCATCCCCGATTTTGGGGACGCGTTTCGAGACGTTTCCACATTTTCTAGATTTGGGGGGGATGGCTAGGGGACGTCCCCTAACGTCCCCCCATCCCCAAAATGCCTCAAGGGACGAGGACAGGGGTTTAAGGGTGGGGACACGTCCCCGTGTAACACAGAACAAAACATCAACATATCACTAAACAAGACACAAAACTGAACAACAATACAACTACACCCAAGCATCGAAAGGGAGAACCCCTCTAAATAGAAAACCTACACAATTCCTGACACCTTCCTTGCAATCCTCTCACCCTTAACCTAAGGATGGGATTCTATAATAGATTTAGGAAGACCTATCTTCCTCCTTTAGACAATCGTCCAATATACATCTCTTTCAAACTCCGCCAAACATGGAGAGAGAAGGATGTCTTCCACCACTACCTCATCCTAAGTCAGCTCATGCAATGAGGAAGAAAGTCTACCCAAGGAAGTTGAATGCAGCACAAAATCCACCACCTGTTCAGTGGCAACAACCTCCCCATAGCCCACCAGCCAAGCAATGAGGCCAAATGATGCAGTAGAAGCATGAACAAATTCCAAAGAAGTCCTTGCAAAGGTCGACAAAATAGCTAAAGCTACATCATCCTTAGGAAAGCCACCTTAGGAGGAAGAGCCTCCACAATCACATTATGATCCACCAACAAGGAGGCAAGACAAGGAACCTCATACACCAGAGAGGCAAGAATAGTAGGGGCATCAATAGTCAAATGATCGGGGAGGGCTTTGCACCACCAAGTAGCAAAACTTGCAATCCTATGATGAGGACATGGACACTCATAAGCAAGATGTCTTGTAGCAAAACAACATCTACATCAAAACAATGGCTCTCATAATCAAGTGGTTGAATCCACTTCCCATCCTCAACCATCAAGATGACCTCTCCATGAAGAGGCTTGGATATGTCGATATCTACCAAAATTTGAGCAAAGGTGGAGTGGGAAATGTTAGAGGTGGTTGAATCCACCTTCAAAAAATGACCAATAGAATTGCCAATATTCTCAAAGCAAGTATCTTCCCAAAATTGGAGAGGGAGGTAAGGCAATCTTACCCACACTGGCATAACACAAAGAGAATTTATCATAGGGTTGAAAGAAGAAAACCACCATTTGAGAGAGAGGGAGTGCTCACACCACATCCACAACTGACTATTCAACACCACCTCCATGTCCTCCAAAGAATGAAAGCTCAAGATAAAGATAAAGAAACCTCCAGCACAAGGAAAAAGTTCAATAATGCCCTCAGTGAAAGGCCTCCAAATCTCCACAACCCACATGTGCAAGTCTAGGAGAGAAGGCCAAAAGTTGGGAAACCTACAAATCAGACTTCTACGAGCATAAAAAAAAACATTTTCAGCCACCTCCTTCCCACAAACCATGATTAAGGGAGAGTGAGAATAAGAAAGGGGCAAAGCCTTTCCACACTAAGAATGACCAACAAAACCAAAGGGGCCCCGAAGCTAGCCATGGTAGCATAAGATCACATCCTAGCCGCCCCATCCAAACCACTAGCCATCAAAATACAACCAAGAGACCCAATATTGTCATCGCTGAAAGAGCCACACACCAAAGCATTGGCCCTAGCAAACCCAAAAGTAGGAAGACATAGAACACAATTGAAAGCCTTAGGCACCATGCCAACAACAAGAACACCAAAATCACTAGATGCAAGCCTTATAAAACCAACAATTGCAGCAAGGAAAAGGACACAGACAACACCATTCACCCATGTTGGAGAGGAACCAATTGCCGGCACAAGCAATGTAGAGGAACTAGCCCCTAAACCAATGACGGGCCGTTGGAGTGGCAGAAAAAGGTCACCAAGGGTTTCAAAATCGAGTGGGAGGGCATCATTTGAAATGCCAAAACAAAGTGTGAGTGAACAAGAGGGCATTGTGCAACTCTCTGCAAAATATAATGTTACTATGACTACAACAAATAAGTTTCTTTCTGGAAAGTAACTAGACGAGTATCTTTATCATTTAACCTTTATTATTTGACAATTGTAATGTCCAACTCTTTCTAGAATGAAGCTCCAATCATAATTGTGAAGATTAACCTATTTTAGATGAATCTCTAATCATGATTTTCAAGAGTGAATTACTTAGAATTTACCATTGCTCCATCCTTTGGGTAGGGCATTTACCTTAATTCTATACTTGTTATTATGACAACTTCACCATTTGTCTATTATCATCTCCTCTTAGTAGAGGCTTTTTTTATTGTGTTGACATATGGTTGAAAAAATAATATTTTCACATACTCCTTAAAACATTTTCAAAAAAATATATAAAGTTACTTAAATCATTTCTTTCCATGCAAGAAAAGCAATTATTGTTCAAAAACTTCCACAGGTTGGAGTTTTCTTTGGCTTCTATGACTACAATCAAATGTTATGAGTGGACCAAAAAGACTTAATTGTGAAGGCTTTTATACTGCATAAAAGAGGCAAAGGTTCAAATACAGGAGGGTCAGGTTATGCACACTTCACCATCACAAACAATATATAAAGGAAACAAGAAAAACAACCAATTTGTGAACTATAAATAAAATAAACAGAGAAAACAGTCTCTCTATAAACTTTTAAAGGGAGGATCTCATACGCTGAATTGGTTTCTTTTCATAATATTAAAGAGTGGCCTATTTTAGCATCCATCGCAGATTGGTTTCTCACTTGAAAGTGACCAAAAACGATGTCTTTGCCTTTTAGCCGACAGATGTAATTTCCAACTCTTTCTGAAACAAAGCCCTAATCGTGGTGATAGTTATACACTTATTATAGATGTTCTTCTAATCATGATTTTGGAGAGTGGACTTATTTCAGCATTTACTGCCAGCCCGCCCTTAGTTTCTGCATATAGTTGATAGCAAGTCTATAATAGTGCCTAATCATGATTTTGGAGAGTGGCCTATTCTAGCATCTACCACTGCCACTTCCTTGATTTCTGTGTATGGTTGATAGCAAGTTTATGATAATTCCAAGCAACCTTCCTTAGACTGATAATTAAATTAGTTATAATCATTTGATATTAACTTAAGGTTATAAAGAATCTGTATCCAACAAAATATCAAATAAAACCCATCATGCCGAAACCAGCTTGAAGATTGTAAGTTTACAAAAGCCTACCTTTCACTGGATTGACTAGCTATAAAATTTATCTCTAACTAAAGTGGAAGCTCGAAACCACTCTTATATCACCAGCAAAACACAACAAATCACCCTGGTATCATCACCAAAACACAATAAATGAGTCATTATCAATTTAATCCTTAAATGCTTAATCTATCCCAAACTTGAGAATGGCACACAAAATTAGATCATATTTGTCTTGATAACAAACTATCAGATAGTATTACCCGAATTTTACAAACATATCAGCTTCAAAAATACATGTTGGGAAGGTCTAAAGCTCCTGTACTAACAGCAATTAGAAATTTTGTTGGGAAGATCTAAAGTTTCCATATTATCTATCATTATCACTATCATCATATTGGTCATGTGTACAGTGCATACAAGGTTTGGGAGGAATGAATCATTTTTGTGTGTAACAAACATATGAAACTATTACTTTAGTTTACTCTCAACTTGCCAGGGCTTGAACCTTCGTGGTTTGCACAGCCACGCTCCATCTCAACCACTGTATCCAGCCTGATGGATTGATAATGGCCTATTTACACTTATAAATCTTGATAATTTGAAATAGAGCTACATAAACGCAGTAGGCAGAACAAAGTTATTTCAACACCGATACTGCAATCAATTTTAATAATAGAAGAGAAATCAAAAAAATAAAATGAACAAGCAACAGTTGTAATGTAAAAGATCAACTCATACCATGGGCACATCACCTGACATAACTCTTCTTGAAGAAATTTTGTATGCCTTTCATATAATGGTGCACTACAGAATGCCAACCTAGCTTCCAATCGTAGCAGCCATGAGTATGGCAAACCATTTACACATAGATACACATATTACACATTTAATATGAAATTTCCAGTTCATCCCCGGTACGACCAGATTGGGCAAAGGATGAGGACCTACATGAAGATGGGGAGAAAAAACATGACAGCAAGAAAATGGTTACATCACACCTAGCAATCCATACCCCTCGATTTTATGCTGTGCGTTTCAGTTCATTCTCAGAAAACAGAAAGAAAATGGTTATCACAAAATAGCAATCTATGCCCCCCAGATTTATGGTATGAGTTTCATTTCATTCTTAGACAGTGTGATTAGAAGCTAGCTGACCCTATACTACTATTTTTTAAGGCCTCAAGCTACACAATTGAGACGGAAAGCTTCAACAATATGAAATTTCCAAGCATAAACATAGGACATAGGGTTAGAAGTTACAAACTTATAGACCTCGCAAGGAGCCCTCACCAAACTCTTCCCGCCTTTGCTGTTGGTCCACTGAATTCTGGCACAGCATTTCAATGCACTTACTGGAAGGGGTATCTTGACATTCAGTACAACTTCTCCATTGATCCATGAACTTGAAGGTCCAACAAACTTATCATTGGATAAGCCTCCTGTTGATGTAAGCCATGAACACTCTGGCTGACCCACCATCTTCTTGTATGCGGAATTGGTCCATTTCACGCTATTTGTAGAGTCAGATATAAGTGCTGGAAAAGTCTCTCTTTCCATCTGCTCGTGAATCTCGTCCATAGTTTTGCAAAGAGGAGAGATTTGCTGATTGGCTTCATTGATATATTCAATGTTAATAATGGAACCAACTGGTCTATTTGCCTGTGGCATAATGACGACATTTTCATCTGGACTTAAACTATCCCTAGTTGGCGGTACCCCTGACATGGCTTCATTTGGGGATCTTTGCATAAAATGGACACTTGAAGAGCTTGGTTGTGACATGAAAGTATGCTCTCTGTTGGTTGAAGTCTCATTATTGGATCCGCTAGCAGTTTCAGGAATGTTAGACTTGTTCACAAAACCCCACAAGATGGCCTTGAGGTTGACCGCGCCCTGAGAGACTGACTTAAAAATGTAACGGGCAAGAGGTGTGGGGGTCATGATAACTGGCTGATATGCATTACTGTTTATCATCCTATTATATGCTGGATTGAACCATAAAACATCCTTACGATCACTGTCCGGCAACAAAATGACCGGATCAAGAGACTCAGAATATATCTGGTCAAGCAGTGCACAGTCAACACTTGGCACAGAGGTTGTAGGTTTTGGGCTCTCATCCTTACTAGTTTGGCATGGGCCAACCCTTTTCTGGATAAAATTTATGCCAAAAAGTCTCAGCTGAATCTCCCCTTTATCAGACGATGCGTCAGGCATGTCAGGTTTGGGATCAGTGAAAGGAGAATTAGAATCAGAAGAGCCCAAGGTTGGGCTTTTATGCAATGATGGTGTCTCTGGAAGCAATGGAAGAGTAATCAATTTTTTTTCATTCTTCTCCTCTTCCTCCTGTCGTTGGCTATCACTAACAACAGGAAAAACCAAGAGTTCAGGTGACCCACAAGCACATTGAGTATCTTCCGTTGTTTGTTCAGGCACAGCTTCCATGGTTTTCGCACCCGCACGGCCAATTGAATTCATCACCTCTATTATGTTGAGGCCTCCCAGTCTAGCAGTCCTTTTATATGTTGAGCTTCTTTCTGTACAGGCAATGGCTGCTGCTCCTTCCATAAACCCTGAGTCCTCAACATTCAATTTCTCTGCACTCGAAAACCCATCAAATGGGTGCACAATCTTTGTAGGCCTATCAACAGCTATTGAACTTGGTTGAACGGTAGCCCCAATTATATGGGTGCTTCTCTCAGAGCCTGCCAAGTCACTGCGTTTTTTAGGGCCAAACTTTGGTCTTTTTGTGCCTCTGGGTGAAGGGCTCTTAGAATATGAGGACCCCTTTCTACGAGTTCTATTGGAGCGAGCAACACCACCTTCAGTATGATCATTTTTTTTTCCCTTGCGGATGCTGAATTTTGAGCGAGATCCCAAAGCGGAATCGGAATTGGGTTTACAATTAGAATTAGACTCGCAAGCGTTTGAAGTCACAGGAGTGGGTCTGGGAGCAATTGGTTTATACTTGGACATTATCTCATCAGTCTTGGAGATAAAAGCAGTTGGGACGTGGCCATGTCCTCTATACCTTGCAAAGCAGGCCCCTCCCCAATCCAAGTTGCCCATCATGGCTGCAAGCCACTAGCGTTAGTTGTTCTTCGGCTAGGGCTTTCTTTCACCAAAGCAGCAGTTGCAAGTGCCAATGTATAACTCTACAACAGAACGAGGCGCAAGATCATGTGAAAGCCATGGTGCTGGAATGGCTGAAACGAGGGCGTACAATGATCTCCACGGAGCACTATCCCATGCCATTATTAGAGGGCTCCCGACGGACCATTTTGGTACTGATTCTCAGAGTAGAAATCCTCAATATTGACAGGATGAATCTACCTCTGACTAGCAAGGATTGAGATAAGGACGGGTCTGAAAACCAGAGCCGATGCTTTGGGGATTGAACCACCCACCTTACCATTTGGCCTTCACATCACCCAACCCCACACACACATAGACTGATATTTCTCTGGCCGGGTGACACAATTAAAGACTACCTGGTGACACTGTCTGAATTTTATTACAAAAGAGAAAAATCCTCCCTAATGCCTACTGGATAGAACTCGCTAAGACAAATGCTGAATGGTGTGAAGTGGGGGATGACAGCAAAGTCTTCCACGTGTCTAAATCCAGGCTCTTTGGCTGTCTTGATCACAGCAATCTCCCTTCAAACTTCGCTTTTCTTGTGTAAAGCGTGCAATATATTGGGCAGCGCCCACCAAGACAAGTTTCAAAATAATAAGAAACGCCATTCGTATATTTGAGCTCGCCAAAGATAAACACCTGGCATTCATTTCTCACTAAAGATCTCGCTTTGAAATTTCCTAAACAGCCTCAGATAAACCCCAAGCTTTGTGGAATGGATCTACACCTTATATTGCCCCGTTATTTAAGCCTCTTCCGCTTTTGGGTTTCCGCCTATCATTCCAACTATACACCTCTGTTAAATTTGGCAGTCATGTCCAAACGGGAAAACTTACACGATACCTAGATAAATATTTTATTACAGTCATATAATAAATATCTTGTGTAAGATTATTTTATTACAGTCATATAATAAATATCTTGTGTAAGATTCTCGACTTTACATTCGGGTTTACAGTTAGCACCCATCACATTGAAAGGTCTTATCAACGTTGATGGTGAAGATTTATCTGATATATCTTGAACTCCCTTTTTTTGCTTTTTCAAATTCATGATTTATCTGAAACTTAATACGATGAAACAACCCAATCTCCTCACTGAGCTACTTTATTTTTAACCTTTATAAAAGGCATAAAGAAATTCAGGAGTTTCTAAACTGATTAGAGTTTGGTCTTACCTAGTTGTTTAGGTCTAATTTTATGAGATCCATCCTATACTTTGAGACAAAAAAAACTTAAAATTTGTACTCTGATTTCATAGTTTTACTGTTTCATGTGCTATATTTGGTCTCACGGACATGATTTTTTTTCCTGTTCTATTCTAAAATATGCTAGTTATAGAACCCATTGCACCGTTTTCTCTAAAATGTCCTCCAAAACACACTGTTTTTGAAAAGCATTTTTGGCCTGACCAAACTAGCCTAAATGCTGTACACCGTCGTTTACAGAGTGGCAGAAGAACATGGTGTTGCGTCTGCTTCATTGGAACAAATTTAGGCCATACAAATTTACTGTACAAGAGGGACATTGTAAAAGATGATTGGATTGTTGAGCCATACAAATTGTGCCAACGAGCACAGCACCTCTACTCTCATTGTACAACGTTTTATTGGCCCCCAGATGGCTTTAACAGGACACACTTCAGCCTATAGTATTAATCCACATTATATGGCCATTCGGTAATTAACACTTGTACAGCATAAATGCTCATGTCATCATTATCACATGCAGTTCAGACCTACAGCAACCTGCCGTTTTAGAGTTAGCGTTTGGCAAAATGTTCTAGTTGCTAATGAAGAGACCATTACTGTCAGGTCAGGTGCCCAGTAGCCATACATCTAAATGACGTCGCAGTTATTCCAGATTTACTGTAACTGACTCTCAATTACCAAATTATCTCTACAAAAAATGGCATTTTCGACACGGAAAACAAATATTATGTCTGGATGGCATGTCGACACTTAAACAAAAATGAAGAGCAGGGTTCAATCGGAGCTGAATTTGACGTTTAATCCTGCTTTTTGAGCGAATTTTACATTGGGCCTGTCCTGTCCCTCAAAATGTTAAAAGAGACATATACATATACAATTATATATATACAATTATAATGAGAGATGGGTTCTTGTGAACCATGAACCACTATTCATGAAACATGGGTCAATGAGTTTGACTCGTAAAACTACACGGTTGAGCAATATCACAATTTGACACGCTGTGGAAAATACCCCTACTTGTTTATTCCTCTATTTTTAAAAATGAATGTGTCTATATTTATAAAATAATGTTACACATGTTTAAAAAAATAGTAGATGGAAAGAGTCACATATTTAGAGTTCATAGAAAGTTAAGATCCGAAGCATAAAAATATAGAAACATAAATAATTTGCTAGATGGCTAAAGTAGTTGTAGAATGGGAGGAGGGGGAACCACATCATCCATTTGATAGGCTTCTTAATTTAAAGCAAAAAATGTATACATATGACCAAATAGTCATTAAGCTTCAAGCCTTACACATGGTAGAAATAAAATTTATAATAAATGAATTGTAATTCGAAATTCTATAAAGAATAAAATATGTAATAAATAAATTATAATTCAAAGGGTCTTAAATAGCACATGAGGTGATTCACTCTATTCAAATTGGAAAAATTGTTGCAATGGTAATCAAATTAGACTTGATGAAAGCTTGTGATAGGGTTAATTGAACTTTCATTTTCAAGTCCTTAATAAAACTGGCTTCTCCTCCATTGGTGCAGATGGATTCTCTCCTGTAACTTTGGGGCTAGCTTCTTTTTCATTCTTAATGGAAGCCCAAGTGGTTTTTTCAAGTGTATATAGGGTTTAAGGCAAGGAGATCCTATCTCTCCCTTCCTTTGTATCATCATGACCAAAGTATTGAGTAGAGCAATTACATTTGAAAGTTTGTAAAATTCTTGGAAAGGTGTTTTATATCCCTCAACCACCCATTATTTATTTAAATATGATACCATTCTCTTTGGTAAATTTAACTATATGGAAGCAAAAGCAATCAACTCAGAGGATATTATTTTCCCTAAAATCAAAAGATTAACCCATCAAAGTCCAATATCTTATTTCATAACACATTCAAAATCTAAAATTAAATAACCTCTCTTATAGGTTTCAAGTTGAATCTCCCTCCTTGTCAATAATTAGGCATATCTCTCATTTATGGAAGTAACAAGCTGGCCTTTTGGGGAAAAAATGGTGATTCCATCTAGGAGAAGATTTCCTTATGGAAAGGAAAATGGTTGACAACAACAGATAGAATAATGATGATAAAGGAATTTTTGACTACTATCTCAATCTACATGATGTTAATCTTGAAAATTCCTAGAGGAGTTTTATAAGAGATTGAGAAATTGTCTCTTAACTTCCTATGGAGTAGCAAATCAGGGAAAGAAAAAATGTTGCTTTAATCTTTTAGGAGAAGATATGCAAAACAAAGTCGCGAGATGGACCTGGGATACATAGATTGGATGTTCAAATTTGACCCTAGGAGCATAGCTTTCCTAGCACATGTATGCTAAACCAAAATATAAATGGTTTAAGATTATGCAAGCTAAATAGCTTGACTCCCTAGAAAGTCAAAGAATTTTCACCATAGGGAGCCCTCTTATTGGTTCTACTATATGTGGGATTTCATAATCAAATGCAAGGATGTAATAACTCCATACCTTTATTGGATTAAATTTACAAAGAGAGATTGCTCTCTTTTAGGAAGACTCTTGGAATGATCACACTCCTCTTGGTAATTTGGAAAATCTTTAGGAAACTAAAACCATCTTGTAACAGTCGTAGGGAGACAAAGTGAGAGATTATCTAGATTTAAAAGATTGCCCCCTATCCTATCTAGCCAAGAGGAAAATCCATAATGGTTGCAACATCCCATACAGATAAAAAAACATTGCTCATAAAGATTCTCAACAAAGGAAAATCTACAAGTATCTCCAAAGGAAGATGAGCTAGTGTTGATTCCTTTAAAATATAGTCAATATTCAATCAAACAAGGTTATTTGTCTCTCACTTAGTCATATCTAGTAGAAAATTGGCCTTCAAGACTATGTTGGATTAATGCTTCCCTCCCTTAGTTTGGGTTTTCTCATGGCTAGCTCTAAACAATAAGATCCTAACAAGTAAAATACTAGATGAGTCAAATGTATCTCCTCCTTTTAACTGTGTCCTTTGTAGTTTAGAGATGAAATATGTTGATCATTTCATGCTTAATTATTCTTTCTCTTTCATTTGTTGGAGATGGATTTGCTCTAAGTTGAACTAGTTCATACCCTCATCTCCATTCTCTACTCAAACTCTTCCTTGGCTATCCAAACCTCTATATCTACTCTGATGGAACAGTTGTAAAAAATTCTCAACCTCTGGTTTTTCCTATTTTTCCAAGCTTCTAAATGGTCTATTCATGGCTAGGGCTTGTTATAACAGTGCCTTGGATTTCTTTTATAGCTAAAACCCCTTCTAAAACCCTAGCATTCATTTGCCCCTTGTGATTATTTTATAATCATGTGTTGACCTTCATTTACCCATTATCAGTTCATTAAGTTACAATCTTATGTCTTAGGCATCATCCGCTTACCATCCCTTTTTTCCTAATGTTACCGAATGAATCCACGACCTAAAATATTTAATCAAATACCTAAGTATAATGCTTGCATCTTCACAAAGTTTGGCCCCTCTTTTCTTAGTTGCATTAAGTTGTTCTTAAAGCGTGTGCTCAAATATTGATTTAAGTTATCCATGCCCCTACATGAATAAAATATATGCTCGTGGAACCAATACAACACCAACAATTGGCATTATTTTATTGGCTTCCACAATTCCGAAAACAAATTTTCATTAAGGCAAAGGTTGCCCACGAAACTATGAAAATAATGGCACATGGCAAGTTTTGAGTTATACACTGTTGCGGGACCCTGTTGAGGGCCCCACCAATTCCACGTGGCGAAATTTGAAGGATTTTGTCGCTTCATGAAGCCTCTTTAGGCGGGCTCACAATCAGGGTGAACCCACAAAAGTAGTTTACAATTCGAATGAGGAAGGAAAACTTCCATAAAAATGAACCATTCAAAAAAAAATTGTTTTGGGGGCTTTAAGCGAACTCTTAGTTTAAACGAACCCCTTTGCATGTGGAAACCCACAATTCCCATTGTGGGAAGGGGGTTCACTTGAACCCCCCTTTTCCCATCTTCCCACCCTTTGAACCCCCCTTTTCCCACCTTCCCACCCTCCGACACAAAAATACTCCAGATTTTTTCCCTTCGAAGCTTGGGTTGAGGATGAAAATAGAGGAGACTTCACATAACCAACTAGAAGATGGTATTCCTTGGAACGAGCTATCCAATGAATATTATTTTAATATGTTTTGGTTTTATTATGTATGTGTTTTTTTAGTTTTATTAAACAGGTTTTTCACCAAAAATCAAGCTCTTTGTTTTGCACATGTGGAAAAACAGTAGATTATTAAAATAAAATTTTGAAAAATATGTTGAGGCTAGGTATTGATATACTTGATCCATTAAAAAAAAAATTGAATTTCGATACATATAGAAAAATTTATGTTGTATATAGTCCACCTATGTTCGAATTGTAATTAGTTTGATTTTGAAACTTGATTAAGGAAAAAATATTTAATAAAACACTAAGAAACCAAATTAAAGTGCTAGCTATCATAGTTACAAATATAAATTTGAAAAAATTAGAATTTTATCCTTCATACAAAAAAAATTATGTTGTATACGGTGAGCGTCACTCCTTAAAAATGTTGTTTTTTTTTAAAGCTAGTTTTCGAAGGAGATGGAAAAAGAAGTGCAATCTGATTCCAAAAAAATTAAAAATATATATATTTAGAATCTATAGACAAAACGTCATAAATCACTATTTTGCATCATCTTCAAATTCCTCACGATTTAGCCGCTATAAGAGCCTGAAAGTGAAGATTTAGTTTAAAAAAATCAATTCAGTGTCCAATTTGCACAAAACATGTAAACCAATATTGTGGGATCACCCATCACCCTGTAGAAGCACAAAAATGGTGCCATGTGGCATACCAAGCATTACTGGCAGTAGTAGGACCATTTTTAGACTCCACCACACTATGTGGCATTGATTCAATGGATTTTTGCCATTCTGCAGAGCATTTTTATAAAGGCTTGTATACTACCACAAAATCGTGGGAAGGTGACAAGTGTCAAGTTTTCAACTGTTAAAGGGACACATGTTGGTTTTTGGTTACTCCTAACATGAAATAAAGGTTTTGAAGCTCGGTCATATGATGCCCTGTGGCACAATATCAAGGGCTTTCCACTGTTCCACAAGTTCTTTTCGGTGGCTTGATCTTGAGGCCATAGAAGCCTGGAAAGCTACCATGTGGCCAAAAGCGATTGTTGTTCCCAACAGTGTGCCTTGTGTTGAGCTATAAAGGTAGTCCTACATGGCCGATTTCTATTAATTGGAGATCTTTTCAATGCATGTAAAGAAATTTTCAAATTGGTCATATCTATTGCAGCCGTTAGATCATATCTTTTATCTGAAGATCAATGGCTCATGTTTAAACTTAGGAAATGGGTAGATGTGTTCTTTGGCTCGTGCAAGTTGAGAGTAATGGGAGAAAAGATGGCTTTCAGGCCAGTAATTAGTATTTTTTTCTCCATAAAAGTTGCAATCTGGGCAAATGTACTACTTACTTAAGTGCTCCAAGAATCCAAAAAGGAGAATTTGTAGTGTTCAAGAGCTCTTTGCAATAGTTAGGATTTTCAAAGTGCAAAAATAAGTAAGTTTATCTATAGCATGAAAATCTATCAATTCACTGTTGTAAGGGTTTGCAATTGTATTGAATTTTGTTCTAGATTTTTATAATTGAATTAGGGTATATGTTTCTATCTTGAATTGTTTTGAATTCACCCTTGTAGTTGTGTGAGATTTTTGAAAAAACCTAGAACCCGTTAGAAAAAAACCCTAGTTCTTGAATTAAATTGAAAACATGAGTCCACCAAGAGGTGCTTCCTCATCCCAAAACAAAGCCATGCATGATGACCTAATTGCACAAATATCGGGCTCATCTTCTCAAAATATTAAATTCCATGGTCTTAGTGTTTCTGATGGTTTAGTGGATGAAGTGCATGAGTGCAGGAATGCAAAAATTCCTATGGGAGGATGGTCACTATTTTTCCACTGGTATGGAAAAAGGAATTCTCAAGACCCCAATTTCAAATGTCTGGAAATATGACCTAGTAAAATTAATTGTACCAAACATCTTTATGGATGTTGACCTACTCAAAGCCATGGAGGGAAACTATGATGAAAATGTGAGGGCAATAAGGTATGTAGATGGTGGAATTTTGGTTACAATCGATAAGACATCTATCTCTAAAATTTTCAAAGTTAACCTAGTTGTTGTACAGTCCCTACTAATGTCTAATACACTTGGTGTCAGACACACAATTTAGAGGAAAACCTAACTAAATAGTCCACTAAACCCCTAGAAAGACCTTCATTAAATTATCAAATAGGGCTAATCGTAAGCTTATGATGATGTTGGCACTATATGTGCTTCCAAAGACTCGACTACCTATATCATCCTAGCATAGGTGTTTGCATACTCTAAGAAATCATAAATTGCATTTAATAGTAAAAGAAGTAATGTTGGCACTATTACTACAGGTACCTACAATGAAAGACTATGACTAGTTCACTGTCAAGAAATGAATCCTATAATTCACCAATACTATTAATTAAACCTACACTCCATAGTACAACAGATTGAAGCAAACTAAAGCATAAATGTAAGTCAAGATTTTTTCATGAATTCATTTATAACATAAAGAATCTAATTAAGATAACATGCATTCACGAAGTAACTACTGCAATAGAAATAAATGTACAAAAGACAAAGTGGGGAACAATTACCTCAAGTGGCCCTTGATCAAGTGACTCTCTCCACAGGTTTAACCAAAATCTAGCTCCGCATATTAACGTAATCATGATAATAATGAGAAACCATTCATTGCATACCTCAAAATATCACAATCTAAGATTATGCTGAAATATCTTATTCATAAGATCATGAACATTGTATGTGTAAAACAAGAACTTTAATTGAAAGTATCTTATTGCTATATCTGCTACTAAATAATCAACCAGCTTAACTAATGCTTCAACCACCGAACCATACATGTAGGTATGGGGGAGTTTATTGAAATAAGGACTCTAAATTGAAATCATAAATTACCACTCCCTACATAACAGAGTGTGATAAAGTCTGATCAACTTAACCATAACTGAAAAAAGGAAGAAGAGTCCAAATAAAACTATGACTCTTCTACAACAAGAATTAGAATGTGGACTGTTGAAATAGTCACATTAGACTCCCAACTGTAATAGATCTCTTCTCCTTCAACTTCTTTATTAAATGTTATGATAGTGCACAATCATCCTCAATAAGTGCCTTCATTTCTACAATTGTTACACTCAGCTTATTCTGGAAACTCCCCTACATCGCTTTCTAGAAACTCCTTTGGTTGCAGGTTGTGCCTCCTAATTGCTACGGGCTACAATCTACCTTTGGCTCCTTGGTTGCAAAGCTTTAGTTCATACAACATCTACACAATACTAATAATCATAGCTTAAGCATAGATATTCATTTCATTTCATACATATCCACACATCAATTATACAATAACTATCACATTATAACCATATTTCCATATACTTCAAATTAGGTTCAAATTTGTATAATGAGCATAAAAGATAGTAAAGTTTAGGAACATGTATGAGATAAGTGTCTAGAAATGCCTATGAGTATGCATAAAAACATCAGAAAACTAACTAATAATTAGACTCATCATTCACACCAAAGTTGGGAACAATCATCAATTAAAAGCATAAAGTACCTTTCACTTTGTAGACTTCTCACTCTTGTAGGACCACATATATCTATATGAATTAAATCCAGTAGTCTAGTAGTAGATTGTTCCTTTGATCTGTAATGATTTATTTCTTGCTTTCCAAACTGACAATTCCTACAAATAGCATTAACAGGCTTTGTAATCCTTTGTAAATCTCTCACGGCCTGAACAACACTAATCCTTGCCAAGTTATCAAAATTCATGTGACACATTCTTTGATGCCACAACCAACTGTCATCAATCTAAGTCATAAATCATCATCCATCAACACCCTTCATTTGATAGATATTTCCTTCAGATTTCTTTCCCACAACAATCAATGTTCTGGATCCTTTTCGGATCTCACACCTCTCATCCTTAAACACAAGATTGTAACCCTTATTGCACATCTTGTGGGAGTAAATGGTGACTTGCCAACACCCCTAGGAATATTTTCTAGACAAAAACAACTTCCATAAGAGAGAGAATGGCAAGAAAGATTGCTTCAACAATGTAAGATTGAATAATGCTTGAATATGCTTGAATGAAAATGTACATTAGATGCCTTGCTTATAAAGGAAAGGTAGAGATGTAGTATTAGAAAAGATCATGACAAGTGTATTAATCCTATTACATGAGACAACTAACTACCTATGAATCAAGCAATACTAGCTAGATAAGATAAGTTCTAGAAAAGCCAACTATGAGTTCTAGAAAGAATCTTATATCTTAAGTAAACTTAACATGTGAATATGTCCCCTAATTACCTAGTGAGTGAATTAGCTAGGTAAAAGACATTTATTCACACCAACACATTTGTCAAACACTCAAAATATTATGCCTTAAAACCTTAACATAGTATACATCATCATTGTTATGCTTGCCATCAAAGCTTACTGAACCTATCCCACAAATTTAGCACTAGTATCATCTCCAAACATAACCAAGCCCCCATCATATTTTTCAAGCTTAACAAACTTAATTTTATCACTAGTCATGTGATGTGAACAAACACTGTCAACAACCCAATAGTTCTTTTATTGTTTAGCATGTAGGGCAGAGATAATAGTACCTTCATTTTTCTCCTTCTTCGGAGGGCTTTCCTTTACCTATTTTTCAGAATTAGCAGAAGTAGGTTCATCCTTTATAGCCAAGAACAAGCATTCATTTTCATCAGGATCTTCATATTTTGAATCTTCATCAGATATATTATAATTCTCATTCACATAATATGTTATTTTAATCTTCTTTCCTTTCTTTTCTTTCTCATATCTTTGATTATTCCTTTTAGCTCTTTCTGGAGACTTTGCAGCATAATGATCTATTTCTCCACAACTAAAGAATTTAAAGGGTAACTTACATTCATACTTTTCAAAGCCTTTCCTCATCCTTCTTACAAAGTTAGCTTCTATTTCATCAAAAAAAAAATCATCCGGATCTTCTGCTTTGTCACCTTAAAAGTAGTTTTTGATTTGCATCGATTCCTTGGATTCGGCTTCCTCATCTCATAAGATGTCAAAAATCCCAATAGTAGATCTTTAGTATAGGTCTTATAATCTATACTATGTTCAATAGCACACACCTTTTCATTGTAAGCAACAAAGAGAGTTCTAAGAATCTTCTTTACAATCCTGGTTTCATCTACAATAGTACCAAGTTCTTGCATTCTGACCACTATCTAATCCAATCTCTAGACACGAGCTTTAACATTCTCATCTTCAGACATATGTAGGAGCTCAAATTGTGTTTCCAATTTTTGCAATTTCGCCTCTTTGACTCTTTCATCACCTTCATGTGCTCTTTCCAAAGCATCCCAGACTTCCATAGCAGTCTTCAAATTTTGAACCTTAATCAACTCAAAATGTACCAAACTATTCTTCAAGATATACTTCGCCTTATTGTTCGCTTCATGTGCTTTGATCTCATTAGGCGTACTCAGACCATTAGCAAGAGGAGTGTAAGGATTCTTGTAATCTTTCTCCACAACATATCCACAATACCCTAGATATTCTTCCATCAATATTTTCCAGATAGCATAATTAGTTCCATCAAACCTCAAATAATTATAAACTATTTTTCCAGCTATCCCAGACCTTCCTCAAGTGGTTAAGTTCTTCACCAAGGAACTTGGCTCTGATACCAACTATTGAACAAGACAACTAAGAGGGGGGGTGAATCAGTTGTCACAGATTTAATCTTTAATTCATTCACCAAAACTAACTCTTAACACTAGTTAAATGATTAATCATCAAATGCTAATTCAAAAGTTACTCAAATTCATCACACAAACACAATAACACTAGATTTACATGGAAAACCCAATAAGGGGAAAACCACGGTGAGGATTAACTCACACTATAGAGAATATCAAAACCGATTACAAGAGGCTCACTACCTAAGAAACAAGGTTCACTACCAAAATAAGGACTGACTATCCAACAGGGCTAACGACCCAGAGGGCTCACTACCACAGAGATACAAAGAAGATAAAAGAGATATGTTATAGAGAGACGACAATCTCAATGCAACAGAGAAATCCACCACAATCACTCATAGACATGCATGAATGATAGAGTACACCTTCTACTCATTGCATCAGAAAACTTAGTATTTAGGCTTCACAGTGATCTACCACACTCGCATCATACATACATTTTGATTCACATTTATTTCTATTCTCTTTTTCGCTCTTGTCTCTTTTCCTTTGTTCTCGCTCATCCTTCCTTACTAACTCATC
Source organism: Sequoiadendron giganteum (assembly GCA_007115665.2). NCBI lineage: Eukaryota > Viridiplantae > Streptophyta > Pinopsida > Cupressales > Cupressaceae > Sequoiadendron > Sequoiadendron giganteum. The sequence goes on along the minus strand of CM021104.1, from coordinate 15,946,360 downwards.
CTGTATTTATACCATCTTCAACTTTGAAACATATCCAAAGTCGCCCATCCAATATTCAAATTCAAATTAGGTCAATGCCAAATATCCTAGGGTGGAATTAGAATGAGGGCGACCCAAACACACACTTCATAGGGACCCAAATAGATCCAACACGCTTCATCAACTTTGAAGGTAGTGTTCAACACAAAGTCGACCAAACCAGTGTAAAACACATAGAACCAGTAAACACAAATCTTCCAGATGCTGAAATTATCTTCAACAAAATCAAGGAAATTTAGTTCTAGAACCGCAAGTCATAAGACTACCAAAGAGAAATCCAAACCATCAAAATTTCTCTTGGACCTCAACCAGAAACACAGAAAACCACAATTCACAACTAGTGAACATAACTTGCATTGTACAATGAACCAACAACTAAAAATATGCATATAGCATCTTCTAACAATCATGATTAACATATCTGAACCACACAACCATAGGAGAAAAAATCAGAGAAAAACCTGGAGCATCCACTAAACACCTGTAATCTTCCTTCAATAAAATTTTCTCAATATCCTTAACATATACAATCAACAACAACCAGTTGATAACTAGTTGACATAAATGACAACACCTTCATTATTTCCATCATTCATTCCATTCTTGCAACAACCTGTTGGCTTTTTCACTGACACAAGGTTGTAAATCCACTTTGTGTAGTCAATAGATCTTATAAAGCTGACATCCAATAATTTCTTTAGTGTAGCCTTAACTAATAAAGAAATTTACGGGTGCATCTTTCTGAGCTTTTGTTTAATAGGTATGGCATCAATAATGAATGGAAAATGGTGTAATACCAATTCGGGATTGAGCTCAGGCATGTCAACATAAGACCAAGCGAAGCTAACTGATCGTTCTGTAAAGAATGTATGGAACTCGGGCTACTCTAACTCTGTCAATGATGTTGCAAAGTGGATGACCTTAGGTGTTTCATCTGTGCCAATGTTGACTTCCATAGATTGTTTTATAAACATTGGCAACTTCTCTTGTTTAAGGGGGAGAATGTCCAACCCTCCATCCTTGGGTGCCTCGAGGAGGTTTTCTCCCTCAGATACGTCCTTTCTTTTTACTTTTCCTTGGTCAAAAGACACCTTGCGGTTTTCACCTAGAGACCCATCATTTTTTATTGTCATTCTTATTTTTGAGATTGGAGGGGTGGATAGACTCCCCAAAGTATGTCATGTGATCCAAATCAATGGTGAACCTCACTTTGTGATCTCCACTAGGAATTCCTTCGTGCAACCCCATGAACTTAGCAATAGCTTCATCGTTCGAAAATATGTCTAAGATGGGTGGTCCTTGTTGGTCCCAATTGATCAGTTGGGGGTAGACTAAGCGAATGCCATCATCAAAAGTTTCAAGGTTTAAAGTGGACAAGGTAAAGATAGAAGTACCGTCAGGCTCTCGGGTCATGGTATCTGAGAGGTCAAGCTCAACAAGCATTTCAACCATGTCATATTCATTGGAGACAAGGGAGTCCCATTCATAGTCATTAGAGTCAATTTCGATATAGTCATCGTCAGGTGTCTCAAAGGGTTCAGGGGTTTCGGGCATCTTGGATGTCTCAATATTCTTAGAAGCGTTATCTTCCTCAGTTGAAAGTACCTTGGTACTAGGAGTGCCAATCCTGATGGGTTTAAACCCTATCCCCAAGCCTTTTGGTCATTTATAGACTAATACAAGTTATGTCATCCCACTTTTATCCAAGCCAAGTTCATTGTGCCCATCATAGCCTTTATTTTGTATGATTTTAAAACCTTTGTTGTATTATTCAGTGGGTATCTGCTTGGTTGGAGGGTCTTATTCATTGTCTTCTTTGTAAATCCAAGAGGTCACATCTTCTTCATTGATAGCTTCTTTGCTTAGTTCCCACCATTTTGTAAAAGTAGTCATGGGAGGGATATGGATAGTGACCTTACATTGTCTATTATGTGTTGGTGGTTTTCCATACATCTTTGGGGATGTAAGCTTTTTGACATAGTAAGATGAATTCATGTGATACTCACCACACCCCTTATCTTGGATCTTGATTTTGGGGTCAAAAGATAGAGCCTTGGAAGTGGATGCTTTAGATAGGGTGGAAGGGTCAACGTAGTGACATGATGACAAGGCCTCTTGGTTGATGGGAACTTGTTGTTCGGTGATCCATCTTAGGTTACTGCAATATTGAAATGGGTCAGGGTCACTAGCTATTGTAATTTCAGTGCCATTATATGGGAATTTGAGGCATTGGTGGCAGGTGGAAGGTTTCATGGCGTGGATCCATGGTCGGCCAAGGAGGAGGTTATACAGAAGATCCAGATCCAAGACTTGGAATGTAGTGTCCATTGTTGCAGGTCCCACTTAGATTGGAATAGTTATAACATCCTTAGAAGATCATTCTTCAGCATCATAAGCCTTAATGACAGTACTATTGGTTGTGTCCACACACGCTTCAGAGAAGCCCAATGCCTTAACCAGTTTTAACCACTTTATGCTTGTGGACGAAGACTTCAAGGTGTAAGGGGTCATTGTGGCTGGACTTTTGAGTGGAATAATCTTGGTCGGAGAAGGTGACATGATGGGTATTAGCCAAGTAGCGCACCATCTCTTGTAAATGATTGACATCTAGGTCAGTTGGGACGAAAGTGTTCTACAAGAATTTTTCAAGAATGGCTCGATGTTCTGGTGATATGCACAACAACTCCAGGATAGAAATTTGTGCAGGTGTCTTCCCCAAATGGTCAAGTAGATTGTATTGAGACTTGGGTTGTTGCTTCGTTTGGGGAGCACCTTGGATAGTCGCCTTGGTTCTATGGGTATTGAAAACACATTTAGGTGGCTTCTTTCCAATAATAGTATTGGTATAACTGTCAGCAACACAAATATGATTGATGGTAGTGTAATCATGTTTGGTATTGGTATAATTGGCAGAATTATTGGTCTTATTACCTGAATTGGAGGCCTTTCCTTTTCCATGGTCATGTAACAGATCCAAAAAGACCTATGATCATTGTTGGAAATTTGTTGTTGTCCATCGATCTCTATGGTATCATTTTCAATGAGGTCTTGGACGATGTTTTTCAATTGTCGATATGATGAAGTAGAATGTCCTTTAGCACAGTGATAGTCACAAAAGGAATTGTCTTCCCACCATGAAGGCTTGAACTTCCCTGGATCATATGGTTTCACCTCAGGAAGTGTAATGACCCTAGACTGCAAGAGTTGTTTGAGGACAGATTCAATAGGCTCCCCTAAGGGAGTGTACTAGCATCTTGCAAGGAATTCTCTCTGAGGTCTTTGTTCTTGTGTGTTTTGAAGGGCATTTGTCATTTATTGTGGTGGGTTTTTTGGTGTGTTAGGTCCTTTGAGTGTAAGTGTAGGACCAGTGTGGATTTCTTTTGAATCAACAACTTTTTCGTTAGTGACATTCTTGTTTCAAGCCCAATATTTGTTTTTATCGTTTGAAGTGTTTTGGCTAGTTTGTGTTTTAGTGTAATCTTTAATTTTTCCTTTAGAAATGAGAGCTTTCTCAAGGATGGTTTCTTTCTCTACAAGGTCCACAAATCTTATACAACAATGGGTTTGCAGTGAATACTTTAAGTTTGTGGTCATATTTTCCATAAACATGATGATTTTATTTTTTTTAGGAATGTCAACAGGATAACAACTAGCTAAACTCCTCCATCTCTAGAAGTAAGTTATGAAGGATTCATCCTCTTCTTGTTTAGTATGACATAAGGTGGTGATAGTAATGTCATTTTCAATGTTGAAGGTGAAGTGGGTGATGAGCTTGTCAACTATTTCATCAAATGTTTGAATGCCTATAGGTAGGTGGGCGAACCATTCTAAGGCCTATCATGTGAGAATCCTAGGAAATAGTCTAATTAAGTATGTTTGTTTAGAAGTAATATCAATTAAGGCTACATGGAATTCTCTGACGTGCTTAATGGGGTTTCCTTTTCCTCTATATTTTGGTAAAGTTGGCATGATATAATGAGGAGGAAAAGGATGCATGTATAATGTCTTGTCAAAAGGGTATGGACATAACTCTTGGGTATAGTAAGCCTTCTTGTTTGACATTGTCATGGTTTCTACCTATTTTTGTAAAGCCATCATTTGAGTGGCTAGGACATCATATGGTGTAGGGGTTGTATCCACGACATTTTCAACTGCATTTTTGTAAGGCCCAATGTTCATATTTTGTAATCCAACATTTGGGCGTGATGGTATGTTGGTGTTGATGTGAGGTGTATGTGGTAATTTTTGAGTGAAAGATGGGATTTGGTTTTGAATATATGGGATGTAAGTTGAGGTTGGAATTTTGATTTGTGGGATATGCGTAGTGTGCATCATAATGTGTGAGATGTTGAATTGCGTTTAGGAAGGATTGGAAGTATTTGGACCTTGTGTGTATTGGGTATTGAATTGGAAGGATCCTTGAGGATTTGTTTGTTGAGGGACACTTGCGTTTAGACCTTGGGTAGTATTAGTGTTGGTGTTGGTCCCACAAATATTAATTCTAGTCCTCCTATTTTTGCCAAATGGATTGAATGACGCGGTGTTCATGGCACTGGATGTCCCAAATGGGTTTGAAAATGTAGTGTTGATGATACTAAATGGGTTTGATTATGTAGTGTTCACAACACTAAATGGATTGGAAGTTTGTCTGAAAGGTTGTGACATGGATTGTGTCATGGACTGTGATATCGGTTGGGTTCCAAACAAGGATGTATATATTGTGGAGGATATTTGAGTTGGACCTCATTGTGGCATAGAAATATTTACTTGCAGAATCATGGAGCCACTAGAGGTAGACATGTATTATCCCTAAATTTGCTTGTTTGGTGACAATTCTGGTCGAAGTGTATTTACACCAAAGCCAAGGGGTAGTTTTTCTCCGTTGTGTAAAATTTTAGCTAGATACCTCTGAGGGTCTAAAGCTACCATGTCATCCAAAAATTTAGCCACGTTGGGGTCTTGGGAAGCAGACTCTAGTTGATCCTCCAAGAGAGGATTATTATGGGTGTTGTAATTGTCAAAGGGAGTAGTTGTCTTGGGTGCTTCATTTAAGGATGAACCAAAGTTTAGGTGGCTAGTGTGATTATAGAGGTCCTCATCATCATCGTTGAAAAACTCCATCTCTTTTTGTCTGGGACCTAGTTTTGACCATAAAAGACTTGTGAAGAGGAAAGTGTATAAGACTAGATGGGAATGAGGGTATGAGGATGCCTAATGATGATAATATCCAATATTTAAGGTTGAGAGTGGCAATAATGAGATTAGGATATGACAATGTCACTATAACCAAAATCTAGGGTATGACCAGGTATAAAGGTGTAATGATGCTAATGTAAAGTGTTATGGTATGACAAAAATTATGGTATACAACTGAGATGAATATGGTACGAATAGATAAATTTAACACTAGGCACGTTTGTTGTGAAACTAAGGAAAGAGTTACTAGCAACCCTGGGATATTCCAGTGTTTCCAAGTAAGATTGTCAATGACCTAAAGGAGTAGATGACAAGTGACAAGTTTGACAAGGTGAGCTTTAAACTAGATTGATGAGTTTAAAGGGTACACCAAAATGACAAGGACTAATGTGGAAAATGACAACGTCAATGACAAATTTTCTTTGTAGCGATGGGCCTATGAAAAGATATGGTAAGTTTTCCTATTCTAAAGTTTTAAAAAGGTATGTGCAACCTAATGATGGGTGTCTATAATGGGTGAGGAATATCTGATAATGGCCTAAATTTTTTCTAAGAAATGCAAGGAGGGTACCTTAAAGATTTGCCTAAAATGTGATAATAAGGTAAATGAATGCAATCGAATGGCAGAAATGAGGTGAGCAAGTCTCTGGTCTAAATAGATTTATACACTAGGCTCGTATTGGATATGTAAGTCCGGTTCATCTCTCAAAAGACATTGGTAAAAATCCCTTAGTAATATGCTTCAATTTTGGTAGTTATTGAGGATGCATTTTCTAATGGCCCTCGAACTATGATATCTAAGTTTAAAAAAAGTGAAACATGGATCCTCGCTTGGGAATTTTGGTTTTGCAAGAGATCATGTGGAAGCTTTTGAGATTTTCAAGGTCGCAGTGTTATAGGTTCTAGGTGTGATGTTTGATTGATAATGTTTGTTTGGAACACACATGCAAAACATGACAAACAAAATGTTTTGGGTGACTTTGAGAAAAAATCAGAGTAAAAGTATGAATGGGGGCCTAGATTAGCCCCAAAAGTTTCTTTTTTTATTGGTTTTGACAAATTTTGAAAATACTTGTATGCATGTACAACCTAAGCTGGAAAGAGGATACTACTTGTTAATTCCCTACTTGGATTGCTCCAAATACTTAAACAAATCGGACCAGTAGAGATCTTGGTGACACTGGCTCCCCCTTAAATGGCATGGGCACACCAAAATATCTTACCTCAAAGATCCGAAGATCTTATGAACTGAGGGATTTTTGTCTCAAAAATGAATAGTAAGTGTAGGGCGGCTTGAGTAATAATTAAATAAATTAAATTTATTTAATTATAGGGGACATGACCATTAGTTGTAGAAGTTGTCAAAACCAACTTTAGAGTCCAAGAACACCTGCATGCAAATGGATACCTATCATAGGGAGGAGAATGGAAGAAAAAGCAAATGAGGGTTTGAAGCTTTGAAATATTGAGATTGATTATATTATCAGAACAACTGAATAAAATATACAATGGATCAATCCTTAAGAAAGGAGATCATGCAAAACCTAAAAGTAACCCTAATAGGAAGACATTTAATAATTATATTTAAGTATTAAATGTCACATTATGCAAACTAAAGAGAAATCTTAAGAGAGGAACAAAGGTAACTTAATTAACATAATTAAGTTAAAACCTTTACTCTAACACCCCCCCTTAATATGAGAAAGAGTGCAGCTACAAACAAGTGCAAGAAAGCAAACAAGGGTCCCAACAACTAGGCCTGATCAGGTACCCGAATACAACCAAATCTCTGTAAAGTGGAGAAATAGAGAAAACCTCGTGGGAAAAACTCTAGTCCAAAAAGAGATGCAAAAAGAAAGTACAAATGGAATGTCTCAAGAGACTCCCTCAAGAACATATGCAGATATACAATCAGATACCCCCCATGAGAGAGAGTAGAGACTCCAAAGCCCCCCCATAATGAAAGAACCCCTGTGCCAATGATCAAACCAATGTGTCTCCTCGGAGGAAGAAACAAATCCAATGGTCGAGGAAGAGGAAATCCCTAGATGTGCATGGAAGTCCTGGATGATGCTCACTAAAGAACTGAACTGCAGCATGAGTGTCTGAATAACAAAATGGTGAATCAAACAACTCAAGATGATCCTGAAATGGAATCTCCAATGAAGAAGGGATAATAGGTGTGTTGAATCTGTCATATGTGAGGAAAGGAATATCCTTTGATATGGCCTCAACAATTGCACTTGATGTCTCGATGAGTGGAGAAACAATTTCAGTCACAGTTGAAGAGGAATCTTGTTGAACAAATGTGATCTCAACAGGAGGAAGAGGTGTAGAAGTCTCAATACTAGTCTCATGAATAGATGGAAGAACACATTTAAGTGACTGAACTTCTCCTCAGATACTACATACTCTCTTGTAGAAAGAGAGGGAGACAGTGGACCAAATTGTGTGAATGCATACAATCGGGAAGAATGATCAACTGTCCCTGTTGCAACAATGTTGCCAATCTGAATGTCTCTGATGTGCATTGAATTAGGTGTGAACTCAACTTTCTTCCCTGTCCCACTGTGACCAATCTGATAGATGGAGAGAAGATTAGTGGACAAAGATGGAACACATATTACATCATTGAATGTACCATCATACAAGTGTTATTACCCATCAATATGTGTGGTGAGGACGCAACCTTGAAAGATGAGAACATGTCCTAAGAAGATTCCATATGGTGTGAAGCACCTAAATCCAATAGCCATCTAGATGAATGTGAACTGGTGGTTGCACATAATGCATGACCCTTATCTGGGGCCTATCCATATGTCTGGAATGACGATGAAGAAGAAGACTCGCCTGATGTAGATGAAGAAGAGTGATGAATATGGTTCTTCTCAAGAAGAGTTGTCAAATCTGAAACCTGTTTTGCATATCCATCTATCTTCTTCTCATAACACTTGGACTCATCATGTCCTAGCTTAGTGCAATAAGCACACTTAGTTTTGTCTTTCTTTGATGATTCCCCCTTAGGAGAAGGTGAATCAGAAGTGTTATGTGAACTAGAATCCTTCCAATGCTCTGTGGTCTTTGGTTTATGTTTCTGCTTCTGCTTCTGCTTCCCCTGAGATGACTATGCTACAAATGCTTGGTGCGGTGATCCTGTGAGAGCATCCAACTATGATATCTTAGCCTGCTCTCGTGTCAAATGATCACAAAACACCTCAAAATAAGGCATGGTAAAACGTGCACCCAAGGCATCCATAGTGGAATGGAAGGTAGATGAGAATATCTGAAAGTTCCCACGAAGCTTTGACAAAATTAGGTAAATACACTCTGTATCAGTCTTAATCTTACCAAAACCCTGTAGATGAGATCTCTATTGTTTGAATTTCATCAAAAAGTCCTCAATGGAGGGAAAATAATCAGGTACAAGTGAAGTCAACTTTGCCTCAATCTATAGTGCATGAAACTGATTGATGGTACCAAATAAATCATTGAACTTGGTCCACATTTCAAGAGGACTGTTGCATGCATCAAGATGAAACAACAAGCTATCTGAAACATGTAAGGAAATCAAACCCATAGCCTCATCCATCTTATTTCTATGCTGCATAACCTCAAATGGCCTTATCAAAACTGTTGAATCTCTATTGTGCTAATTTGTCCTTGATGACAATTTGTATTATAGTCTGGTATCTTGATCTTGGTTGAGGTATTCTGGTTACAGGTTCTTTGTTCTATTAATTAGGTGATATGTTTTTGGTTTATCAATTAGATTTTAGTGATGCACTTACTTATTTGACCTTGGCATGAATCAGTGTTCTACAGGTTGATATGTTGTGACTTGATCAGTTTCTAGCTTCATGAAATTGTTAATGTTCTGATCATATTCCAAGTCATCATGCTCCATCCTATATAGGTAATGATCTCTGGTTCCTGATGCTTGGGTTTATGAGATGCAGGTTGCTTTTCAGTTTTAAGAAAACCCTATCGGGTTTCCTTAATCAACTGATAATGGTTTATGGTATGTGAAATGGCATTGTAAATTTAACATGCAAAATTAGCCTTCATTACCTCATATGTCATTGGACATTATTTGGCATTGGAACATTATATAGCAATGGACATAATAAGGTGGAAATCAGCTTCGATGTTTTTTGGATATCTTTTGGCATTAGAAATTATGGTAGGCACACTATGGGAATGCATATTATATTGCATTCAGGTTAATGATGGCAAATGCACAAGGCTTAAAAGCTGACAACAGGTATAAAGTCGGTCTTTGGTAAGGCCGCAGACTTTAAAGGGCATTATGAGTTCATACATTATCAAGGTCTTACCGCGGTACCGCTGGTAGTTAAGCCAGTGATCGCGGTAGTGTGGTGAAAGCGGTTAGCGGCATGCAAGGCATCTACCGCTATACCACGGGTAGTCAAAAGGGTAACCACAGTAGTGCGGTGGAAGTAGTTAGCGGCATGCAAGGCAACTATTGATATACCGTGGGTAGTCAGAAGGGTAACCGTGGTAGTGCGGTGGAAGCGGTTAGCGGCATGCAATGCAGCTACCGCTATACCATGGGTAGTCAGAAGGGAGCCTGCGGTTGAGCGATAAGGAAGAAGATGTCAAATGGTATAATGAATTTTTAACTTATCAATGATTGTCCTCTCAGACTCCAAAATTTTATCAATATTTGGAAAGGAATTCGTGTGTTGGTTCTTTTGGAAGTTTAGGTCATTATTTTGTTTCTCACTACTCATGTTTTTGGAACCCTACACTAGTTGCCACCATGGTATCTTGCTCTCAATCGTTTCACTGTGAAATCTACTGGTATTTAGCAACTCTTGGACAACGTATGGGGAATCTTGAAAGACCATCACCATTTTCGTTTCTCTTGTCAGGTTCTCGACGTCGGGTGAAAGCTCGAAATAGGAAAGAGGCACGGGTTGCTCAACTTAGCTACAAATCTGGCTGCTTGAGAGGACAGTTTTCCAGTCTGCCTTCTAAATTTTCATAATACTTGAGTATTCCTGTCAAAAGACCTTATTTAGATTGATCCTTCCCTCATGATCATGGTAACATCTAGCAATGTTGCTCGCAAGTAGCATGGTAACCTGATAATCATCTTTGAGTAATTCTTTGAAAGTGAAAAATGAGCAACTATTGTAACCTTTCATGGAATGTAATGATGTAAAATGTAATAAGAGGAAAACAAAGAGATTAGGGCTTGATCATTACTGAAAAATCTGAAAATAAAAAGAAACAGAAGTGCAAAATATAAAATCTTTGTATGAGATATAAGAGATTAATTTTAGCTGAAAATTTGGAAAACACAGTGTGTTAACTGTTTTGAACAGTATCATGGAAAATGTATGAAAAAGAGTGTGAGAAAAAGAAATTGAGGACACACGACTTATAATACAGTTTGATGAGAAGTTGTATTAAGACTGTAACTAGTTTTTCCTCAAGCTGTCTTAAGGCTTGATAATGGGTGGAACTCTGAAGAGTCATTCTTGACTTTTGAGAATTCTACACATTGTCTGTCAAGAGGCACTTGACAGAAATCGGGGAAACAAAGAGATCCTCTATATCATTGTATGTTCTATTGAAAAAAAGAAAAGGGGTTGGTGCTCCTTGAGATTGGTGTCTCTAAAAAGAGGGGTTGGTGCTCCTTGAGTTGGTGCTCAGAAATCAGCCTATGAGGCATTGTTAAAAATGATTATTGAAATGAAAGCCTGAAAAGGCAAAAGGTTTAGGATTGGTTTTTCTACCCCAGGAGGGTTATCCACTTGACACATCTTGTGTCTATTTGAGTATCTATGGTTCGTTTGATTCAGTGCTTTAATGCTTTAAATTGATATGGTTAACTATTCTCATTTCTATTTATGTGATTGCATTCAATACATGAATGAGTTTATCATTGATAAATGAGAGCATACATCTAGTTTATTTCAGGTTCAGTTAAAATTGGTAAAGAAGTTAATAACACTGATTCACCCCCCCCTCTCAGTGTCTTTTCACTCCAACAAAAATTGGCTGAACCATATCTAAATAGGACCACAACCCCTTTGATCTAAGAAGACGTGTCATGAATGTCTTCTAGGTATGATAGTTATGAGGTGTGAGAAGTTCAACAATAGATGTGTTTTAGGCCATGTTTGGATAGGTTTTGATGAATTTTCAATGTGAAGAGTTTCTGGTTTTCTGAAGTAAATGACAGAAAGCAAGAAAAAAAACTCCCCCCACAATGCAAAAAACCAAACCCCAGTAGAGATTTTTCAGCAGAACAACAGGAAAAAGGCAAAAAAGGTTTCAGACTAAATCTTGTGTACCTGGTAAATATTCTGAAAAAAATAATAGTAGATCTGAATATAGCGCGTTCACAGCTTTCCGACGCCTATTCGTTTTTGAAAAATAGAGCAAAAAAGATCAAGTTATGCCCTCCGGAATGCAAAAAAATCATCTGACTTTGACTGCGAAAAACTATAGCCAAACTACAAAAATTTGAAAAATATCCTACACCATCATGATGGGCTCAGAGCCAGATTTCCAACGTCTATTTTTTTTTTTAAAACAGAGAAACAATGCCCAAGATATGTTTGTTTGAGTGAAAATGGGTAAAATCATTTTTTTGGAGGGGCCTGGTGGCTCCCTGGTGGTGGTCCGATGGCTGGTGGTGCAGGGGTGGCGTGCGGGCGGTGGGGCGGTGGAGATATGGTGGTTGGCCAGTGGAGGCTGAGCATCAGCGGTGGTTGGGCGGCCGACTGGTAGAGGTGGCGGCCCGACGACAATCGCTGACCGCCGTTGCCTCTGCTGGTGGCTGCTTGGCTGCAGGGGAACGATGGCTTCCAATAGACTTGGAAGCGCTGAATTTTTTTTTAAAACTTTAAAAAAATCAATTTAAAATTGATTTATTTATTATTTTTTTAAAATTTTTTGCCTCGAAAGGCGTGCCCTGGGGCTGTACAGCCTTGGGGCAATGTTTTTTGGCTCCCTGATCAACTGTGACCAAAATCGATGAATGAACAGTCGATTTAGGGGTTTTTCGACATTGTGAATTCAATGGCGAGGTCTGTTTGGGTCCAAAGTGAACCCAAAAAATGAAGTATGCCGGATCCACAAAAAATCACCCTGTAAAACTATGAATGCCTGATCCAACCTTCGTAGCTCCAAATTCTTCAAATAGGAACAGATTGTAGCAGGTCTTCTCTAATACCATGTAGAAGTTGTCAAAACCAAATTCAAAGTCCAAGAACACCTACATGCAAATGGATACCTGTCACAGGGAAGAGAATGGACGAAAAAGCAAAGGAGGGTTTGAAGCTCTGAAATATTGAGATTGATTTATTATTAGAACAACTAAATGAAAATATACAACGGATCAATCCTTAAGAAAGGAGATCATGCAAAACCTAAAATTAACCCTAATACGAAGACATTTAATAATTAATATAATTATTAAATGTCACATTATGCAAACTAAAGTGAAATCTTAAGAGAGGAACAAAGGTAACTTAATTAACATAATTAAGTTAAAACCTTTACTCTAACATTAGTGACGTAATTAATGACATTTAATTAATTGAAAGATGAAATAGAATAATGGAAATGATTTAATTAAATAAAAATTATTAATTAATAGGAGATTGATGACAATAAGCAAGAACTAAATAATTAAAATTATTTAATTAATAAGTATGAAAGGGAATTTAATAAAGCATAGGCCTAGGAAAAAAATTAGTGTCTACAAGATTAATGAATGTAAATCATGTAAAATTAAAAGCAAGGACATATCAAAAGCAATTGCAATCTATGTTAATTATGGAAAATTAGTATGTGTACCTATCATTTAAGATGAACTTAGCTATGCTCATGTGAAGTTATATAAGAATCTTTGTTGTGTGATTTTGATTTGACATTGGTTGATTGTAATAGGTGATGAAGGAAATGACAGGTTGGCACGTGTGAATTAAAGGTTGTGGAACGTATGGTTCATAGAATACGAAGTGATTTTTCAAATGCATAAAATTTGAGATAGGCGATGTGGAATGGAGTGGTTAAGTTGCATGTATTGATATGACAAGCTTGTGGCTGCATGTGCAGAATAAGTGGAATGAATATGGATGATATGCAATTAAGTTGGCGCAATTCTTTGAATTTTCTGACAAGTGAGTGTTGTGGGTACCTTCAATAACAAGTTTTGATCTGAACTGTTGTAGTTTTTACTCATGAAGCTACAATTCCCTAATGTATCGTGGAGAATTCTTGAAAAATATTTTTGATTATGCCATTTATGCAGTGTGTGCACGTGAAGTTGTATAAGGAATTATACTTGAGTGACCTTAGGAGGTGAGTTATATAGCTCATTTGTTGAGTCACTCTGAGAAACAGTAGTATTTTCTACTGAGTTGTCAACATGTGGTAGTATGTATGTATCAAAATCACTGCTTGGACCATAGTGATGTATCAGAGAAAGAAGGAAATCATCTTTTTGTGTTGGCTTCTTATAAATTTTTAGTCTGTGGCCATTGACCAATAGTGAAAATATAACTGCATCTATGGTCTAAAATTTGACAGCTTCATTTGGAAAATATTGATGTATTTCATATGGTCCCAACCATCTAGATTGTAGCTTCCCATTATAATCTTTATATCTGGAATCATATAATAAATCCTAGTCACCCACATTGAATTGTTTAGTCTTTACAAACTTATCATGTCATTTAGTTCTTTGTTTTATGAATCATTTCTATGTGGTACATGACCTCCATTCTAATTTCATCTAGTCCATTCAAATAGTGTAGCCTTTCCTTCTATGTTGTTGTCAAGTTCATATCTAGTTCAATTATTTTTCTAAGTGTCTTGTACTCAAATAATTGGCAGAACTGTTATTTTACCATACACCAATTCATAAGGTGTGAAGCCTGTAGTTATTTTCCAAGTTGTCGTATAGGCCCATACTGCCTCAAGTAACTTGGCTACCCAATCTTTTATGTGAATCTACACTATTTTGGTCTGAATATTCTCAATTTATATATTTGTAACCTCCACCTACCCATTGGCTTGGGGGTGATAAGGTGTTGATTTTCTATGCCCGATTTCATATTCCTTAACCAATTTAGAAATGAGTTCTGAAGTGAACTAGGGACCTTGATCAGTCACAATTTCTCTAGGTACTCCATACCTAGTAAAGATGTCTTCATATAGGAATTTAGCTACATTCCCATCTCTAACAAATTGTAATGCCTTGACTTCAACCCACTTTGTCAGATAATCTGTACAAACTAAAATGTACTGCTTGTTATTGGATGGTGAAATTGGGCCAATGAAGTCCAGCCCCCATTTATCAAATGGTGCTAGTGCCAATTTGGCTACAAAGGCAACTCATATGTCCTTGTTGGCTTAACCATTATCACAAATCCTTGTATACTTTACTAAATCCTTATCAAGAATTGGCCAATAGTGTTGGGATAATTTGTCTCAACCTTGCAATTACATACAATACTATTTATACATAAGGTACTATTGATATGTCGACGTTGGGGGGCATGGGGTTTCCTCCGCGATGGGTCTGGAGGGATCATCCCCCTGGCTAGGGGTCTTGGGTAGCATGCCCCGATGGGGGCTTAAGGGCAATGCCCCCAAAAGGAAAATTTATTTATATTTTACTATTGTAAATATAGACCATTCATCATTAGGCCTTAGATCTGATGGTCGATATTTTATTAGCTCGAGTTTCCCCAGAAGGCAACCTTATTTTATGAGGGCATTGTATTATGGTTGTGGATTGTGATGTATTCTGAGAATATGATAGCGGTCATGTTGCCTCTAGATCTCTAGTTGGTGATACTCCTGTGAGAAGCTTTCTCTACAAGTATATTGTAATCTTTATGATTTTTGAATAATATATTGGGTGGCTTTTGGAGTGTTGGGTTTTCTCTCGAAAGGGTTCTCCCCATGTAAATCACCGAGTTGTGGTATGCATGATATTTATGTTTATTTTTGTTTAAGTTTTTGTAACTATTAAAGATCTGTAAAAGTTTTGCATTATCCTCCTCTCAAGATTAGTGTAGGAAGTTGTTTTGCTACCTTAGCTTCCTTACAAGTGGCATCAGAGTCTGGTCACCTTTAGTTTCAGTTGTGGGTTGTTGGGTTTTTTGAACTAACCCAAATTTGAGTGGGAGCTTATGCAAAAGACACTTTGTGATCTTGTTGCAAGAATTTTCAAATGGCAAGTTCATCAGGGAGAATAGAAGTGGATAATTTTTTTGGAAATAATTTTGAAATGTGGAAGTTGAAGATGGAGGATCTGTTGATAGATCGAGATCAATGGGATGTTGTTAATGAGAATGTTTCATGGCCTACAGATCCTACTCAAGCTTCTCAATATGATATTATGGACCATAAAGCCAAAGGTCTAATCAAATTGTGCTTGGAAGATTGTTTCAATCAATGTCCATGAAGAGACTAATGCACAAAAACTATGGAAGAAGCTTGGAGAGATGTATCAAGCCAAATCTTTAGTGAACAATATTTTATTGAGGAAGAAATTATATTCCTTGAAAATGGAAGAGGATGGACAAATTATACACCACTTGGAAGAATTCAATATGTTGGTGTCTTTGTTGGCATCAGTTGGTGTCAAAATGGATGAAGTGGAGAAATGTGAGATCCTGCTTTGTTCTTTTCCTGATTCGTGGGATTATCTTGTTATCGCTATTGGGAGTAATTTTGTTCTATTGAAGACCAAAGATGTGGTGGGTTCTTTTCTTTGTGAAGAGATGAGAAGAAAGGTATCCATCAATGCTAAGGATGCACTAATTTTTTGTGGAAGACCTAAGGAAGAAGGCAAGAAGAATGAGAAGCATGATAAAACCAAGTCCAAGAGGAGATCCAAATATCCTAGAAAGTCTAAAGTTATTTGCTGGAATTACGGTAAGCCTAGACATATTCATAAGGACTGCAAAGAAGAAAAGAAGAAGAAAAAAAAGATATTTGATTCTGATTCTTAGTTTGAGAAGGAAGATGGTGATGCATTCATTGCAACTTTTGCAACTCATGCAGGTAATGATGCATGGTTAATTGACTAAGGTGCATCTTTCCATATGACCTTTAATAGAGATTGGTTTTTTGAATATGAAGAATTTGATGGAGGTAAGGTGTACTTGGGTGATGATTCTTATTTAAACATTTTTAGTCGTGGTAAAGTTAAAATTAGGTTTCCTTATGGTATAATAAAAAGGATTAATGGTGTGTTGCATATCCCTGGTTTAGCATAAAATTTGTTATCTATGAGAAAAAAAATAGATGCAGGTGTGCAGGTAGTATTTTCTGATGCAGGATGCAAGATGGTTAGAGGTGCTATGGTGATTGCTAGAGGTGTCAAATATGGAACATTGTATATGCTTGATGCATGCACTATTGAGTGCAATAGTGCTTCTATGAAAAGCAAGTATGTGGAAGAAGTGAGGGTTTCACCTTCAGCAGATGGTCATGGCTATTGGGTACCCAAGGGTGCTCTTTCTTTTGAATCAAAGTTACTTGTAGTGAAAACTATGTTATGGCACCAGAGACTTGGCCACATTGGAGAAAAGGGTCTAAGGACCTTGAAAAATAAAAACCTTGCTGCAGGGTTATCTGATTGTAATCTTGAATTTGGTTTTTGCAAGCATTTCATTTATGAAAAATAAAACCACGTTGAGTTTTACTCGAGTTCTCATAAATCTTGTGGTGTATTGGATCTTATTCATTCCAATGTGTTTGATCATGTAAATTTTCCTTCAATTAGTAAATCCATATATTATATTTCATTTATTGATGATTACAGAAGAAGGACATGTGTATACTTTCTAAAGAGTAAATCTAAAGTTTTCAGTCGATTTAAAGAATTTAGCAATGGTTGAGTTGCACAATGGAAAGAAAATAAAATATTTGAGGACTGATAATGGTGGTGAATTTTTCTCTAATGATTTTGATAGATTCTATAAAGATTGTGGTATTCATAGATAGAAGATAACTCTATATTCTCCACAACAAAATGGAATTGCAGAAAGAATGAATAGGATATTGATGGAGAAGGCTAGGATTGTGTTGAGTGATGTTGGTCTAGAACAAAGGTTTTAGGAAGAATTTGTTGCCACTACTTGTTACCTGATTAACAAATCTCCTACATCAACTCTTGTTGATAAGACACCTATAGAGGCATAGTCGGGTCACAAGCCTTCATTAAGAAATCTTAGAGTTTTTGGTTGTGAGGCATATGCACATGTGTCAAAGGAGAAGCAAGAAAATTTGGAGAACAAGGCTATGAAATGTATCTTCATCGGATATAGTTATGGTGTGAAAGGATACAAGCTTTGGGATCTTGTTGCACATAAGGTAATACATAGTAGAAGTATTATTTTTAGAGAAACTAAGCCTTCTTCTATTACATTACAACTAGAAAAAATTAAACAGGAAGATGTGATTCAATTTCCTTCTACACTTGAGAAAGTTGAATCGAGGCCCATGGATAGACAAGAAGTTGAGGAGAGCTCATCTATATTTGAATCTTTAGAAGAGGAGGAAGAACCTCCAACTCAACTTATTTGTAGGTCTACAAGGCATAGACAACCACCTGATAGTTATTCACCTAATGATTGGAGATGTAGTTTTTCTTTGAATACTATAGAGGAGGGGGACCAACTCCTCAATACCCTAGGTCACGATAGGGCCTCAAACGGAAAGCCCTAATCTACCTCAAGATAGATGAAAGGTTTAGGAAATTACAGTGTTTAAGGTAGAGAAAGAAGAGCACTCTCAGTACCGTTGTCTTTCTCTTGACCCTCGGGTAGTTAAGAGAGTAGTTTTCCAAAGCCCAGATTGTACCTTAGATAGCTCTTTACCAGAGGAAAGAAGCACGAGACACAGATGACAATGTGGCGCGCTAGTGTCTCAGTGGGGCGCTAGAATCCACAAAGAAAAAAAGTGAAAAACATAGCCAAAAACTATAGAGAACATACTAATTGCTTAATAGATAAGGTTTGATGCGAACACATAAAGTAAAAGATACTAAACAAAAAATTAAAAAGAAGAATAATTTAACTACTTGAATCACGAAATGACAAAAGTGGGTGAGGAAAGTGCACCTTCCTACCCATCAGTTGATTATCTCGAGATCTTCACTTCAACATGAACCTACACACATCAAAGAAGAAAAATGTTGGGGTTGTTTTAAAAGAATTGATCCAGTCAGTCCCTTGCTTTAGTACTACCACCTCCATAGACAACCAATATAGCAATGATAGGAGTAATATGATAAATAAATCACTGAAAGAAAGAAAACCAAGCAATCCTAACAACAATATGCTACGTAAACAAACAACGATGTTAAGTCAAGTGAGAGATAGAAAGATATCACCTTCAATCACATGCACTCAAGGAAAATGAGAGAAGGAGCAAGCTCACAAGATTGGCAGAGTTGATGTTGCCACAACAATGAAGAAAGTAGTATCGCAAGACACCAAGTTGCAACTCCATTGGTGGTACAAGATGTTGTGAATGAAGTGAGGTATGAAGAACTATGAAGAAGATCGTATGAGTGTGTAGAAGATCAAATGAGATTGAAGAAGATGAATTGAATGAATGAGATAGTGTTTTGAAAATGAAAGGATATGTTCAAGGTCAGTCGAAGGGGTAGAGATGTTATGCTTCATTTCCAATAGAGAAGTGTAACACCTTTGCATATTCTAGAAGCGAGAATCCTGTCAGGACGACAGCGTGCCGTGCAAACATCCACACACCGTGCTTGCTTCCCTGATAGAAATCCCCCATCGAGACTATAGACAACTGCCAAATGGATGGAGAGCAGATGAAGGACATGGAATAACATCATCGAGTTTGATTTTTCTATGTTAAGGGTTATAAATGGGGAATTTGCAAGGGGTGGAAATTTATGCCATTACATTTTTCCCCCACTTTAGTGAGATAATATGCTACCAAATACGAGGTAAAGTAGATCGAAAGAGTTTAAAGAAAGTATACCTGGACCGTTAAGGAAGTAGACCACAATCTGACACATCTGAATGCTCAGGAAGAGGAGATTGCTCCATAGGTACTCAATCTTGAGAAGAGTTGAATTTTTTTCCACATGTCTGCAAAATTACAAAAAGGTGAACAAAAGGATCTGCAAGTGCTTGGTCCTACAGATTTGAACAAAGAGATCTTGTAGGTTGAAAGCACTTTATTGGTCCTCAGACTTGCAAAGGAGGCACCCTAGGTGCTCAGTCCTGTGGGAAGCCCAATGTGAAAGGCTCCGTAGAGTTTGATAGGCCCTTACAGGTGCTTGGTCCTGCAAGGTTGATTGAAAAGTAGATTCACAGGTGCTCCTAAAAAGCAACATGTTAATTCACTGACAAAACATGTTAGATAGAAAAAATCCACGTAGGAAGACAAATAGATAGTTAGGTAGATAGTCAACAACTGAAGGAGATGCTTTCAAAGGGTCCCTCGAGAACCCTTCAAAAGAAAATGGGTTCACTCAAGGGATGCTCTATTTGAAAAGCGATACATTTTTTGCCAATGGTTCTAGTATCAAGGAATCCTTTTGAAAGATTTATTTCATCAAGGAATCCGAAAGAAAGAATACTCCCTCGCAAGGGCATGTTTTCAGACTTCTTCATCAGAAAAAGTACTCCCTTCTCGAAGGAAAGTTTTCAGATTCTATCTTTACGAATCTGTGATGAATGAAAATTTTTGCTAGGGGTCCTTGTTGAAGAATATAATTTTTGAAAAATAAAGCATTTTCAATGAGGGATTCATTGGCCACCGAATACACCTTTTTGAAAATTGAAGCAGTATAATAGCCCTGTTAGGATGGTGCGTGCTAAACTTAGAGGAATGTGACATCCTAAGGAGATAAAAGAAAGAATGAAAGTGATGTTATGGCCCACAGAACATGATGAGATGTAACCATTATAATGTTGTCATGCACGCGATGGGCAATGCATAAGCACCACAACATCACAAAGCAAGCAAAGAAGAGAGAAAGATAAAAAGAAAGGAAAAACAATGACATAACGAATAAGAGATAAGGGGATATGATAATTTGGGGTCAAAGATTCTGATAAATATAAATAGATAAATGTAATATTATATATAAACTATCATCAACCCCCTACTATATCAGACCATGTGAAAAAAGGTATGTGAAGATAAAATTAAAATGAAAAATTGGGTCAATAGGGAAGGGAGGCCTAAATGACCCCAACCCTTTGCATTGTACCTAATTGTCAAAAATCAAGGCACAATAGAGGAAGAATGATGTAACAAATAGAAGAAGTTTACGACACAAAACACTCTTGTATCCAAGCACCTATAACGGTGACAAGGGTCCTTCAGGAACATATAAGAACAAGCACGAGGGGGAACAACACACACACACAAATCTAATCTACAGATAAAGAAGAGGCGCCCCTAGTCCTTATCAACCAAGAGGTCATCGTTCTCATAATCTAGATCATTATAAGGGGAGGGAGGATGAGCTTGCAAGGGCGGGATAGCCAGGGAAGCACCCTCTGACTCTCCTACAATAAGAGCCAAGGAGGAGGGCCCTCAAGGTCCTCTTCACTCAAATCCTGTGAGGTAAATGCCATTGATTTGGCAAAAATAACCGACAGATCCGGGACATCATCTATATAGTTGAACATGCACTTGATGAGAGTGTCATGTGCCAAATGAGCAGGTGATGAAGGAGGTGCTCGAGATCCACTACTAACATCATCGAAAGACTCGAGGGGTAGTGATGAACTCAGGAGACGTCGGGGCTGCCTACATCACTAGGACTATGCAGGCCAGAGCATAACCAACTTCCAAAGAAGGCGGTCCCTTCTTCAGACCCCCATTAGAAGCAGGGTCATCCACTAACTTGCATTTCATCGAAGGACATGAGATCCCCACAAACGAAGTAGAAGATGAGGAGGAAGAGGAGAAAACCACAACATACACCACCAAGGTATTTAGTATATCCATGGGCTTGGGAAAAGGTGGGATGCCCAAAAGGGACATCAAGAGAGGAGGATCAACTGAAGGAGCAATGAAAAATTGCACCCTTGTAGGGTGAGGATCATCCATGCTTGCAGGGGGAGCCAGGAGCAAGATCGAGAAAATGGGAATCGAAGCAAAAGGGGAAAAAGAGGACACAACATAAGACACCGAAACAGGAGCTACTGGCTCACCTTCCTCCTTCTTGAAGGCAACCTACTCAGTGACTAGATCCTTCCTCCAACACTTACACTCATACAAAAGGTGATTTCTCTGGCTTTGAGAGCTAGAGGCTACAACTTGAGGAGGAGCAGGAGACTCCTATTTATTCATTGAAGTGTCCATCACAACCATTATTGACAGAGGGAGTGAATCTTGGATAGGAATAAGAGGAAGAGATGTAGGAATGAAGGTAATAATAGATAGAGAAGCAGACTCAAGTTCCTTAGCAGTAAGCCTCTTCCCATTCACTACCCTAGAGGTATGAGAAGTAGGAGGGTGTGGAGGCTGAGACGTAGGGGAAAATCCATAGGGACCCCTCCCCTTATCATACACAATGGGCTGATGCATCATAGGCAAGACAAGAAGGTCGAACACTTGATGCTTGGCCTTTCGCCAAGTGGGCACCAATAGACTCACCAAGAGATGCATAGGGGCAGAAGTTGAAGGCGCTGTAGTAGCATGAGAGGAAGAAGCAGGTGGAAATGCAGAGGAGGAAGAAGAAGTCGCATGAGAAAAATTTTCCTACTCCTTTTTCAAGGGGCAAAGGCAGCCTTGTGTTGTGCTATCATGAAAGCCTTAACTAAAATAGTATAGGGAGAAGGAGGGTAGGTCACCTTTGGTGCTATTCCCCTATTCTTGTATTTTACATAAGTGTGATACAACAGGTCCATCTTAGGAGGGAGTGGACCAACAAGGGCAAGCTATAATTGATCAAGTGAGTATCCCACATGCGCCACCATCAGTTTGTAACCATTGTTGTGGTCTACATGCACCAAACAGTCATGAGAGAACTTTAAGCATTTATGGATCACCGAGGGGACTGTGTTCATGGAAACTAGCCAAGGAATGCCTAGCTTCACTCTGAACAAGTCAGACCTCGAGATAATATCAAAAATGACATTCATAGTCTTGGGACCAACCAATGGGAGGGACAAAAATCCCATCATGTGCATGTATAGTGCTTTTAGACCCATTGTACCCAACCTTATCTAAGAATTTTATTAACATGATCTCCTCTGTGATAACATTAACCCAACATGTAGGGTCAACGAGAATGCTTGTTATGATATTCCCATTGATATGAGCGGGAATGTACAAAGGAGAGGGTTCTCTATTAACATTCATTAGAAAATCCTACGAGGTAAAGGTCAAAGTAGGAGACCTAATCGCAGACTGCATAGACGTGATGGGAAGATGCATGAAAGAAGCCATCTTTTACGTACTAGAAAGGACTTTCTCAGAAGCCCCCAAGGGTTTAATAATTAGATAATGACCTATTCTAGGTTTTACTTCACAACATTTAGGGAATCTTCTAGCCACGTTGCTAGGGGTCGTAGGTTACGTTGCAAGGCTAAGTGCCCTACAACACACACACCTAAAACACACCTAGAACATGATAGATGTATCCTTCAACTTTATGAAACAAAACCAAAATAGTTCACATTGGTTTAACCAAAATGTAGAGGAGGGGGATCGACCACTCAAGACCCTAGGTCATGGGAGGGCCTCAAATGGCAAGCTGGCCTAATCTACCTTAAGCCAAATGAAAGGTTTAGGAAATTGTGAAGTGTTTAAGGTAGAGAAAGAAGAGCACTCTCAATACAGATATCTTTCTATTGATGTGAGAGTTTCAGGCAGTTAAGAGAGCAGGTTCCCAAAGCCTGGATTGTACCTCAGACAACTCTCTGTTAAAGGATGGAAGCACGAGACATGGAAGACAACACGATGCACTGGCATCTCAGTGAGGCATTGGCATCCATATGGACAAAAAGTGTGAAATATAGCCAAAAACTAAGTAGAACCTACTAACTGCTTAATAGATAAGGTATGATGCGAACACAAAAAGTAAAAGCTACTAAACAACAAAACAACAAGTAGAATACTTTAACTACTTGAATCATGAAATGATAAAAGAGGGTGATGAAAGTGCACCTTCATACCCACGATTTAATTCTCTCAAGTTCTTCACTTCAACACGAAACTACACACATCAAAGAGTAAAAATGTTAGGGTCGTTTTAAGAGGACTATCATAGTCAGTCCCCCACTTTGGTGTTCCCACCTCCATGGACAACCAATATAGCATAATAGGAGAAATATGATGAAGAAAGCACTAAAAGGAAGAACACCAAGCAACTATAACAACAATATGCTATGTAAAAAAAATAATGATGCTAAGTAAAGTGAGAGATAGAAATATATCACCTTCAATCACATGCACTCAAGGAAAATGAGAGAATGAGTAATCTTACAAGCTTGGAAGAGTTGATGTTGCCACAACAATGAAGAAAGCAGTCTCATAAGACACCAAGTTGCAGCTTCAATGGTGGTAAAAGATGTTGTCAATGAAGTGAGGTGTGAAGAATTGTGAAGAAGATCGAATGAATGTGTAGAAGATAAAATTAGATTGACGAAGATGAATTGAATGAATGAGATAGTGTTTTGAAAATGAAAAGGAGGCCAAAGGAGCCATTCAAGGTCGATCAAAGGGGTAGATGTGTTATGCTTCGTCACTAATGGAGAAGTCTAATGCCTCTGCAAATTCTAGAGGCAAGAATCCTATCAGGACTATAGCGCATCGTGCATACATCTGTGTAATGTGCTCGCGTCCTTGACATAAATCCCCCCACCAACATTATAGAAAACCACCAAATGGATGGAGAGCAGACAAAGGACATGGAATAGCATCATCAAGTTTTATTTTTCTAAGGTAAGGGGTGTAAATGGGGAATTTGAAATGGGTACAAATTCACACCATTACAAATACTAACATGGATGAACCTAGATCAGTAGAAGAGGCATTAGGTATGAATGATGCAAAACCCTAGAAGCTTGTTATGGATGAAGAAATGACAGCTTTGAAAAAGAATGATACATGCGATCTTGAACCATTGCCTAAAGGACAGAAACCTATTGGTTGAAAATGGGTGTTCAAGAAAAATATTGGTTCAGATGGAAGTATTGAAAAATACAAAGAAAGGTTGGTTGTAAAAGTTTACTCTCAAGTTGAGGGTTTTAAATATGGTGAGATATTTTCTCCTATTGCTAAAATGACATCCATTAGTTTTTTCTTTCTATTGATGTTGCTTATGATTTAGAGGTTGAGAAAATGGATGTGAAAACTGCTTTCCTTCATGGTGACTTGGAGGAGGATATTTATATGACATAGCTAGAGAACTATGTGGTGAAAGGTAAAAGTAAATTGGTTTGCAAATTGAAGAAATCTTTGTTTGGCCTAAAATAAACTCCTAGGATGTGGTACTAGAAATTTGATACATATGTGTTGAGTTTTGGATTTGAGTGTTCTAAATCAAATCATTTTATTTATTATAAAATTGATGGTGACAATTTATTGTTTATTACATTATATGTTAATGATATGTTATTTATTGGTAAAGGGAAAGGTATGATTTCAGAATTGAAATCTCAACTTCTTGCTAAATTTGAAATGAAAGACCTTGATGCAACTAAACAAATTATTGGGATGGAAATTAAAGAGATAGAGTGAACAAAAAGATATGGATTGGCCAAAGTAAGTATGTCAATTCAATTTTTCAGAGGTTTGATATGCAGGATTGTAGACCATTGTGTGTTCTTGTTTCAGCTAGAACAAAGTTATCTATTTTAGATTGTCCAACATCCCCATCAGAGATGGAAGACATGAGTAGATTACCTTACTAGAGTGCAGTTGGAAGTTTGGTGTATGCTATTGTTTGTACTATACTAGACATTTCCCAAGCAGTGGGAGTTCTTTCCAGATATATGTCTAATCCTGGTAGATTTCATTGGGATGTAGTTAAAAGAGTCTTTAGATATTTGTGCGGTACCTCAAATTGTTCCTTATGTTATCATAGTAATATGACTGAAGATGAGATTTCCCTTGATATTCATGGTTATGTGGATTCATATTGGGCAGGTGATGTTAATAGAAAATGATCTACCAGTGCTTACGTGTTTACTTTCTTTGGTGGTCCAATTAGTTGGATGAGTAAGCAATAGGCTATGGTGTATTTTTTCACTACTGAAGCTGAGTATATGGCAACTAATCATGCTTGTAAAGAATCCATTTGGCTTAAGAGACTATGTTTAGATATTGGAATAAAACAAGGTGCGATGACAATTTATTGTGATAATCAGAGTGTGATACGTCTAACTAAGAACCCAAAATTTCATGCCAGGACCAAGCACATTGATGTACAATATCATTTTGGTAGAGATATGGTCGAAGATGGCAGGGTGAAGCTGGTTAAGATAGAGAATTTGATGAATGTTGTTGATTTTGTAACTAAGCATGTGAGCACAAAGAAGTTCAAATGGTTTTCAAATACTATGGCCCTTTCGGCCCCTAGCAATTAAAAGTTGATGTTTATACACCCTCCAATTTCTTTTACAAGGTGTTCGAGAAGTGGGAGATTTATTGGGAAAATGTGTCTCAACCTTGCAATTACATACAATACTATTGATACATAATGTACTGTTGATGTGTCGACAATAGGGGGTGCAGGGGGTTTTCCCCCATGAGGGGTCTGGGGGGATCATCCCCCCGACTAGGGACTTAGGGGCAACACCCCCGAAAGGAAAATTTTATTTATATTTTATTATTGTAAATCTAGACTATTCATCATTAGGTCTTAGATCTGACGATTAATATTTTACTAACTTGAATTTCCCTAGAAGGAAACCCTATTTTATGAGGGAATTGTATTATGGTTGTGTATTGTTATGTATTCTAAGTGTCTAATAGCGGTCATGTTTCCTCTGGATCTTTGGTTGGTGATACTCATGTGAGAAGCTTGCTCTACAAGTATATTGTAATCTTTGTGATTTCTAAATAATATATTGGGTAGCTTTTGGAGTCTGGGGTTTTTTCTCTTGAAAGGTTTTCCCTGCCTAAATCACTAAGTTTTGGTATGCATAATATTTATTTTTATCTATGTTTAAGTTTTTATAACTATTAAGGATCTGTAAATTTTTTGCATTATCCTCCTCTCAAGATTAGTGTAGGAAGTTGTTTCGCTATCTTAGCTTCCTTACAAATAGTAGTCAGTTGTTAGGACCTTGAGTGCAGTCCTTTTGGCTGCAAATTGACCCCATAGGTTTCATCATGGCAAGATTTTATGATGTCAAATAACTCATCCTCTTTTATGCATCTCCTCATTATATTATCTAGACCTGTATAGAATAGATAACCAACTACCCAAGAATATGGAAAGCTTTTATGCACTAGCTATCTCTTTTCTCTAGGAGAGAAGTGTGTTGGTATTTGTCTTACTAATAAGTAATTTGTAATGTCAACAAACCAAGGTGTCTGTATACTGAGAGAAAAAAAATTCTCATCTAGAAAAGAATCATCCACGACACCTTCTTCTAGCTGTGTTGGTAATCTTGACAGGAAATCTACCACCACATTAGCCTTCCCAAGCTTATCCACTATGGTTATATCAAATTCTTGTAGTAATAGCAACCATCTGACTAGTCTACCTCCAACCACATGTTTACTCATTAAATATTTGATTGTAGTGTGATCAATGTGGATAAAGATTGGATACCTTGTGATATAGTGCCTAAACTTTTTGATTGCATAGACAACTGCCAACATCTCTTTTTTTGTAACTATATAGTTGAGTTCTTGCTCCTTGTAAGTTATTGCTAATGTAATAAATAGCATGCTCCTAATTACCTTACTTTTGTCCAAATATTTATCCTATGGCATAGTCAAAAGCATCAATGTGTATATAGAATACAGGGAGTGTGGAAATTATCTCAATTTTATTGGGATCCACTTGAATTCCTTCACTTGATATAAAATTTCCTAGAACAATCCCTTGGGTCATCATCATCAATCATTTCTCATGAATCAGGGATATATTATGTTCTTGAAACCTTTTCAAAACCTTCTCTAAATTAGTGAGTGCTTCTTCATATGTTTCTCCATAGGTGGTGAAGTCATCCATGTAGATTTCCATGGAGTGATAAGCATAATCTAAGAAAATACTTAGCACTGCCCTTTGAAAAGTGGTTGGGGAATTACATAGTTCAAAGGGAATAATAGAATAGGAATATGTGCCCCAAGGGCATATAAATGAGGTTTTATCTTGGTCCTCTAGAGCTATCTTTATTTGGTTATAACCACTAAATCCATCTAGAAAGGAGTACTTTTTACTTGCCAGGGAATCAAGAACTTGGTCAATGAAAGGTAGTGGAAAGTGATCCTTCCTAGTGGTTTTTCTTAGCTCTCTATAGTCCACACATACCCTCCATTTTCTTCCTTTCTTGTGGACAATAACTAGAGGTGACACCCATTGACTGTAAAAAATAAGGTACATGAAGCATGCATCAAGTAATCTGTGTAGCTCAATTTTAAGTATTTCTCTTAATGTAGGATTCATCCTTCTCTATAGTTGCCTAATTGGTTTAAAACCATCATTTATGTAGATAATATGCATGTATAGGTCTGGATCAATCCCCTTCATGTCATGGTAGTCCCATGCAAAGGTTGTTGTGTATGCCTACAACATAGTGTTTAGAGAATTTTGTTGTTCTTCAGTTAAAATCCATTGTTAACATTCAACATTTTACCTAGCATGATTTATAGTGTCTTGGATGCTGATTTTACAAATGATTTAGGTCAATTCCACTAATTTTTGGGACACATTGTTGTGGCAATAAATAATGGAAAATTTGGGATACTTCTTCTGATGAATTTGCAGGTATAATATTTTACAGTGGATCCTACAGACATGAAAGATAGTCTTGTTGTTGTGGGTCCCTACCGTAGTTATTCTGTATGATGTGGTCAATTAAATAATCCTCATCTTGATTTGTCAATAGAGGGTTGCATTCAATAATCATGAGATTTTATAGGGAATAATGGTCTTCTTCATCCAGGGTAGGCTATATAGTTTTCTCTAGATCTACATGAGGTTGGGCTAGTGGATAGAGGACCAATTTCTTAGTCACAATTCCATTTGAAATTATCATGTTCCCAAACCTACAACCTATAAATGCATCAGCTATTGCTAACCATGGTTTGCCTAAAATAAGTGGATATCTTGCAAGGTTCTCCTTTGGCTACAAGACTATGAAATCTACAAGATACTACCATGAATCTAATGCTATGACTAAGTCCTCAATGATCCCCTCATGTTTCACTATTGAAATATCTTCCAACTGTAAAATAGTGGGTGTAGGTCTAAGGTTTACTAGTTGTACTAGTTGCATTATCTCCTTAGTAATGCCATTAATGACTGCCCCTAAATCAATCAAGGTATTTTTAATAAAAGTTCCATTTATCTTAACATCCACTACTAGACTTCCAGGGTCTGTATATTTAGGGACAGTTATATTCCCTAGAATAATGTTAGAAAGTTTCCCTAGGACATGTATTGTTTGGGGGTCCTTCCTCTTTCTCCCTGGCTTTTTAAAATAAAGGTCTCTTATTATCTTGGTGTAAATTGGAAATCCCTTGATGGATTGAATGAGGGGAATTTGGATACTCACATCTTTTAGTTGACCCAATAGGTCTATATCAGCTTGGTTCTGATGTCTTGGTATAGCTAAACACTCAAGGAATTGAGGCTCTAGAATTGAAATAGTCTAGTTTACTTGATTTGTCTCAAGCTTCAAAGATTAATTGTCTAAAGCTTTTGTTGCGGGTTCCTCATCCACCATTTCGGTGATATGAGGAGATGAAGTCCCAACCAGTGTTTTCCCTAACCTGAGGTGGACATCACTCACCTCTACCCCATAAGTAGGGTATTCAATAGCCTTGTTAGTGTAGGCTTGTTGAATAGTCTTGTTATTGGGGTTAGGTCCAGGTTAGGCAAGTAGTTGTGGTTCTCTTGGTGGTTGAGATGTTGGGTTTGATGGATTGGGGATGATGGCCTGCTATTGTGGCTGTGAAGGCAACAAAGGTTGTTGGTAATTCATATTTTGGTTTTTCCACTACTGGCCCTTTTTCCATTGTGGCTGCCATTGGTTTTATTGTATTGTCCATTGGGGGTTGTAATTAGAACCTTGAAAATTTTATTGTGGTCGTACATTTGGTTGCTAGTAGTTCCAATTTTACTGAGGGTTTTTCCATTGGTTTTGGGTATTTTACCAAGGTTGGGGGTTCCAACTAGAGAAATTCCAATTACCAACTATAATTGGTGTATTGAAATTTAAATGGTCTTGTGGCATACTTTGTCTTGGTTGCCATGGCCTTCTTTGTGCAATGTAGAACAACTATCCATCTTCATTCTCTAGTGGTTGAAAATCTGGTTTCTTTGGTTTGTCTTCCGTAATAATTACCACCCTTTTACACTTCCAGTTAGCTTTTCTTTGTCTACAATTGGGGAAGTATTCAATAATTATTTCCTCAGCCTCTTCTTTCTTTTTCTTCACATCTAGAGTGTCCAGTTGAGTAGCCAGATGACTTATAATATCTTCTTTCATGTTGGACAGTAGGTTACTCAATTCTACTCTGGAAACTCCATTGGGTTCCTTGCCAATGGAAGATGCTTTGTCCCTCCTTGTCCTTTTGGTAAAGGTCCTTGAGCAATTTCTAAAAACCTTGTAGATTTATTCAAAGGATAATTAAGACACATTCCCTGACATAATAAGGTAAAGGGTATGCATTCAATGATCATTGACTCCTCTCAAAAATACTAGCTTCAGGGATTCTTCTGAGTCTATTCTATGATTTCTTCTTCAAGAAGAAGTGTAACCTTTCTACATAATCCTCCAATGGTTCATCCTCTTTTTGAGTCATTCTAAAAATATAGTCCCTTCTTCTATTAACTCCTCTACAATAGTCCTGGTATTTTTCTAGGAACTTTGTTTTCATAGCATTCCAATCTAGAAAAACATCTCTACCCAATCCCATAAACCATCTCATGTAAGAATCCTTCAAAGTTGTAGGAAATAGTTTGATACTATGGGCATTAGTTGTGTAGCCATAGCTCCTACATAGGACATCAAACTCAAACAAAAATGTGTTTGGATCCTCATTTACCAAACCATAGAAGACAAGCAGCACTGAAGTAGGTATATTCTTCAAGATAGTGGCCGTTTCTTGGTTGGCAATTGAAAATTCAAAAGTCACATGTTTTGGTGGATCATGCACTACTGCATCAACCATGGTTTGGAAGGTCTCCTCTGTGTTTGCAGTAGATGTTGGTGAAAGGGAAAGTTCTTCACCGGGAATACTCTCACTGTGATCACTGGGATCACCAATATCTACTCTAGCTTTTTGGTTTGAGGGGAGAAATGTTTCCAAAGTATCTCTCTACCTCCACATATAATAGGTATGACTTTGTATAACAACAGATCCTACATAATGTTAGTGAATATTTTGGTATTTGAAGGAATAAACCTAATTTTCCTAATACTAAAAGCAAATTTTTAAACTATGAAAGCTTGAATAACATAAACAAATCTTTGAAAGTAGCACTATCTCCAACAACAACACCAAAAATGTATAGTCCCTACTAATTTCCAGTTTATGTGGTGTTAGACACACAATTCAAAGGAAAACCTAACTAAATAGTCCACTAAACCCTTGGAAAGACCTTCATTAAATTATCAACCAGTGTTAATCATAAGCTTGTGATGATCTTGGAACTATATGTACTTCCAAAGACTCAAGACTACCTATATCATCCTAGCATAGGTGTTTTCACACTCTAAGAAATCATAAACTACATAATAGTAAAAGAAGTAATGTTGGCACTATTGCTATGGGTACCTATAACGAAAGACTATGGCTAGTTTACTATCAAGAAATGAATCCTAGAATCAACAAGTACTGTTAATTAAACTACACTCTAGAGTACAACAAATTGAAGCAAACTAAAGCATGAATGTACTACAAGATCCGTTCATGAATCTATTCATAACATAAGGAATCTAATTAAGACAACATGCACTCATGAAGTAAGTACTACACCAGAAATAAATGTACAAAAGATAAAGTGGGGAACAATTACCTTGAGTGGCCCTTGCTCAAGTGACTATCTCCAGAGGTTTAACCCAAATCTAGCTCCTCAAATTAACATAATAATGATAATAATGAGAAACCATTCATTACATTACTCGGAATATCATAATCTAAGATTTTGCTAAAATATCTTATTCATAAGATCATGACCATTGTCTGTTTAAAAAAAAAACTTTAATTGAAAGTATCTTATTGATATATCTGCTACTAAATAAGTAACTAACTTAACTAATGCCTCAACCACTGAACCATACATATAGGAATGAGGGAGTTTATTGAAATAAGGAATCTAAACTAAAATCATAAATTACCACTCCCTACATAAAAGAGTGTAATAAATTGTGATCAACTAAAACATAACTGAAAAAGGAAGAAGAGTCCAAATAGAACTATGACTCTGCTACAACAATAATTATAATGTGGACTGTTGAAATAGTCACATTAGACTTTGAACTATAATAGAGTTCTTCTCCTTCAACTTCTTTATTAAATGTTTTGATAATGCATAATCATCCTCAATAAGTGCCTCCATTTCTGCAATTGTTGTGCTCAGCTTAGTCTGGAACCTCCCCTACATCATTGTTTGGAAACTTTTTTGGTTGCGGGTTGTGCCTCCTAGTTATTGTGAGCTACATTCTACCTCCTTTAGCTCCTTGGTTGCAAAGATTTAGCTCATAAAACATCTACACAATGCTAATAACCATAACTTCAGCATATATATTCATTGTAATTCATACATATCCACACATGAATTATATAATAACTATCACATTATAACCATATTTCCATATACTTCAAATCATGTTCAGTCTTGTATAATGAGCATAAAATATAGTAAAGTTTAGGAATATGTATGAGATAAGTGTTTGGAAATGTCTATGAGTATGCATAAAAACATCATAAAACTAACTAATAACTACACTCATCAAATGCTTCCAAACCTATTGACTTTGATATTTTCAAGCAAAAGTATTAACAAGACAGGAGCATATTTAGGGCATTTTGTCTAGCTAAGCATAGAGAAAAGGGCTTTAATGGAAGATCCATCAAAATTCCTCCAAATGAGACAGAGCCTTTTAAACTTGATTTTCTTGAGAAATATTTTTTCAAAACATATTATGCATTGTGTCAGGTTCTTGGGGTAGACAAGTTGGAGAGAATTACCATTCATCTTTTATATATAGCTTGTGATATTCAAAATCTAATGGTTAATGACGAGTATTATTATGCAACCTCTTTTTCCAATGCCATACATAAGAAACTGACAGAGCTCAAGAAGAGCCACGAGATGGAAAAATTCAGGTGGTACTCCTTTTGTCACATGTTTCTATTTAGAGGGATGAGGAATGGAGTCTTGGATTACAAACTTGTGATAATGATGGTCAAGGAAATGAGATCCCAGTCCAATATTGGACTCATGTATGGGATATGAATTGTGACAAAGTCAACTAAATCACTTTCAAAAATCATTTTGTTGGGAAACTATTGTCACTTATACAAGGTCGAGTGGCCAGAGCGCCTATAGAGATACTGGATTTCTTGAGGGCTATGGAAAGGATGCTAGAGTGGGGCATCAAGCATAATTGGGGATATTTCTATCTCCATTATGACTGCACAATATTGAGAGTTTATGGATGCCCTATAGGACCCCATGTTCTACCAAGATATGTGCCATTGAGAATTGGTTTTTTTGAGGTGATATGGAAATTGATGGATTCTGATAAGCATCATTTGGGAGGACAAAAGAAAGGTTCATTTTTCCCTTGACAATTTTTTAACTTTAGAATAAATAGGGAGAGATTTGATAAGTTATACCCAATGTTTAAGACATACAAGATGGCTCAAGAAGTAACAAAGAACTTTGATCTTGAGGGATTCATTCATAACCTCATGACAAGTATTAGGAGGTCACAAAACATCTATTTAAGCAACCATGTGTTATCTACTTCCTTCTCATCATTTTTATCATTTTTCATGTCATCGCTCATATCAACATTCATCTCATCATTCTTAATGTCACAAGATTTCAAAATTTTGGATGAATGGTTGGGCGTTAGGTTAGTAAAAATCTACAAGTTTTGGTTATGCAGAGCAACAAACTTATTCCCTTGATCATTAACACCACCCAACTAGAAATGATTGGAATCGATGAGATCTTGAACTTGATGTTTAAGATGCATGCATCATTCTGTATCATGTCCACTTATGCAATGATATTGACAAAAGGAATTTAGATTGTAATTTGGAGGTAAGGGTTTGGTTGTGTCCATAGGTTTAACAAGAGGCAATCTGATTAGGTTCTTACTCAGAAGTTACAACATGATCGAATGGAGAGTGTTAGGTAACTAGGTGAATTTCCTATCTTTTGGTCTGAATTTGTATGGATTTGTACTTATGGAAGCAACTTGAGGTTCAATGTGGTTGGTTGCTTGAGGTGTATGAAACTTGATAATTTATTTATTTTGCTTCTTGAATGGTTGATAATTGTTTTGAGGTACAGATTCAGATTTCTCAGTATGAGTCGATGAGGATGCTTCTTCATATTGACTAATCAAATTTTGATAGTCATGAAGAGCTGTACACAAATGTATGAAGGATGTAAAATTCATTAATAATATTTTTTCCCTTATGTCATATTGTGAGCTTTCAATGAACACTCTTTAGACATTTACATTAATAAGAGTAAGATTAATCTGTGATAAAAGAAACTGATAGCATCTTATGAAATATGTGTCCTTTTTGCCTCTCTTTTGTTTGAATCACGTTAAATAATTTATTTTAATCTTAGGATCAATGTTTACTTGGAAATGGTTGAGAAATGCATTAACAAGCTCATTAAACGAGTGGATTGAATTATTCAATAATGAACAAAACCATTCCCAAAGCCATGTCTTTCAATGACCTAGCAAAGAGTTTATCTAAGAGCTTATCCTCAAAGATGAAGTCACTACACAAGGCTGTATATGTTGATATATGATTACTAGGGTCTCCCTTACCATTATACTTGTCAAATAGGGGTATCTCTCTATTTTGTGGCATTTGTGCTTTCAATATTTCAAGTGATAATGGGATTCATTTGACATATTGTGATTGTTGTCCATTTTGGTTTTGGTTCAAAGTTCAGATTTGTTGTTGGACTGAGCTTACATTTTACAAAATTTGGTTGATGATGGAATCACTAGTTGACATGTCTTGGGAATATGGTGAATATGGTGGAATTGTGCATGTGCTCGGTGGGCTACTATGTTGCAAATTTATGAGTGGGGATGAAACTTGAGGTGTGACATGTGAAGATCTAAAATAATAGGGATTTCTAGTGGAAAGACCTATTGTTGGAGTTATACTAATACTTTGTTGTGTTTTTGAAGTGAGAATTGGATTTTTGTATGTAGGGATAAAGGTTATAGTTGTAGGGAGGGAGACTTGACTTCCTCCTTGACTTTGAGTATATCCCAAAGCTTGAGCGCAACTATCCATTGTAGGTACAATATTATCAACTATATGGGTTAGGCTACACAAAAATTCTAATCCATGATCATCACTAATCAATTCCTCATGTTATCAATTATAGGAACTATTGTACCAATGAAGTGTTCAATACTCACAACGTCTTGAATTTTTTCTAAGTCTTTGTCTGATTTTTTTAGGTTGTCTTCAGGAACATGGGCAACCATGTTGGTGTGAATAAATGGTGTGTACCTAGTTAATTCACTCACTCTAGGAAATTAAGGGACATATTCACATGTTAAGTTTACTTAGGTCCTAAGATTCTTTCTAGAAGACTTAGTTGTCATGTCTAGATTTTATCTTTTCCTAGGTAGTTATGATAAGTTCTCATATCGTAAGATTAAGACACTTGTCATAATATTATGACATCTTATGTCTCACCTTAGCTATATAACCAAGGGGTTCTCATTTTTAATTCAATTCCATTGTATTCTAATCTAATACCATTGCAATCTTGGGTATTGCATATTGGCCATATTATCTTGCATCCATTATTGTAAATTTGTTCTCTTGCTTTTCTCTCTTGTAGAAGGTTGTTTTTGGTTTTGTAGGTGATCCTGGAGTCTTGAGTATTTGAGTGACTCTAACATGGTATTAGAGCTTCAGATTTGCAAGCCCCTTCTTAGATCTGGGAGATAATAAAGCTTGAGATATTTCAAGGTTGCAAATCTTGGTGGACCTTGAAAACTCGAGTATGCTCTTCTCCTGCATCATATGATAACTTGGAGAATTAGAAAAACTTGAAAGAAATACCAGATTTAATTTTTTTTTTTGTGAATTTGTATTGTAGGTTCATTTTGGAGTATGTTGGTGAAAATCTAAGCTTAGTATTGAGTTGAAAATATCTAATAAATTCAGATCTAGCTTTTATTTCACTCAATTTGGCCATTGTATGATGTAGTTGCAAACTGGGGTTTGAAGCTTAGATTTGGTGAACAATTTTTTATTGGAGCACTCAAAATGTATGTTGTCATTGCATTTAGATGGCCCAAAAACCCCTATTTTCATATAAAATTTATCCATTTTAGATGAATATGAGTTTTTGGAATTTTTTTATTTTGCTAGAAGGGTCGTCACTAAATGCTAAATTCGGTATTTTTTTCAAAAATTCATAACTTTTGATCCAAAAGGATTTTTGCAAACAAGATATCGTTGGAAAGTTGGTTGTGTGTACTTTATATTGGTGTAGATTTCATTATCATATCTAACGTCTGGTGAATTTTTTTTCTAATTGAAGTCAAATCTCCCATTTGGACTTCCAAGCTCATAACGTTTTACCCATTGATCCAATTTTTGTGATTCTTGTGGCATTGGAAAGATATTGAAGAGATCTACAATTATATCTAATATTTTTTTCCAGATTCAACCCCAAGTATCTTTTATTTAGATTTGTGCACATTTGCATTTTTGTTGATGACTTGGACTTACTAACACCTCGAGAAGTTTTATCCTTTTAGGAAGGCTTCATTTTTAGTCTAAATCATGTTGAGAAAGTATATTTTCATATCGTGGATCTCATTTTGAGGTATTGTTGTAATTTTCCATCTTTGATCCATCTTGGAATTGTAAACACACTAAGTATAAAGTGCCAAATCATATATTGTTGTTGGATTCTTGATTGAGTGATTTGGGGGATCTCTTGGTGCATTCTTTTGATCTATTTTCTTATGCTCTTCTTTCCCATGGATCATTATAAGGTTCCTTTGATCACATCATATAATTATTCAACATGGCATCAAAATTCATGGAGTATTCTAATGGCTAAAGGTCATTCTCTATATGTTGAAAATAAGGTACCTGAACCTACAAATGCAGATAAAAAGATAAAATGGATGATTGAACATACCAAAGCTCTTAGATGTCTTCGTAGACTAGTTTCTCAAGATTTTTTGTTTCATATTGAATCATGTAATAATTCTAATGAATCTTGGAATAAATTGAAAAAAATGTATGGTACTACAAATGAAGTAAGAGGCTATCAAATTGATAATGAACTGATGAGCCTTGATCTTAATAACTTTTACAACATCCAAGACTACATCACTAAGGTTAATGATCTAAGAGATAAATGTAAAGCATGTGGAATTGATAAGAAGGACATTCAGTTGGTCTACAATATAATGAAAAAATTTGGTCCTGATTATGCTTCTTTTATTTCTAGCTTTCATACTCATAGATTAAATATGGGGTTTGCATGTACTACACATTCATTTGTATCATTTTCTATGATGTTGATACACGAGCAATAAAATATTATCTCAATGGGTCTCATCAAGACTTCTAAATCTCATGCATTATTGGTTAGTCAAGTGAAATAATCAGAAACAAATAAGAAGCAAAAGAAAGAAAATAAAAATATACATTTAGATCAAGCAAAGAATAAATTCTCCTTCAAAGAGAAATCATCTAAGAAGGAGAAGAAAACTTTCATATTTCAAGAAACTTGGACATGATGAACATTCTTGTTATAAGGACATTAATGAGTTGAAACATTTTCTCAAAAGAATCAGATTGATTTTCCTTCTAGAATGTCTAATTCACATTCTTCTTCTTCTTCAAAATAGTCTAATAAGGACAAAGGTCATGATAGTTTGGCTTCTACATCAAGAAATAAAGGACAAGCTCTTTGTGCTTTTTTAGGTCTTGGATCAAGGAGATGGCTTCTAGATTTAGGAGCATCTCATCATATGGCATCTTCAAAGTCTATATTCTCTTCTTTTGGGCCTTGTAATATGTCTCCTATTTTGATGGAAAATAATACATACATGAGTGTAATTGGGAAGGGATCTATTGATATTTGGGAGGGCACTTTCAATGATGTTTTGTGTGTACCTCATTTTTCAAACAATCTTCTTTCCATCTATCAGATTACAAATGGTGGAGATGGGAGGACTAAGAAATTCACTCATGATTCAATTATCATTAGAGACTTGGAGATTAGAGAGATAATTTCTACTAGGATGGCTGATCATTCATATTGGTTGTACACCTTTGCATATTTTTCTTCTGATGATGACATTGTTCCTTCAGGTGTTGATCACACTTCTAGTGTGAACCATGACTTTAAGGATACTTTTGGATACTTGAACTTGGGAGTTCTCAAATCATATCTTATTCTTGAGCCTTTCATTTCATCTCCTCCATCTACTATTGCATTGGATGATACTTGTGTTGCTATAGATATGGCTTCTTGTGATTCAACGCAATGGGATATTCATTGTCTTCTAGCTACATCTACTTGGGATGCATACTTGATAGACATTGGGGTTATTTGTTGAGTCTAATATTTTATATTTGGGAGACACCATTGATTGCATACATCTTCCCTTTGATGAAGATGATTCTTCTCCAGTTGTTGTGAGGGAATAATCTGACCCTCTTATTCATTATCTACATGATAATTCTTCACAGTTTGACATGAGTGTGGATACTTTTGGGAAACATTTGGAGGAGGATTCTTTATCTTTAGAGGAAACATCTTTGTCTTTTGAGTGTGTTCTACATTCATCTCTAAGAGATTCTACTTTTATATCTTCAGTACTATGGCCTAGAACTCCTATTTGGAGTGTGTCAGCTTTTGACATTATCATGAAGACACTTGAGAATAGTCTAGACACATCACACATCATTATTCTTCCCACATATTCCTTTCAAGAATGGGAAGACATCCTGCATACATTATTGGTTTTTTTTCTTCCTAAGGGTAGGAACATTGTTCGATGAGATTGGATCATCTTCAACATTCAATGTTGAGCTTCTACCATTGTAGGAGACTCATCATTGAGTGGGGTTTGCATGGTCTCTCTTTTTCTTCTCTCTTATGAGGGGGTCTTTTTCCTCGTATGGGGTTTTGTCCTCATTGTTCATTGAGATCATTTAATTTTCATCTCTTTTGGGGAGGAGTTTTGTCCCACTAGGTTTTCTCCTTTTCTCTATTTGTGAGAGATTTCATTTGCATATTTACATGGCTACCTAACAAGGCTTGGTAGCCAGGACCCATCCTTGCATCTTTGCATCAATTGGATAATAGTTTTCTCCCTAAGTTGCACTTAAGGAGAGTGTTGGTGTGAATAAATGTCTTGTACCTAGTTAATTCACTCACTAGGGACTTAGGGGACATATTCACAGGTTAAGTTTACTTAGGCCTTAAGATTCTTTCTAGAAGACTTAGTTGTTATGTCTAGATTTTATCTTTTCCTAGATAGTTATGATAAGTTATCTCATATCATAAGATTAAGACACTTGTCATAATCTCATGACATCTTATGTCTCACCTTGGCTATATAGCCAAGGGTTTCTCATTTTTAATTCAATTCCATTGGATTCTAATCTAATACCATTGTAATCTTGAGTATTGCATATTGACCATATTATCTTGCATCCATTATTGCAATTATGATCTTTCTTTTCTCTCTTGTAGAAGGTTGTTTTTGGTTTTATAGGTGATCTTGGAGGATTGAGTCTTTGATTAACTCTAACAAATCATTGGTATGGTAGCATCAAAGATAGAGTCCAAAATGGGTTGAGTATTGACAACACTTATCATGAAAGAGTTAGAAGACTCATGATCCACAATGGATGTAAAGCCAATGTAGGATGCCATAAGTCTAGAACTAAATCTCTCAGAAGTATTGACAATAGGACACTAGGTCATGAAAATCATACAAGTTTCAAAACATTAAGTGTACCCAAGACTAACACCAAATTGTTAAATAAGCACAATAAACACTCGGAAACATAAATCAGAAAACAAAAGCAAACAAGAACACAACAATGGTCTAGAAAAAAGTTTTTTTGGCTAAGAATAGTAGTAAAGAGGTGCCCAAGGACATCCGAGTCCTGGTCAGGGGTTCTGTAAATTCAAAATCTGACTATGTATTACATTTCTTAAGGATTTTGATTCTACTTGTAAATAGTTGTAATAGTAAATAATTTTCTATAATTTTCTTACTTTATGCAATGCAAGTATGTAACATTCTATGACTTATAAAAGAAAATTTTGAATGCAACTTTCTAATCCAAAATGTACCAATTGACTAATTTTAAGATGCCTAAATATGAGAATAATGATTTTGATGCAATTTTGAAACAAAATAATGCTATTTTTTCATATTTTTTAATCAATTTTTGAACTAAACGAAGGATTCCTAATTGAATGCAATTAAGGATGTCAAAATAGACTTTTGTGAGAAAACACAAATTGAAGACACAAAGACATAGAAGTGTGAAAAGTTGGATAATGCAACTATACAAGGATAGGGGCGCATACAAGGATAGAGGTGCCCTAGGGTGTCTAGGTCCTTGATAGGGGTTCTGAAAATTCAAAAGTTGAATGCTTACTATGATTTATAAATTTTTTTATTTTGTGTACAAACAAGTCTGCAATTGAGTATTTTTCTAGAATTTACCCAAATTAAGACTATGTGATGCAAATGCAAATGTGTGACAATGTAAATAACAATTATGAATGAAATTTTCAATCCAAATCTGATCTAAGTGATTGAAATGAATCCTAATGATTTTATGATGCAAATATGAAACCCTAAATGAGAAATGCAAGACAATGTAAAATAAAACCTAAATCTAGGGTTTGAAAAAACTCAAATTTAAGAAATTTTATGATGTTAATAGGTTAGGTTCACCAAAATGTAATTATGTGAAAAAGGATGTCTTTAAGTTTAATGCTAAAACCTAGGGTCAATTATCTTCCTTTTTCACAAGTACATTATAATACAAATCAACAAGGTGAATAGACTGACTTTCAACCATGAAGGTGAGCCAATCAGACCTGGATCTACTTTCTTGGGGCCTTGAAAATGGACTAGAAATGATTAGCTATGATTAACCTAGTTAGACTATATGCCCTAATATGAAAAATACAATATCTTGATGATGCACAAATTGAAATAGAAACTTGCAAGAAGATCTGGGAAGTGCAGAGGGTTGTGTACTTGTCACCAAAAGTTGGATCTAAGTGTTGTACTAGGATTGGGTCACCCCTAGGTGAATGGGTCTTTGTATGGCACTTTTGCTCTATTTTTTGGGTCCTCTAATGACAGATCTGAACTTCTAATTTTTGGTTGTAGAACTATCAGAATACTCCTGGATAAATTTGTAACTAATGTTTTGTGGATTGAAAAGATATAGAGCTTCAAATGCAACAACATACAAATTTTCTTCACATTTCCTTCAATCCTCTTCAACCATAAACCTACACATTCAAAGAGAGAGAAAATGTCGGGCCATTTAGGGGCTTTCCTCAGTCAAGCCTCGTGTAAGTGTTTCCACTTCCATAATGGAAATGTCAATGATAAAATGATAATGGATAGGAATGAATGATGAAATCACAAAGTGTTGCAACTCACCACCCATCAATGGCTTCCTTGAAGGAATGAAGTCATACGCATCACCTCAAGGTCTTGATCTTTCTTTCTTGATTTCTTGAATGATTTGGAGACCTACAAAAGTGTTAGCCTTCACAAAACAATGATAACATGAACACACATAAAATCACATAAGATTTGAAATGATGTCAGGATCTTGAATTGTTGCAATAATGCTCTAAAATGTTGCTCTTGATAATAGTTTTTTCTCTATGAATGCTTGTTAACTTCACTTATATTTCAAATGATGCAATAACTAGATATTTATAGGCATTTCCATAATTTCTTGAGAATTAAATCTTGATAGCTGACATTTGAAATTTGAAATTTGAATGCTAAGATGGCTACTTCGACATAAGTCCCCAATAGAATAGGGGGAACCAATTCTCTAGGACATTTAGTAACAAGGGAAAAATATTAATTACTTGCATTTGTTCACTACTTTTAATCTCTCGGAAAGTGGTACAAATAGGCTATGGAATGCATAATTTTAGGAAATTATGGACTCAATTAGGCTCAATAATTTAGGGGGGGGGAACATAGTGTGAAATTTTTATGGGTGAAAATTTATGATGATACACAATCAAACCCTAGAACTAGGTCAGTAATAAAAGAAAAGAGTAAACAAAGGTGTTGGATACTAATTTAGAAAAAATAGTTGATATTTGGAACATGAAAAGTGTTAGTGATAGATATTTTAATGTGTTATCCTGATTAGATATTCTCCATTATTGATAGAATTCCCTAAATGCAAGGAATCAAGGTATGTAGATATGCTCCATACACTAATGTTTGAGGAGAGGTATGTGCAAAGATAAATGGTATTTATAGTTAGAATGAATACACAATGAAAATATACCATAAGAAAATCTTGCATGGGGAAAACTATTTTGAGAGAAAAAACCCACACTAAAAAATATGAACCAATTGTATTATTGATAACAAAGATTGCAATGAAATTTTTTGGATATGCCCTTATAAGAGTATCACCAACATACAAATTTAGAGTAATTTTGGTAGCATAATAATACCTACAAATCAATAATGCATGTTGCATCCAAATCACCCGATTTAAAGGAAAATTTCAAACCATTCACCAAATACAAGGGTCCAAAATTACACAAGTTATAAAGCCTAAGCTAGTCATAGTCTTCTAGGCTATGTTTATAAGATACTCATATAGCTCTCATAAATTGCCATAGAATATTTCATATGCAAATCATCAATTTGGGTGCTTAATTTTGCATATTCAAACCCAATAAAAGATGTCTTATGATCCAATAGAGGTTCAAGACCATTTGGATGGTAAATTTTGAAAGGAATAAATGTATATGAAAATACTTCCTAAACTAATCTTAGAGGAGAGTAATGCATAAATTTTAGATCTTAACAATTACTGAAAGGAGAAAAACATATGAGACATAAATGAAAGTATACCATATCACAAGTGTGTATTGGGAAAATGATTTTGGGAGAAAACCAACACACTCCAAAGTGACCCAATGTATTATAAAGTAATCTAAACACGATTACAATACACTTACATAACAAGAATTTATAAGAGTATCACAAACTAGAGATCTATAGTAATTTCAATAGCATACCAATACCTACAAACTCACAATCCATACCTCTATTTCAAGTACCCAATAAATAGGAGAAGTAATACAAAAAACCATCAAATGGTAATTTCAAAACCATGATTCAAAATCAACCAAAAATATGGTTCCCAAATATCCAATCATAAAACCAATAGCCAACTCCCAAGATGAGTCCATAGACTAAAAATAACATATTGCTGAACCACTTGTCATAAGTGTGTTGAATAATCCAAACATAAAATCAATATTTCTATTTTGGATTGTTATCTCCATTCAAGGATGACTTATGATTTATCAAAACTCATGTCATAAGTTGGTCAACAAGTGTGACTCCCTATTACAACTCTTTTTTATGTCCTAAATATTTTTACATTTCCAATGCAAGAGGCACGTTGGCACTAGTCCTAAATGCTAGAGTTTTATTTGTGGGTCTTGAAGGGATATTTATTTAAATCTTTAAACCATAAACCTTATCCCTAAGACTTCTCATGAATATTTTTACTTTAT
This sequence comes from Sequoiadendron giganteum, assembly GCA_007115665.2. NCBI lineage: Eukaryota > Viridiplantae > Streptophyta > Pinopsida > Cupressales > Cupressaceae > Sequoiadendron > Sequoiadendron giganteum. The sequence continues at coordinate 15,902,916 of CM021104.1, read as the reverse complement.
TTTCTAATCTTGTGATGAATAGTTTGGCACATTTCTAATTTTTAAGTTGTCTTATGGCCATTATTATTATTTACTAACCGACCCTTTTGTTCTAGCAATTGACTTATCCTTTTGATCTTGTGTGTCAAATAATAATTTAAGATACCTTTTTATGGACTCATCTGATGATCCCCACTTAATCCATGTTGGTGTACACATGTCATAATGGTATTGCTATGCACTTTAGCACATAGTACATTTTCTCAAAATCCTAACATTTTGAAGTTGCACTCATGTGCTATGTGGCCATGTATTTTCAATTGTATTATCATTGTTTTTTCTTATGTGAACTCATATTTTTCCCAAGGTTAAGATGTGTCATCATTTGGTTTGTAGTGCAATTTTTTCTTATGGCACAGTTTCATAAAAGGTGATCTTGTCAAATTTGTGTTATTGCATTCACTTGCGACATGTCTTCCCCAAGTCTTGCTTTGGTTCTCTACAAAACTGTCAAATCATATGAATGTGGCAACTTTTTACTTGAGCTCATTTTCTTGGCTTGGTATAGTTCCATAAAAAATAAAGAAGTTAGAGATGCACTTATGCACTATAAGGACACATGGTGTACACTCAACATGGGATCAGTTCTAAAAATCAAACAAAATTGAATATTGACAAAAGTGGTTTGAAAATACATGGCTTATTCTCAGTGAAACACATATATTTTATGTTGCATAGGTTATAAAAATATAAAAACAATTCAAATTTACACATATGTGCTATGAAGGCAAATGGCATCATCATGTAAATTTAAAGACAACTTAGTAGCTCCATTTGAGATTTTGACGATGAATGTTAGGCCAACCCCATAACTTGGAGGCTAATTTATAAGTGACCAATTCTTATTGCAACACTCATGACCTTTGTATTATAACTTGGTAAAGGATTTTTCAAAAGAAACTTGCACTAAGGAAGGTATGTACAGTCACCATTGATTAGAAGAGCTCCCACCAAGATCAATTATTGGTATTCAAACATATAAAAATGGCTAAGGAGAATTCACAAACTTCACTTGTTCAAGCCATAATTACATAAGTGATGGTTTTCTACCAAATTGATTATATGTATGACTTAATTTCATTCAATTATTAATGCATGCAATCTAAAATTTATCTGTACGAAAAAGTATAGTTATTTTGAGCTACTCTAGAGGTCATGTCTATAAAAATTAGGGTTTTTAAGAGCTGAAAATGGGTTAGTCAAAATTCTCATTGTCAGTGATTTGTAAAGAGTATTTTATATATTATAGGGTACAATTAAGGTTTTATAAGAAATCTAAAATAATTTTTTTGATACATTAGAGCCTAAGAAAATTTAATTGTAAACCCTAATTTTTTGAAAAGGAAACTCTCAGGTTCATCAAAGAAGTCAAAACATGCACAAGGGTCTAAAGTTCTTTCATATAGGTTAATTAATAAAGCTAAGGTAGTTAGAGATGTGTCCATTCTATTCTAGGGTTGGGAATTATTCAAATATGGTTATAGGAGATGCAATGCTACTAGGCCTATTTCAAATATTTGGAATTTTTATTTAGGTAGGATAGTAGTGCTTAATGTTTTTTCAATACAAATTTGGTAAGGGCCATCACAAAAAAATATGATGTTGATTTTAGGAGAATTTTTAATCACAAAGGTGGTGTGCGGACTAGATTGCATAGAAATTTCATCTGTGAGGTGTTTAACTTGAATTTAACTATAAAATTTCAAATAGATTTTGATTCATGATGTATATTGTACTCAAGGGATAAGAACAATTACAAAGTAATGTGGTCACCTCACCATAGGATGAGATATTGAAACAAAAGACTTGTGAGGTTTACCAAAGATGAAATAGAACCATTCAACTATGACATATTTGAAGACTACTTTTTGAAGAATTACTTTACACTTTTTCAGGTTATGGGTATAGATTGCAAGGTATAAATTCCTGTACATATGATGATGATGGTAGTTGATATTCATAATAGGAATTTGAATAGATTTATTTTATTTTACCTCATTTTTTGTAGAGGAAATTCAAAAGAGCTTAATGGAAATCAAAACTAACAATAGAGATAGTGGGCGGCTAGGTGGGCGCCTTTCCACTTTACAATGTGGAAAGGTCAGGTCCTACAAGTAATGGTGGTGATCACATTTAGCATGCCACCTTGGCACTTGGAGTTGGACGAGTGAGTTGGTCTGGTGAGTATGGATGAGAAAGTTTTGCATTGTAGGTGCAGCGTTGGAAAATTCAATAATGTTTAGTGATGACCTTAGTTTCGTGTGCCTTCCTTGTCGACGATTATGAGGAGCATTGATTGGAATATCTACGATTGATCATGTGTGGATATGATGGCTAACTTTGCTAGCTCAAAGTCCATCATGTACGCTCGGCTCGGGTGGAAGGAGCTCAACAAATATGGGATGTAACGCACACTCTTGCACAACATCATAAGAGTTGGTGGTTTCAAAAACCATAAATAACTAAAGGTGGAACGGGCTGGGAAACGTTTGAATGCATTTTTTGTTTGCATTTTCCAGCATTTTCTCTCTAGTGGTGGCATGGTGAAATGCTCAAATTTAATCGTGGAGATATTGATGGATCCACTCATCAATCTAGGGCTTGACGCCCCAATTCAACTGGACTATAAAGCCTGGCAGACGAACTTCAAGGTGATAACTGACCATCAGTTAAAGCGTATCTTGCTCAAGATTGACCCTCACAAAGTGGTGACACTCAAAATTATTTGGGGCAAGGGGCATTTGGAAAAGCATGAGACCTTTAGGGTTAACACCCACATTGTCTCTCAGTTCCTTGCTTTTGTTCTGGATGTCCACACTCCAAAGGCTGAGGCAAAGGCAATTGTTTGAAAACTCTTTAAAAAAGAGTTGTTGGGTGGTTTGGATGAGATCCTATGCACAACATTTCTAGGCTCAAGCGCCCCATGGCCAAGTGATCTCCCATTGATGAAGGTTTCTTGGGAGGTGGTCAAAGTATATCCCCTACTGTTGGAGTTGAAGGGTATGGCACTAGTCAAGTGCCGACAATTGGTGGGATACGGGGTAAGTTTTCTTAAGAAGATTTTAAATTTTAATGCTTGATCTTATGAGAAGCTATGATTGGATTCCGACGTTCGATCAATTTGCACAGATGAATGGCTTCTAGTTTGGTGTTTGATGGTTTCAGGGTGGTGGTCTCTGGTGATAACTAAATTTTATTGTTTAAATTTTATATTTTCATATGGTTTGGGTTAGTCTTTCTGGGTTAGCAAAGTTGTACATCCATATTTGTATATGCACGGTTTTTTTCTCCCCGTTTTGGTTAACCAGTTACAAGGGATATAGGGTTTCAAGGATATGTTTTGGTGGAAATACTCGGTGCTAAGGCTATGAATCATGGTGGTTGTTGGGGATTTTTGTATATCTGGGTAGTAGCATGGTGTTGGGAGTTGGCCCTTTAGGGCATTTTATTGCAAATCTTGATATACCTGCTTAGCAAACAAAATGTAATTTTTTTTGCAAATTAATATACAAACCTCTTACATATCAAAAAAAAAAACTAACAATAGAGATATATTTTAAATGGTATTCCCTTCTTTGCCACATTTTGTTATATAGTGGAAAACTCATATGGAGCCCTACTATGTAGCTGAAATTTCAAGATCTTGAGGGATTTCTAATATCAGTCCAAGGATGGACACACATTATCCAAAATTTAATTAAATTATATTTGAAGGATTTTTTGTACAATTAGTAATGAAAAAAAAAAGGATTTAAGAGCACAAAAAGATTGTCAAAAAGGGTAATGAATTTTTTGAGACCTAAGGAAAAGACTCTTGAGGTTGGTATTGATCATAATTGGGGAGATTGGTTTCTCCACTCAAACATAATGATCATAATAATATATGGATCTCAAGTGTAGCCTCACATCCTTCCTAAGATTGTTCTTACAATAATCGCTTTCTTAGAAGTAATGTGGAAATTTAATGAAAGTTATAAATTTCACTTAAGGGAAAATAAAAAAGGATCCTTGTTGAATTCAATAATTATATTTGTTGATTTTATGACTACTACTAAGAAGTTATTGGAGTTTATCTATCCTTTGTTGCAACCTTACATGATGAAATTTGATAAAAAGAGAAATTGTGATTCAAATAAATTCATTAACCATGTTAGGGAGAGAGTTGTAAGGGAACATTTCTACCATGAGATTGACAAGGTTGAAGACATAATTAGAAATACAATCTCAAATTCATAGGTGCAAAAGAGAAAGATTTCATGGGTGAAAATTCTAAAAGGGGAAGAGAAAAGAAAAATGCTAACCCCAATTATTTAGGATCTTAAAGAGAAATTGAAGATCCCATTGTCAAAATATAAACCATGCTAGAGAATGTGTCTTATCTTACTCCTAGAATCTTTGTAAGAACTCAAGGGCCAGTCAGAGAAGAAGAGAGGCCAAGGGAAGAGGAGTTCGAGAAACCTATGCCTACAATTTATTTTCAAAAAGCATCAAGTGATCCTAGTGTGGTTCCCCAAATAAACCAAGGGGTGACAAGCCCTTGGTAGATTATTCAATTGATTATATAAAAAAAAAATACTGAGGAGAACACTCCAAATCATGATGAGGTAAATCAGATCCTTGCATCACCACCAAGAGTCCACATAGATAATCCCCCTCAAGAAAATATGTTGATAAAAAGTAATTTTGGAAGTACTGACATATGAGAATCAATAAACATATTTTCATTTTAGATTTGGATTTAGTACAAATTTTGAAACTCTAACAATATGGAAAATCGCTCCAGAGAGTCAAAAGCCCTAAGTTGCACACAATATTAGAGAAATTTTTGGAAACACCATTGTTAGAAGACTAATACATACCATTGCACCTTAGGATGCATCATTAGTGGTAACTACATAATTATTTAGTGAAGCTGAAACAAAGAAGTTGCATGATGATTATGATAAGCTTCAAAAGGACCATATTAAGTTGTTCCAAAAATATAACCAGGTAAAGTCACTTCTTTCACCTCCACCAAGCATTGTTCCAAAATCCTCTAATCCATAATCAGACTCAATGGATTCCTCAATTTAGGATAGGGAAGCATTGTCAAGGAAAATAAAAGAGTAAAAAGAGAAACTAATTTTAGGCATGTGCTTTGGATTAAGAGAAACTAAGATTGAATCATAAATAGTGGCCTTGAGAAAAGAACTTGAAAAGGCTAAAGAACAAATTGACAAAGGTTTGAAGCTGAAAGGAGGTGCATAGATTCTTGTAGAGTTGATTAACTCACAAAATCCTTCAAAACACTAGTACTAAGAATGAAAAAGCTTGCAAAAATAATGCCTTTGAGGATAAAAAGTCTGAAAAAAGCACTACTGAGATGAAGAAAGTTGATGGAGAAAAGAAGCTTGTAAAAGATAAGAAGAATAACAAGCATATCCCTCAAAACTTGGAGAAAAAGTAGAACACAAAGGGAGTTGATGCAGAAGATTTCACTAGGGTGAGAGATTTCAAGAATTCAAAGCAAAGAATGTTAGGGTTCAGGTAGATTGGAGCAATAAACATTAACAATTATATGTAAATTAAATAACCCAAAAATAACAATGAAGAACAACACAAAAGAGATCAGCACAAAAATTTAATGTGGTTCACCCAATATGGGCTACATTGATAGAAACTCAACCATACAATGATTTTATTATCTAGTGTAAAACATATTACAATCTCATGAACACACTACCGCAATATACATCCCAACCACTTATAACAAGCTTTTTGGAACCTTTTAGAATTAGGGTTTTACAAGGTCATTTTTCATTTGACATGTTAACAAGAAAACGTTGATGTGCCAATGAGAAAAAAACCTTCACGTGTTTCCAGGAAAACCTTGACATGTCAACGGGAAAAAACCTTGATTCGTCAACAAATTTTTTTTTCAGGGCAATACCTAGAACTCGATGATACTTTATGAGTGTATAGTATTTTCATAATCAGTCGCCACATACCAACAATCTCTCACTTAGAGACTGATCATGCTCCACACCAAATAATCTCCCACTTGGAGACTGATCTTGGACGACACCGATGCACTTGCAGCTCCCACTGGATCATAGGTCTGGCTGGTTTCTTATGTCCACCATTATCATTCGTGAAGGCCAATGAAAATTGATGAGGAAATCAGTTTCTCTTGTGTAACTGCCTTTTTCAAAGTATCTGCAAGATTCTCACTTGTGTAAATTTTCTCCAGCTTCAGTTGTCCATCCTCCAAAATTGACTGGATGAAGTAGTATCTAAGTTGTATGTGCTTAGTTTTTGAATGAAGAGTTGAGTTCTTAGCAAGATGAATGGCACTTTGGCTATCAGTGTACAAAGGGCTATATTCTTTTCGTTGTACCAATTCTTCTAAAAAATGTTGTAACCAAATCATCTCCTTGATAGCTTTCGTAGCAACAACATACTCAACTTCAATGGTTGAAAGTGCAACAACCTTTTGTAGCCTTAAAATCCAACTGACTGTAGTACCTCCTATAGTAAAAACATACCTTGTAGTAATCCTGCTATCAATATCACCTGCCAAATCATAGTCAACATATCCTTTTAGAATAGAATTTTTTCCTCCAAAACATAGTTTCTTTGAAGTAGCACCTCTTAAATATCAGAGAATCCATTTTACCGCATTCCAATGTTTCATTCCCAGATTGCTCATATACTTTCTCACAACTCCCACTGCATGTGCAATATCTGGCCTTGTGCATACCATTGCATACATCAAGCTACCAACTGCTGATGCATGTGGTATCTTACACATTTTGTCTTCCTCCTCCTGTGTCTTTGGACACATCTCCTTAGTCAACTTAAAATGACTAGGCAAAGGTGTACTAACTATTTTTTTATTCGACATGTTAAACCTTTTCAACACTCTACATACTCACTTTGAGAAAAAAAAAAATTTTGTCTTGTCCTGTGTGATCCTCATACCAAGGATTTGTTTTGTTGCACCCAAATTCTTCATAGAAAATGAATTTGATAATTTTTTCTTGAGTTCATTAATGTGCTGCATGTTAGACTTGACAATAAGCATGTCATCAACATAAAGCAACAAGATAATATAGCTACCATTACCCAATTTCTTAAAATAAACACAATAATCAAAATGACATCTTTTGTAACCTTGTTCAACCATAAAACTATCAAATTTCAAATACCATTACCAAGGTGCTTGCTTTAGGCCATACAAACTCTTCTTTAACCTGCACACAAATTCCTCCTTACCTTTGACCTCATATCCTTGTGGTTGTTGCATGTATATTTCCTCTTCCAAATCCCCATGGAGGAATGTATTTTTTACATCTAGTTGTTCAAGATGCAAGTCTTCCACAACCACAAGTCATAGAATAGTTCTAGTAGAAGTCATCTTTACAATTTCTGAATATATTTCATCAAAATCTATAGCTTTTTTCAGTGCAAAATCTTTTACCACAAGTCTGGCCTTATATATTTTCTTGCCTCCATCTTCTTCCTTCAACCTGTAAAACCATTTATTTGGCAATTCTCTTTTTCCTACGAGAAATTGGACTAAGTCCCAAGTCTGATTTTGTAGCAAGGAATCCATTTCCTCTTTCATGCCTAGCTCCCACTGCTTTTTGGTATCTACCTGTATTGCTTCTTCATAACCTTCAAGTTCACCAAAATCAGTTAATAATATAGAATATAAAAATGGAGGAAATCTTTTTGGAGGTCTAGTTATCCTTGTAGAATGTCTAACACTTACATGAGTTTGTGGGACAACTTGTTGTCGCTGAGCATCAGGTACCACTAGAATTTTATTTTCTGGAATCTCATCCAACACTACTTATTCCTTTTTTTCTTGTTCATGCTTCTTTTCCTACAACTGAGCCTTATACATGACCTTCTCATTGAATATAATATATCTTCTCCTAATGATTTTATGATTTTCATATCCCATAATTGAAAACCAAATTCATCTACTCCATATCCAACGAAGGTATATTTTTTAGACTTAGCCTCAAGCTTGGTTCTATTTTCAATATCAACATGGACAAAAGCTTCACAACCAAAGGTTTTTCAAAAATGAATAGTTTACCTTTTTACCCATCCATGCCTCCTCTAGAATGCCACCATTCAAAGGATTTGAAGGTCCCTTGTTTATTAAATAAACAACGGTATGTACAACATCTACCCAAAATGGTAAGGGTAGTCCAACATGCAATCTCATGCTCCTTTCATGCTCCATAATGGTCATATTCATCCTCTCAGACACACCATTTTCTTGTGGGGTTCTAGGAACCATTTTCTACCTATAGATTCCATTTTATGAACATTAATTTTTAATTTGTGATATTGCTATCAGGATTCAACCGTGTAGTGTTACAAGTCAAACTCATTGACCCATGTTTCATGAGTAGTGTTTCACAAGAAAAAATATCTCATGATAATGAATGGTTCATTTAGCACTCATTGCATCTAGGTGATGCTGACAGAGGTGAAGCACTAGGCCTTCTCAGGAGGTCATCCATCCCAGTACTACTCCAACTCAAGTGCGATTAACCATAGAGTTATCCCCAAGGTTAAGCCCACTTAGCTTGCAACCCCATTTGTAAAACTTTCAACAAGTGTTATGACTTATGAACCATTCATTATAGAGACCCTTTATCTCATCAATTGATAAGTAGGAGGTATTTTCCACAGCGTGTCAAGTTGAATCCTGATAGCAATCTCATAATTTGACATGTTGTGGAAAATACCTCCTAATTATCAAGTAATTTTCAAATTCTTTGCTGCAATACTCACCTCCATTATTAGATCTGAGACACTTCAAAAAAAATTGTGTCTCATTCTCAACCAAAGCTTTCCACTTTTTAAAAGTTTCAAATACTTTTGATAATTAATTTAGGAAATACACCCATGTTTTCCTAGTTGCATCATCAATAAAAGTAACATAGTATCAAGAGCCACTGAGATAAGATACTTGAGATGGTCCCCATACATCTAAATGCACAAGCTCTAATTTATCACTCTTCTTCTCTTTCCCAACTTTGAGAAATCAAACTCTTTTTTGTTTTCCATAAACACAATTCTCACATAACTCCAAATCAATCTGCTTCAAACCTACTAGCAAATTTCTGGAGTGAAGGATCTTCATCCCTTTCTCACTCATGTGCCCAAGTCTATGGTGCCAAAATTTTGTTTCTATCCCTTTAACAAGTGCTATAATTGTCTCAGCAACAACTATTTTTGTAGCAGCTAAGGTAGAATAAGTATTACTAGTACAAAAATACAATGTGCCTACCTTTTCACCTTTAGCTACTACTAATGCACCTTTAGTGACCTTCCAGACTTTGTTTGAAAAGGTAACTATGAAACCTTCACTACCTAGTTGTCCTACAAAAATTAAATTCCTTCTCAAATTTGGAACATGCCTTACCTCCTGTAGTAACCATTCATTTCCATTCTACAACTTGATCTTTATCTTTCCTTTTCCAACAATCTGATAGGGTTCATCATCACTTAAATATACCTATCCAAAATCACCTTGAACATAATCTACAAAATATTTCCTATGGGGTGTGGCATGAAATGAAGCCCTTGAATCTATTACCCTAGAATCATTAGCATTATCTAAACATAGAATTAAAGCATCATGTAATTTATCACTTGCAACAATAGCTTCCTTATTGTTATCATGTTTCCTGTCTCCTTGTTTTCCCTTTCAAGACCAACAATCCTTCTTCAAGTGTCCTTTCTTTCCAGAGTGCCAACAATCCAATCTTCCTCTGGATTTAGATATGCCTTTCTTTAACTTCCCTTGTGACTTCCCATGATTTTTGGGTTTTTCCTCTCTCCTTTTTTATTCCCCTATTCTCTACAACCAAAGCATTACCTAATATTGAAGTCTCACTTGTGCTTTTTCTTTACATTTCTTCGCTAAGGATAACACCAACACCAACATCAAATTTCAATGTATTTGAACCAAAGACAAAGTTACTTACAACCATTACCAAGCTATTCCAACTTTCTGGAAAAGAACATAAAACCAAGAGATCCCTCACCTCTTCATCAAAATTCACTTTTACAGAAGTTAACTAATTGGTAATTGTATTAAATTCATTCAAATGATTTGTCACAAATCCACCTTCAATCATTTTCATATTAAACAAATGCTTCGTGAGAAATACCTTATTTGAGGTTGAGGTTTTTTCATACAATTTAGCCAAATATATCATCGGACCCTCTATTGTCTTTGCTTCTATTGTATTGAATGCCACAGATGGTGCCAAACACAACCGAATGGTTCCTAGTGCCTTTCTATCCAGAATCTCCCATTCTTCATTAGACATCATAGCCTCTTTCTTTTTTTCCTTGCAATGGCCACCATAGATTCTTTTGATACAAATAATCTTCCATCTACATCTTCCATGATTGATAATTGTATATGTTGAACTTCTCAACCTTGAATTTTCCTTCTTCTATTACTCCCACTCAAATCTAGAGGTTTCATGCCAATCAACCAAAATAAACATGATTCTGATACCAGTTGTTAGGGTTTAGGAAGATTGAAGCAATAAACATTAAAAATTATATGTAGATTAAATAACCCAAAAATAACAATGAAGAATAACACAAAAGAGATCAACTCAAAAATTTAACATGGTTCACCCAATATGGGTTACATCCACAAAAACTCAGACACCCAATGATTTTATTGTTAAGTGAAAACAAATTATAATCTCACGAACACAATGTCACAACATACATCCCAACTGCTTATAACAAGATTTTTGGAACCTTCTAGAATTAGGGTTTTACAAGTTCATTTTTCATTTCACGTGTTAAAGGGAAAACCTTGACATGCCAGTAGGAAAACCTTGATGTATCAACGGGAAAAAACCTTGACGTGTTAGCGAATTTTTCTCTTTTAGGGTGATGCCTTAAACCCCATGATACGTTACAATTGTATAGTATTTTCATGATCAAATGCCACATACCAGAAAAGAAGACCTCCTCATCCTGCATAAAGAAATTCCATGACTATGTATTCAAATTCTTCTATGGTTACTACTATACATGCAATCAGTTTGGTCATAGGGCTAGTGAATGTAGAGTTGTACTTACAAGGAGAACAAATTTTATGAGTATAAATCCATTTCCCCCTTTGGTAGACATAAATGTGATATGCTACAATTGCAATAACTTTGGTCACATAGCTACGAAATGTAGAGAAAACTTTGTAAGACCAAAAGTATTGAGTAAAAGGAAAATAATACCTCCTAGTGTGAACAAAGGATCACAAGACCTTAAAAAGGTGAAGGATAAGATAGAAAATAAACCAAAGGTTTGGAAGGAAAAAGAGTAGAAGTCTACACAATCAATGATTACACAAACTGTACTTCATACCAAAAAGTAGAATTTGTGGGTTATAGATAGTGGTTGTCCAAAGCACATGACTAGTAATAAGAGCAAGTTCATCAAACTGAGAAAATGCAAAGAAGGATCTCTGAATTTGGGAGACAACACTACTATAAGGATCTATGGTAAAGGAACTCCGAGCATAGATGGAATATTTCCTACACATGATGTCCTTTATGTTGAAGGATTGAAGCACAATCTGCTAAGTGTCAACTAGATGTGGACAATGGTTACAAAGTTACATTTAATGTAGAAGGATATAAGATAAGAAAATAAGGAAGACTTGTTGAAGGGAAAAGGACTGAAAGAAACCTTTATAATCTCAGTGAATTGAATGGTCAAAGTTGTCTAATAGGACAAGTTAATGAAAGTTGGTTGTTGCATAGGAGAATGGGCCATGTAAATTTTGATAATCTGGTTGAAGTAAGCTCAAAAGGACTTGTAAGGCACATTCCTAAGATAATAAAACTTGCAAACACCACTTGTAATGAGTGTTATCAAGGAAAGAAAACAAGGGTCGAATTTTAGACAAAAGAGTATACAACTACAAAGCCTTTGGAGTTGGTTCATGCTGATCTTGTGGCCCCACAAGGACAAAGGGACTAAAAGATGAAATACTGTACTTCATGCTACTGATAGATGATTACTCAAGAATGACATGTGTAAAATTTTTGAACGATAAGTCACAAGCACTTGAAATATTCAAGATATTTAGAGTTGTGGCTGAGAAGGAGATTGACAGAAGGGTCAAATGCTTATGATCTGGCAGAGGTGGAGAATTCACATCAAATGAGTTCATTGAATATTATGAGAAGCATGGAATCAAAAGGAAATACTCTACAACAAGGATTCCACAATAGAATAGGGTAGTTGAAAGAAAGAATAGGATAGTCAAAGAGATGGCCAAAACATTGCTTAATGAGGTAGAATTACCTAATGTGTACTGGAGAGAGGTAGTACATATAACAGTATATACTTTGAACAAAGTTCAACTGAGAGTAAACAATGAGAAGACCCCTATGAACTATGGTATGGAAAACCAAAATCTATTAAATACTTCAAAGTGTTTGGTAGCAAATGCTATATAAGGAGAGAATAAGACAACTTAGGAATCTTTGACTCAAGATGTGATGAAGGAATATTTCTCGGATATTCCACCCAAAGAAAAGCCTACAAATGCTACAGTAAAAGGCTACACAAAATTATAAAGAGTATCAATGTCAAGGTTGATGAAGATTAGAAGCATGTTGAACCTAATAGAGATAGCTATGAAGTTGAATCAAATTCTAAAGAAGAAGTTGTTGATGAAGAAATTGAAGAAGAAAATGAAAAGTTATTTACAAGACATGTTCAAAAGGATCATCTTGAAGAACAAATTATTGGAAACAAAGATGAAGGAGTTTAAATAAGAAGGATAATTTCCAAGAGAAAAGAGAGTAAAAGTTACACTATTGTCTCAAATAAATCCCAAGAGCTATGTTGGAGCTAGCAAATATGAGAGTTGGATAAAAGCTATGGAAGAAGAATTGAGCCAAATTGAAAATAAAAAAACTTGGGAATTAGCTCCAAGACCCCTAAATAAGAATGTCATAGGTACAAAATGGGTCTTTATAAATAAGCTTAATGAAGATGCAAATGTTGTAACAAATAAGGCAAGGTTGGTGTGCAAAGGATATGCACAGATTGAAGGTATAGATTTGAATAAAAATTTGCTCCTATTGATAGATTGGAAGCCATAAGAATGTTTCTAGCATTCTCAGTTTATAAAGGATTTAAAGTCTATCAAATTGATGTCAAGTCTACTTTCCTAAATGGAAACCTAGAAGAGGAAGTCTACATAGAACAACCTAAAGGTTTTCAGCTGTCAGAAGAACATGATTTTTTTTGCAGACTAAAGAAAGAATTGTATGTTCTAAAACAAGTACTTACAACATGATATTCAAGATTAGACCAATACTTGCAGCAACAAGGATTCAAGAAAGGATGTGCAGACAAAAAATTGTACTTAAAATCAGAATTTGAGTATATGATAACTGTTGTTGTGTATGTAGATGACATCATTTTTGGTGGCAACAGTGAAAAATGTGTAAAGAGTTTGATGTCCAAATGAAAAATGAATTTGAGATGTCAATGCTTGGAGAACTCTCTTTATTCCTTGGTCTTTAGATATCACAAACTCATGAAGAGATATTTATATCTCAAACCAAGTATGCTAAGGAAATTCTCAAGAAAATTGGGATGGAAGATAGCAAACCAGTTGGTACCCCCATGATAATTGGATGTAAATTGAGAATGATAGATGAATCCCCAGATGAAAATCAGACCATGTATAGATCAATGATAGGTAGCTTTTTATACTTAACTACATCAAGACATGATATCATGCAAGCAATGTGCATGGTTGCAAGATTTCAAGCTACTCCTAAAGAGTATCATGTCAATACAGTAAAAAGAATCTTTGGATATATCAAGAGCATAATTGACTATGGACTATGGTATCCTAAAGGTGAATATTTTACTTTGACAACATATACAGATGTTGATTGGGTAAGAAGTATAGATGACAAAAGAAGCACTAGTGGTGGTACATTCTTCCTTGGAAATAAACTTGTTTTATGGCTAAGCAAAAAGCAGGAGTCAGTTACTCTTTCTATAGTTGAGGCAGAGTATGTAGAAGTGGTGGCATGTTGTACTCAAGTTTTATGGATGAAGAAAACACTTAAATATATCAATGTAGAGTACAAGGAACCTATCTCTATTATTTGTGATATTCAAGTGCCAGAAACATATCAAAGAATCCATTGATGCACTCTAGGACAAAGCATATCTCAATCAAGTATCACTTTTTAAGAGTTTAGGTAGCAGATCAAGAAGTCACAGTGGACTATGTGCCAACCAAGGATCAAGTTGTAGAAATATTCACCAAGCCTCTCCCAAAAGAGAAATTTGAGTATCTGAGACATAAATTGGGAGTAATTGCTTCCAAATCACATCACTAATTATTAGTGATAGGGCATGAGTCTAGGGGGAGCTTTACAAGAATATTTATACATCCTTGGAAGTGTAAGAGAAGAGTCAAATCAGGTATGTATGGTTTTACAAATTTCTAATAGCTTGACGGTTACAGATTTCATGGACACACTCCTTTATCTAATAAAGGGGGAGTTAAGGAGAAAGAGACAAATGATTTGGTAGTTGAGCTCTGACTTCTATAGGAGAGAAGATTTGAAAATGATTTGATTAGAAATTGGGTCTACCTCAAAGGGGGAGAGAAAAATTTGTGTCCAAAAAGTGTCCCTTTGTCATTGATGTCAAAGGGGGAGAATAGTTGCAAATGCTTTGTGTTTATCAAAGGGGGAGATGTGCCTAAGAGGGAGATTGATAAAGGTTGTTGTGAGGAGTCTCAATTCAAAGTCCATTAGAAGCTAATGCAACTTTAAGAAGAAGTTGAGCTTGCATTTTTATCTGCAGAGCATTTCATTTTTCCATCAATGACAAAGGGGGAGATTGTTGGCAATATGATTATCATTGATTTCAAAAGATATCTAAGTGATATTAGATGGGGGATATTGTTGGCTCATTGATGCTAAAAGGGAATCAGAAGGAGACCAAAAATAATGATGCATTTGAAGTTGCAGTGCAATTTCTAAAGAACTACAAAATTTTAGGCCTTGGGCCTCAGGCTTACCTTATACCGCTTGCAAGAAGAAAGAAAAGAGTTAGAGTGTTTGAGCTAAGTCCGATTAGGTTTCAGACTTCAGGCTTCGATCATACCTTATATCAAATGCCTCAAAGAAATGAAGAAAGATTGAGCAAAGTTTGAAAGGTGTCAGACTTCGGGCTTCAGTCATACCTCATATCAAATGCATAAAGAAAAAGAAGATAGAATGTGGGAAGTTTGAAAGGTTCCATACATCGGGCTTTGGCAAGTTGTTTTATTCCTTACCTTGTTGGGCGTCAGAGGTTGGTGATAAGTCTTAAGGAAACTTGAACATCAATACCCGAAAGGGTTTCGGGGATCGTAGGTCAAAAGGTTAGCTTACACCTTATCAAAATGCAGGTAACCGGTAAGAAATAAGTGTGAATGTTGACACCTAAAGAGTTAATTCAACCAAAACTTGTGAAGGAAGTGTTCAAGCATCGAAAGGTGAAAGGAATCCTTAATGTCTTATTGAAAATTATGTAAGAGGTAAACGGTAAATGTGAAGCTTGACATCCAATGCCTCAAAGAATTTATCGGTGTTTCTGAGGTTAGTGTTAAGGTTTGCAAATGAAGTGGAAGATTGGTATAAGGTAAAGGGTAAGGCCAAATCCTGACTCTTGATGAAAAAAGAAAAATAAGGTTGGTGAAGTAGATGTTGTTTGAATCTTGGTGGGTCCTAATGTTAGCGCATCGCAAAAATGCAAGAAGTGACACATGGAAATTCTTGTTTGGACCGAGTAGCTCGAGGCATCACATTTATTTCTCTTTAAAAGTGAACCAATCCTATGTCATGTGATTAAAATATATGGTTGACATTTAAAGGTTAAAATGGTTGAGTGATAATCAACTGATCCTAGTGTGAAGGATAAGATCTATGACCAACATTCAAAGATCAGATTTTTTCAATAGTTAGGCATTGAAATAGTGGAACTCGTAGTCAAGTGGTACAACTAACACAGAGGAAAAAATTAATTATAGTAATTGCTCCAATTGCATATTTATTGGTGATCGATAGGGATGGACGGTGCCATCAATGCTCAGTCGGGTAAAATATCTGATACAAACCAAATCATGAAAATATGGGCATTAAATGTGAATCAAACCCTAGCATTGCAAAATGATAAATATAGAAAATTCATTGAACGAGGTTTTGAGGTGCATAGATCAAGGTGAATGAGTCTTGTAGGTGAAGATACAAATGAGATGAGTCTTTTGAAAATATAGGTGTGTGTTTAGAGTGATGTAGAAAGTGAAGGAAGACCTAGACCATATACATAGAATATATCTAAGTTGTGCATTCAGTTTGGAAGAGCCTTTGAGTTAGAGTAGAAAAGAGAAAGAGAAGAGAGAGGTATGAGTTGCCAAGTTAGCAACAATAGTGATAGAGAGAATTCTTGCAAAGAAGCAAAGAAAAATATGAGTAGTTGTAGAATAGGTCTGCAGCAGTGAGGTGGATTCATTTGAATCAATTGTAATTTGGAGTTGTTGCTCCATATATTTTCATTATAAATCTGATTGGTTGGTACCATTAAAGAACTGAGTTGGTGCTCAAATTAGGGAGTGGGTGCTTCCTTAGATTTGATGCTCTTCTATCAACGAATTGGTGTCTCCTTAGGGTTGGTGCCCATAAAATTTGTAACCAATGAGGTTCTATTGTGAGGCTAGATCAAGAAAGTAGATCCTAGCAACATTTTTCACCGTGGTTTTTCCCATATTGGGTTTTCCATGTATATTTGGTGTTATGTGTATATGTGTGTGTGTGATCTCTGCATTATATTTAATCTTCTTTAAGAGGTGCTAAAAGTTAAATTTTATTGATCTACTAATTCATCCCCCTCTTAGTAGATATTTGTGTAAGAGACATTAGATATTTGTGTACCAACAACCCAAAGACTTATTCTAATCCAACATCTTTCTTTTGTATCTACAAGAAAAATTTACATAAAATATGTATTCATTGATTTCAAGGTATAATGTACTATTAGGAAAGCGCTCCATTAACCACACAAAAGTAAAGGAATTGCATTTTAAATCACCACAAGGCACATAGAGAAAGATAAAATTAGACAATCATATCTACATCTCTACTTTTTCTAGCCCTATTTAAGGCACACAACATGAGATTCCTTTAAGAAAGCATTACCACTTAACTACTCTTTCCCACATCACGAATATATAACACATTATCATTTGTTTCACCATCAAATGCACCATTCACATGAGAGTCAATAATACTCAATCAAAATTAAAAACGTAGTTATTCCCTTTTTAATTAACATTTTCACAATCACAATTATCAAAGAATTATGAAAGCAACTCAAGACCTCATAAGGTCATTTCAACCATCAATATCAACAATGAGATAAGCACAAAAAAGAGACTCACACAACCAATAATTCTTAATCAATCAAAGGTCCACTGACCCTCCAACCCACATAAGTCAAGAAACCAAGAAAGGGCACATTAGGCAACACACAAGTTACCCACAACCCACAAAAATACCAAGGCCCAAACATGCCCACACACGACAAGAAGACACAAGAGAGTGGTCACTATATGCCCTAGGAGACTCTCCACCAAGGTATTCACTCCAATCCTATTGAGTATGGCAAGGCCTAGATGGAATCCTTCCTCCACAAACACAAGGTGTGGGTCGGTATACAAAACCCCTTTTATAGTGCCATAATAAGGCATACAAGGAAAGAAGTCTTATGATCATATTTTAAAAAACAAGCACTTGATAACACACACATCAAGCAAACCAAAATCACATGGGAAACAATAATAACTAGAGCTCCCAGTGCTACAACATGGGATCTGATACCAAATGCAATGCCCTGCTAGAAGCATAAGGTAAACCTTGACCAAATGACCTTTTTTTTGAAACACAACACTGAAGATATGACATCAACATGTCATGCTTGCACAACGACATGCACACAAGTGTCACATGAACATAATGATATAAAGACAAAAACCAAAAGATGAAATCACCATTTCATAAACAAGTTGGAAACAATGAAATACTAACTACTCATGGAATAAATCCATCATGAAGAACATAGAAGAGAGAGAGAGAGGAAACAACACCTACATGACGATTGATTATAATCTATGATCATGTTCTCTCACAACATAACTCCAACCTAGGATGAGGGAATAATCAACCTCCAATCCACATCCTAACTCACTTAACGATTCTAAACAAGATCCAACCTTCAATAGAGGATGCCTAGCCATCAGATATAACTCACCGCTAACTAGTATGATGCCAAGTCACTTCTAGACAACCACACACTTTCCAAGATGCCCTGTCAAAATGTGACATCACACAAGTGGAAAGATACTAAAAAACAACACCTGAAGACCAAGTAGGAATGTTAAGAATAGTAACAAGACCAACCAAGAGGGTTTACAACCTTCCCAAGACTTTACAAGACAAGGTACACAATCTCCCTAACCTTAGGTTTTCCAATCAAGAAATTTCATAATAATGCAAGGGAAACCACAAGTCCTAAAAAAAGGCACTTAAGGACAAGCTCCAAACACCACTAGACCCCTAGGACTATGATGAAAAACAGTCATGTACATGATTTACCCATACAAGGTCCCAAAACCTAGAGGAACAAATAAGTCCTAAGAGAGCGATAACTTGAGTAGGTTTTTGAAGGTTTAGTCGATGAAAATGATCGTCATGAACAAGATATAGGACATAAAAAAATCTAAAAATGGAATTTAACTTAGAAAACCCTTGGATAACCATGGTTAAGAGGGTTAACATTCTTTTTTATGTAAGAATAAGGTCGCCCAAGTACAAGACCGGGCAATCCAAACAGAGATAGGTAATTTTGAGTCTATCAGCCCTAAAAACTAGGTCGGCCTACTGTCAACCAGGGCACCCTAATATGGTACTAGGCCACCCCAATATGGTACCAAGCTACCTCACTATTGAAAAGGTTGTCCAAACTAAGTTAGGAACATTTTAGGTGGGTTTGGAGACTCCTAAGTAGACCAAGCTACCTAGATGCAACACCAAGCCTTCCAAACTCATTGGAAGACACTAATGTTCATTTTACACCCAAAATAAATGTTCCTAAGTTTATTTTAACTTCCAAGGCATAAATATAACATCATACATTTACGACCATGCCTGACACCAACATCAAGAAACATAATTAGGACTAATCTACTAATATTTACAAGCGGATTGCAATCTGTCTCGAGGAGAGAGGTTATTTTTTAGATTATATTATATTTACATAGGGAATGGACTAAAATTTCCTTTTAACATCAACTTACATGACATTTAACTAATTTTAAATAAAATGAACAAAGAGAGAAGGATATATTGATGTCGCCTTCACTCCTTAAACCTCTGAACCCCAACAGTGGTTTCCATGCCACCCTACCATGTGAAACCAATAAGGTTCACTCCCACTATGCTAGGGGATAGTCACATGGACCAAACTCACTGACACAAGACACTTGGGATAAGGTTACATACACTCATTCCAATCACAAATTAAACATCATAATACACATCACACAAGAAAAGAAAGAACAATCAATCATGTCATGATGGTCCAAATCACATAACCCATTGGCATGAAAATAATGACATATCAAAAAACTCACATTGGGTACATTAACCAATGGAGGAAATCATCAAGCATTTCTATGCTAAAAGGACTAAGTCTTAGGACCAACAAATTCACTGAACTCAAATTGTGGCACTAAAACTAATGCAATAAATTTGACACAACAATTTTTTTGGACATGATTGTAAATGAATTATAACAAGATTTCATGAAGGATACTTCAAAAATCCCATTCCAATTCATCTAAATTCACCTTAAAATTTCAAATTTTCTAGTTTACTTCAATGTCAAAAACCAAGAATTTTACAAATCACCATGAAAATTTCATCAAAAATTGAATTTTAAAAAATCTAAAAAGTAATTATACCCTTTGGTATAAAAATTTCCCAACACCCCTTTTAAGCCATAAAACAATCATTTTACATGAATCCCAAAAAAATGGGCATTATAACAACATTTGGGGGAAAATTCATAAAATTTACATACAATAATTGATACACCCCCTAATTCTATGAAATAGCAGTCATTGGGAGGTTCTAACACCCCACCAATGCATTTGCAGCCTTTAGAAATGAAAAACAATAAGAATTTGAGGAGATATTAAAAACTTGCCTCTCAATTTAGCAAAAAATGAAAAGAGAAGAACTTTAAACACACCCTAAGGATGCACAAATCCATGCATGAGCACGTTCTCCTACCAATTCCTATCCATATGCTTTAATCCTCATCCAATTTACCCTCTAATTGATCACCCAATCATACAAACAATAATTTGGAGATAAGAGGGTTTTTCCTCTCCAAATTCCTCATAAATAAAACATAAAAACAAATATCAAGTGTCTTTTCCCTTTTAACCCCTTTTCATTTTCAAAATAAAATAATATATTTTATTTTCCAATTAATCACATTAAATCCCTAATTTCACCCAAGCCAAATTAAAATATTAAATATAATATAATTTTCTATTCCACCATGATTTAAGTCTATGTAAACACATTTTTGCATTGATTGTAGAAACAATAATTCAAATCAAGTTAAAATTAATATAAATTATATTTTCATTCTTTAATTTGAAAATCCCACAAATAACCCCCACATCTCAATAATCAATTAAATTCATCCCCCAATTATCCTTCAACATATAATTTTACTATTAAATCCATATAGACGTTTGTCTAAATTAAATTATGGAAATATGAAATTTAATAAGACATCACCCACACATTTACGAGACATCCACAAAAGGGGTATGATATCCAGAATCATACCAATGATGGTATCCAGGTCAACATGAGTAAAATAACTAGGGACTCACACTCAAATCAAGTATGATAGGTAAGGAAAAATAATAATTGGCCAATGTGACATCTCCTAATAACCACTGTTAGGGTATACCCAAACTCGTGGAGCCAGGTGTAGAATCGGCTAGTACCTATAACCACTCAATGAATACATCAAACATACCTGCTCCATATATATAAATATCCAAAGCATCACATAAATACTGAACAGTGTACAACATCATATACATAATTCCAATACATTTAAATGATACAATTTATGATAGCATTTAATTACATCTATATTAATGCATATATTCATGAAACAAAACATAATAATAATCACTCAGGAAAGCCTACATCATGCACACATCCCAAAAACACCTCCAAAATGAAATATATCCATCCCCTTTAAAGGGATTTGGAAATATAATACACACACACTTCCATGCCATGTGCATCATCCAAATCAATAAAATAGCCATAGAGAAAATAATGAATCAAGACATAGAACAATAATATCAAACCATGATCATTTAACATCTCAACATATCTGTAATACAATGTTCACACTAACATCACATGCTAGGAATAGGTAGGCACTACACTCTACCTCATTTGAAGTTGGAATTGAACAAGAACATGAGCCTCTTTTTCATGGTGCCAATGCAACTATATAGTCAAAATTAGAATGCAAACAATCAACAATGGGTTATTGTGAGGATCTGACTAAAGAACTTATACAAACATAGAGTGAAATTGTAGTGTAGAAAAATTTATCCATTTTACATTTTCACACTTATTTGGGCCCTCCTAGTTAATTTGGACTTAATTGTGCCTTATTTTAGTGTTGTAGAGTTTACCTCTTTACACTTTCACACTTATTTAGGACTTCCTTTAATTAATGAGCTTAATTTGCCTTGATTAGCCCCTTAATTCATTTACCAAGCCTATTTTATTATATTTTTCGAAGAGGAAACCCGATATTTATTAATTCCTAAACATAATGCTTCTCATTGAGCAATGTGTGTCCTAGGTTTAGGGACCTAGGACCTATTCACCCATGGGTGAATAGGTCCTCCCTTGTACCTAGGACCTAGATTTAAATTATTTTTTTGCAATATTTTAACATATTCAAATCTATATTTCAATTTCAGCTTGTGTTATTTGAATTTTGGGAAATTAAGGATACATACCTATAAATATAAGGTTATTTCATCATTTTAAATCCTAAGAAAAACAATTCAAAAACCTAGAAAGTTTATGAGATTTCAAGAGAAATTCAAGGCATTGAAGAGAAGAATTATCAAAGTTTTATTGCAGCAATCAAGATCCAATCACTGATACATTTTGACTCAAATTTCGATGAAAGGTCATCAGAATTTCGATGAACTTTGGTCAGAATTATTTTGAATGAAATTTGAAACGTCAAAATTCTGACCCAGCCTATGATGCTGGGTCAGAATTTTGACGTTTCAAATTTCGTCCGAAAATCGACGAAATAATTTTGACGAACGGTCGACGAAATAATTTTGACGAACGGTCGTCAAAATTCAGACAAACTTTCATCGGAATTTGAGTCAAAATGTATCAGTGAATTGTCACATCAAGGTCTTCTTGAATCATGCATGTTATTGGAGCTAATATGATGATCTAGGTTTCATGATCCATTCAAGTATTCACAACATTATTTCAAGCAAGATTCAAGTGTCAAGATCCATATCCATTGAAGCCATTTCATGCAAGTTGCAGATGTACATTCCAAGGTTTATGCAAGGGTTTGTTGAGTGGTAACATAGCTTTGTTTATTCTTCATTCCCTTTTTCATGTTTCATTTCATTTCAAGGTTTGATTACCAAAATAGGGTTTGACCAAGGAAAACCCCCATTCACCAAAAACAAAACATTTTTTCCCTCTTGATTTGTGGTTACAGATTTAGGTGGAAGAAATCTTGAAGATCTCTTGAAGAGCAAATTTGAAGTTGTCAAAGTTGAAAAAGGTGTCATAAAATTTGTCATCTCATGGAAACTCACTTGCTGAAATTATTTTTGGCTTTCTGAACTTGAAACCTAGACAAATTGGAAGATTCAGATCTGTAGCAAAGGCTCCTAAAAGTTGTAGAAAAACCCTAACTCAAGACCCATTCCCCCTAGGCGAATGAGTCCGAGATCAACTTCAAAAACTGACTTTTGGTGAAAGGTACATTTAGATCAGCCTCTCTCTGATCTGCATTTTGTTTTTGGTTCCATTAGTATTGAGCTTAATCTTGTTGTTCCAAGTGTTAGATTGCAATTTGGTTTAGATTTACTATTTTTAGTTTTTCTCCCCAAAGTGTTGTTTGACCAAGACCCCTGTCCTGACACAAAAAGGAAATTTGTAGATTCACACTTTGAATTGATTCACCTAAGGGTTGATAATCATTTTATTGTGTGGATCTTGTTTCTTAATGAATGGAGGAAGAATAGGTCCATCATACCCCACATTGATCCCCTAACCCATTTTTTTCCTTCTTTTCATTTTGGTGAACCTGACGTTTTGAGCATTATAATTTTTTTATTTTGGAGTCCATTTTCACCCTAGATCTAGATCTTGCATTCATTTTCATTTCATTGCATTGAATCGAATCTCATTTAGGGTTATTTAAATTGCATTAGTTTGCATCTCATTTAGGGTTTTAGGATTGCATTTTTGCGTCTCTTAAAATAAAAAAAGATACAAAAAAATAGTCATTTTGCAAATCATTTATATAAGATTACATCATCATTCATTTACATTTGAAAATTGAATCAAAATTTCATTTCAAAATTATCTCTCCTAAGTTTTTATTTAGTCTTATCTTGCATTTGCATTCAAGCTTAATTTCACAAAAATCTGAAATTGTAATTCACTGTCTTAAACTAGAATCTGGAAACCACAAGAATTAACTAAAAAATATGTAAAAACATTTTAAAAAACCCTAAGCTAGGACCCATTCTTCGAAGGGAGAATGATTCCCTGATCAGGGTTGTTTCCTGAATTTTTGGGCATTAAAACCTTTGTATCTATATTATGTTATGTTGTTTTCAGTTTTCAGTTTTAGTTTGTAGAATTTTTGTTACTTGGAATTGATCATATTAAGCTTCATTTGATAAATTCAATACATTATGTGAATTCAAAATTGCATTTACAAGACATCATTTTTAGGTTTTTACATAGCATAATCAGAGAATAATCTTGTTTGAAATCTGAAAATTTCTTTTACATATTTGCATTGCACTTTACATCTTAGGATATTTTATTGCATCTTTCCTATTTTCTATTTTGGGTACATACCGAGTTTTTGAAACTTGTATGAGCTTCACAACTTGGTGTCTTATTATCAATATTGTTGTGAGACGTAGTTCAAGAGTCATACCATCCCGTGATACACCATTCACCATGGATCTTGGGTTTTCCAACTCTTTCACTTATAATGTTGATACTAATCAACCCACTATGGATCATAGTCTTCATACCTCATTTATAATGACTTCCCTACCCACAACTCATGTGCATGATATAAAAATAATGGTTTCTAATGTCCCACAAGAAAACATAAGAAGGATAGATGAAGAAATAGAAAAATTACAAAACTTTGTGACTTTTGAAAATATTGCTAGTAGTGCCATCCCTACTTTAGATAATGTGAGGAAAATGCTTGAAAATGAACACGGAATAGACATATTGTTTAGCCTAGCCTTCATTATTAATAATCAAATGAAAAATAATGTGAGTAATCCTATGCCAAATCATAACATTTCATTTTTCAAAGCTAGTGAAACAAAGAATGATGTGATGAATGTTGACATTGATGATGATAACACAAATGATAATGAGGAACACTCTATAGAATATATGGTGGGATTTATTGATGCTAAAGATCTTAAGGGACTAACTAAGATGTCACTTGACATTGCTTTCTCACAACAAGACATACTTAAACATGCATTCGATGGTGCTCTTTACATAGTTGGAAGAATCAATGACAAGCCTACCAGTGGGATATTAGTTGATCACATTTGTGTAGAGAATGCGATCACTGAAGAATTACTATTTGTGAATGAGATTTATCAAGATACATATGAAAAACTGAAAGCATGGATCAAACCACATAATGTTTTTTCTTTCCCTACGATAGGTTTGATAGATCTCCCTTTATTTCTCATTCACCATCATCCCAACTTCAGATCAATTTCATGTGAAGTTAGGCTATCCATGGCTTCGCTCCATGGATATTGTCCCATCGATTGTGCATAAATGTTTAAATTTTCCATTTGGAAATGAAATCTTTACTATGTATCGTAGTGGCTTTACTCCTATGTCTTCTCGTTGGAAATTCTCATTGGATTTCTTTTGGCCCAAGCCTATTGAACCTATCAGACCCCGCGAAGAATTCTTTTTCAAATCCTATCAAAAGTATAAGGTAAAGCGCATAACATAATTATCCCTTAGCAATATGCCTCGACCCATGATTGAGCCTCCTATCCTTGATGAAACCATGATTGAACCAAAATCCGTTCCAAGTATCCAAGACCAGCTTATGACAAATCCTCCCCCTATTTCATATAAGAGACCACAATATAATCAAAAAAATCCTATTGTGCCTCCTAAATTCAAACAAGTTTATGTAAAGCTGAAGAGAATGTGGTTGAACAACCTCCCATGGTTCCTTCTATTCCTCCCTTAAGGGAAGAAAAGAAACCTATGGTTGATAAACCCGCCCTTACACAATCACAACTTGAAAATTGAATGAAAAGAAATCGAAATGCTAGAGAGCATAGGCATAGACGTCGTGATATTGCTCATTCATTACAAGAAAAATAAGAAAAGAACAACATATAAAATTAAAATCCAAAATTGTCTCAAGCAATACATGATGCCTCTCCACCCTCGCCGCAAAATAAACAATCTTCTATGGATACTGTCATTAGACCTCCTATTTTGATTAACTTGGATGATGATAATGAAATTGCAAAGATTGATGAACAAGTGCATAATGAGTTGAATTCATTGTTTTCATCTTCTATGAGCTTAAATGACGATCCTCCTAATAAGAGTGTTGAACTTGGCACTTGTCCTAGTTTGGTACTTGTTGTGTTCCATTTGGCTAGTTATCTTCCTTCTGCATACTGATCAAGATTGGGATGTGCACGACTTGTTATAGGTTGACTTGCATGTGCCTTACTAGTCTTATTTCTCTTTTGATTTCATTTTCTTTATGTGATTGCATGTGTGTAATGTGATCCCTCGTATTATTTTGTTTAATGTATATCTTCATGTGCATTCCTCTATTTGTACCTACATTCTTCTATATGTTATAAACATTTATCTTTTCTTTTGTCTTGTGTTTTCCTTTTGGGGATGATGCAAGGCATAAATAATTTTAGGTCTCTTCTATGTTGACCCAAAAGGCTTTACTTTTTTTATGCTCTCTATGTGTCATTCTTCTTGTTTTGTGAGTATTTGGGGTATTATGATGTTTTTGAGCTCTATAATATCATTGTAGCAAAGACATACTGACCCCGAATCCGTGGATACCTTATGTTTTTTGGGATTTCTTTTTGGGGGAAACCCCTCTCTCTTTTTCATGATGTAGCTTCATTTGGAAACCTATGACTTGGCATAGGGCTTTCTGAATAAGCTCTCATGTCCACTTTATTGTTAACATTGATTATTTGCTACTTTAAAGTAAATTTCTCACAAAAATTGTGTTAGCAATTTCTTTAAAGTGGGGGCATACATTGGCATTATTATTTTTGAAATTTTTGACATTCCTTATGTTTCATTGTATGATTTTATTTCTTCTTTCAATGGGTCTTTTTCTTGGTAGTGTCATTGGGTTTGATGTCCTTTAGGAGTGCGATATTTCTTGGCATATGACTTTCCTCTTAGTGGTGAAGCTACACGTTGCATTCCCTAAGTTGCGAATATTTTATCCTTGACTTTTCCTCTCTTGGAGACATTAGGCACGATGTTCCCTAAGAGGACACTTTACATGAACTAAGAAAAATCCCTTTGAACAAACTTTATTTATATTTTGTTCATAAGTTTTTAGCATAATGTAGCTTGTTAACCTTATGAAGCTCGAAGTTTATATTTTTGTGGTGCCTTATCAAATTTATTAGAGATATAGCTTTGGTATGGTTAGTATGATGAGAGCCTGTAGACTTGGCATGACTTTCTCACTTAGAAATTTTTTGAGGGCTCGCCTAGTGGATAGCCTGAGGTTCCATTAGCCCAGAGTGAGTGTGTGTTGTTGTTTGCATATTGGACATCATATAGCCGAGACGTGTTCCATATCATGTTGGACAATTAAGGCTTGATCCATCCTTTTCTTTTGGACAAATAGCTGAGGCGTGTTCCACATCGCGTTGGACACTCAAGCCTTGATCCACCTTTTTTGTTTTTACTTTTATTTTTAGTCTTTTATGTTGTATGATTGAGTAATCTTGTTGTTGTTTCATACATATGTTTTCAATGTCTACTTTAATGTGAGTTTGATGCAAGGTCATCCTTTCAATAAAGTGGGGGCTAAATGTAATGTAGAAAAATGTTTCCTTTTTATATTTTCACACTTTTTTGGGCCCTCCTAGTTAATTTGGACTTAATTGTGCCTTATTTTAGTGTTGTAAAGTGTACCTCTTTACAATTTCACACTTATTTATGGCTTAATTTAATTAATTGAGCTTAATTTTCCACAATTGGCCCCTTAATTCATTTTCCAAGCCTATTTTATTATATTTTTCAAAGAGGAAACCTGACATTCATTAATGCCTAAATATAACGCTTCTCATTGAGCAATGTGTGCCCTACGTTTAGGGACCTAGGACCCATTCACCCATGGGTGAATGGGTCCTCCCTTGGACCTAGGACCTAGATTTAATTATGTTTTTGGTAGTATTTTAACATATTCAAATCTATATTTCAGTTTTGGTTTGTGTTATTTGAATTTCAAGAAATTAAGGATACATACCTATAATTATAAGGTTATTTCATCATTTAAAATCCTAAGAAAATAAATTCAAGAACCTAGCAAGTTTATGAGATTTCAACAAAAATTCAAGGCATTCAAGAGAAGAGTTATCAGAGTTTTATTGCAGCAATCAAGATCCAATTGGCACATCAAGGTCTTCTTGCATCATGCATGTTATTGGAGCTAATATGATGATGTAGGTTTCATGATACATTCAAGCATTCAAAGCATTATTTAAAGCAAGATTCAAGTGTCAAGATCCACATCCATTGAATCCATTTCATGAAAGTTGCAGATCTACATTCCAAGGTTTATGCAAGGGTTTGTTGAGTGGTAACATAGCTTTGTTCATTCTTCATTCCCTTTTTCATGTTTCATTTCAAGGTTTGATTACCAAAACAGGGTTAGACCAAGGCAAAACCCCATTCACCAAAAATAAAACATTTTTCCCTCTTGATTTGTGATTACAAATTTAGGTGGAAGAAATCTTGAAGATCTCTTGAAGGAAAATTTGAAGAAGTTGTCAAAGTTGCAAAAGTTGTCATCTCACAAAAACTCACTTGCAAAAATTATTTCTGGCTTTCTGAACCTGAAACTTGCACAAATTGGAAGATTCAGATATGTAGCAAAGGCTCTCGAAAGTTGCAAATAAACCCTAACTCATGACCCATTTGCCCCTAGGCGAATGAGTCCCAGATCAACTTCAAAAACTAACTTTTGGTGAAAGGTACATTCAGATCTGCATTTTGTTTTCTGGTTCCGTCAATATTGAGCTTAATCCTTTTGTTCCAAGCGTTAGATTGCAATTTGGTTTTGATTTACTATTTTTAGTTTTTCTCCCCAAAGTGTTGTTTGAATAGGACCCCATCCTAACACAAAAAAGGAAATCTATAGATTCAAACTTTGACTTGATTCACCTAAGGGTTGATAATCATTTTATTGTGTGGATCTTGTTTCCTAATGAATTGAGGAAGAATACATACATAATACACCACATTGATCCCCTAACCCATTTTTCTTCTTTTCATATATACAAGCATAACTTGAGATGAAATGGGTTCAACATGCTGTAAGAGAGGGGGACCAACCGCATCAAGGCTCCAAGTCACAGAGAGATGAGAGTGAGGTTTTTCCCTAACATACCTCACTCTAAAGGATATTTTAGGAAGAGGATCGAGAATGAAGAGAAAAATGTAGTACTTTTGTCACTCTACAGACCCAAAATTCTGTTTGAGACCAGATGAGCTAGTTTTTGGAGTCAATATTGTACCTCAGACAACTCTTTGTTTGAGGATGACAACACGGTTCTAGGATGATAGTACGGTGTTTTGGCGTCTCTCTAGCACACTAGCATCCATACATCTAGAAAATGTAAAGTACAACAGAAAGAACCAACAACCTACTTAACAGTCTAGCTAAATGGTTTCAACAAAAATGACATAATGATAAAGTACAAAAAATAAGTAGATGAACACAAGAGTGATGAATATCAACTCATAGAAATGCTAGTTCACCAATGATCTTTGTGCACACGTCCACCTACACACAAGAAAGAGGGGGAAATTGTTGGGGTTGTATAGGAGCCTACCTCAGTCAGACCCCCATTTTGGTGTTTCCACCTCCACAAATAGCCAAAATGCAACATAGTAGAATATGTGATAAAGGAAATGAAATAAGTGCAATAAACACTACAAAAGACTAAACCACTCTATCAAATCACAAAGGAGATGAGTGAAGCATTACCACCTCCACCCAAAGGCTCTCAAGGCCAATGAAGGGAGAATGCAAGCAACGAACTTGGAAAATTCACCACTGCCACAATCATGGTGAAGGGAGGTCTCACAAGACTCCAAGCTCGTAACTTCTATGGTAGCCTCACACTTGTAATATGGAGTTGAAGGAGTGACAAGCTACTACAATTATCAATGGAGTGCTAGGATGCTGATGAATTTTCTTGAGAATGTGAATAAATCTAAGTTAGTATGGAAAAAGATATGAAGTGATAGTGAATCGAATGCATTTGAAGATGGGATGAGAAGCAATAGGCCATTTTTGGGTCGGTTGGTCAACAGAAGGATGTTACAATTCATCCCCAATGAGAAGTGTAATGCCTCTAACTACTTCAAACATGGAAATTTGTCAAGGATGGTAGCATGTCGCATAGATGTTCATGCACCATGCTCGTGTCCCCAACAAATATTCTCTCACGCCGCACAAGAAAAACACCAAGTGGGTGGAAGACAGGTAGGTGATGTGGAATTTCACCTTCAAATTTTATTTTCTAAGGTGAGGGCATGTGAAAGGGTGATTTTCTTAAGGGGTGAAAATTCAATCCTATACATTTTGACCTTCTTTAGTGAGCGCGAGTATCAATGAGTGTTCGGTAAAGTAGATCGAAGAGTTAGAAATGTATACCTGAATCATCGAGGAAGCATACCACGATCTGGAAAACTCAAAAGAACAAGGTAGGAAAAGAATTCCATAGGTACTCTCTCCTAAGGAGTTTTGAGTAAAAGGACTCCATAGCTCCGTCGAACTATGAAGTTGCACAAAGTACACGGAAGGCCCTCAGACCAACGATGAACAAATCCCGCAAGATGTAAGCACCTCACATGCCTAAAAACCTGCAAGAAGTCATTCCCCCAAGTACTCTCTCATGAAGAAAGCCCAGTGAAAGGGGACTTCACAGAGTTAGACTAGAAAGTGGCTTCATAGGTGCACCTAAAAAGCAACATGTTAATCCGCAAATAAAACATGCTAGAAAACAAAAAATAGTCGCGCGGGCAAATAGACAGATAGTCAACAAATTGAAAGGCTTTCAAAGGGCTCCCTTGGGAACCCTTCAAAAGAAAATGGGTCCACTCAAGGGATGTGTTTTTTGAAAGTGCAAAAGAAACATTTTTCCTCAAATCGATTCATCATCAAAGAATCCTTTCGAAAGATGTTCACTTCATTAAAGAATTTGAAAGGAAGAAAATGCCCCCTCACAAGGGGAAGGTTGAGGCTTCTCTCGTAGGAAAAGTTGCTCCCTCCTTGGAGGAAAGTTCTCAAGTTCTTTCTTTGCAAACCCATGATGAAGGAAACGCGTTCCATTAGGGGTCCAAGTTGAGAATGTGATTTTCTGAAAAAGCTTACAAAGATCTTCGAGAAAAGATTCGTTGGAAACAAATGCATTTTTAAAAAATCAAAGTACCATGGAAATGACATTTTCATACATACAAGGTACAACTCAAGCAAAGAAGAGAGAAATATAACAAAATTGCAAAGGAGACCATAACTTCACAAACAAAGGGCACAAGGGTGATCTGATAGTTCGGGGTTAGAGCTGCTCATAAATATATATAAGTATAATAATAGTATGTAGATGAATTGTCATCAACCCCCTACTATATCAGACCATGTGAAGAATGCACGAGAAAACAAAGTATAAATAAAAAATTAGGTCATTGGGTCAACATGGAAGGGAAGCCTAAATGCCCCCAACACTTTGCATCATCCCTGATTTTTTGAAAATCAAAACATATAACATATAACAGAGGAAGAATGATGATAGAACTAGAAGAATGTTTACAACACACGATCGCTCCTGTATCCAATCACCAACAAGGGTGACAAGGGTCATCCAGGAACATGTAACACAAGCACGGGGGAACACATCACAACACACACACACCTAATATAAAGGTAAAGAAGAGGCCTCCCCCTAACACTCATTGACCAAGAGGTTATCTGCTTCCCAATCTAGATCATTATAAGGGGAAGGAAGACAAGCTTGCAATGGTGGAATATTAAGGGGAGGAGATTTTGACCCTCCCGCAACAAGGGATAAGGAAGAATTCCCCACGAGGTCTTCTCCACTCGGCTCTTGTGGAGCTATGGTCAGCAATTTCATGAAGATTTCCGACAAGGCTGGGACCTCATCCAGAGAGTTGAACATGCACTTTATGGGAGAGCCATGTGTTACCTCAATGAGTGTGGAAGGAGGCACACGAGATTCACTGCTTGGCTTACCAAGTGACTTGGGAGCAGTGACAAACTCAGGGGACATTGGCATTGGCTCTGTCACTAGGACAATACATGCTAATGCAGGACCACCTTGTGAAGAGGGTGGACTCCTCTTTCGGCCCCCATTGCTAGAAGGGACAACCTCCACTTTCTACTTCATTGAAGGAGGTGAAATCTAGACAGACGAGGCGAGAGGTATGGGAAAGGAGGAGGAAATCATGACAAACACCACTAAAGTGTTTAGCAGGTCCACAAGTTTATGGAATGGTGAGATGTCCAGAAGGGGAATCAAAAGAGGTGGCTCGATGGAGGGAGCAATGAACACCTGCACCCTTTTAGGGTTAGGGGCGCTCACGCTCGCGGTAGGAGCTAGAAGCAGGACTGAGTTTTGTTGAACCGAAGTAGAGGGGAGGAGAGAGAAGGATGCAGTAGGAGGCCATGAAACATGGGTGGTCGATTCCACTTACTTCTTCTACAAAGTGGCCTGCTTAGCCACCAGAGCCTTTCATCGGTGCTTGTACTCACGCGTAAGGCGGTTTCTGTGACTCTTTGAGCTAGAGACCCAGAGCTAGAAAGGGACAAAAGGCTCCTGCTCAGCCATAGGGGTTTCTATCGTAGTCATTTCTGACGGAGGGATAGAATCCTGGATGAGAGCAAGAGGAAGAGGTTGAGAGAAAATGGGGGAAGTCGGTTCTAGTGCCTCGGTGGAGGGCCTCTTCCCATTCATTACTTTAGGAGCAAGAGCGGTAGGAGGCCGTAGAGGCCAAGACATAAAGGATTCCTTATGGGGACCCTTCCTTCTACCATATCAAATGGCCTAGGCTCTATGGGTAGAATAGGAAGTTTGAATGCAGGTCGCTTGGGCTTTCTCCAAGCGGGAACCATAGGGTTCTCCCACAAATGCGAAGAAAAATCTGATGATGCCACAATAGGGTGAGAGGAAGTAGCAAGCTCAACAACAAAAGAGGAGGAAGAGGAACCTTGAGAGTGCATCTCTTCCTCCCTTCTACGTGTCAGGGTGGAATTACTGCCAACTTTTAAACAAGCCCTATGTGAGACAACATAGGGAGATAAAGGGTACCTTACTTTAGACATTAAATTCCCTTTCTTGTACTTCTCATGAGTTCGGTACAAGAGATCCATTCTAGGTGAAAGAGGACCAAGGGGTTTGGGCCAAAAGTAATATAGGGAATAACTACCATGCACAATTGGCATTTTATAGCTAGTTTTGTGGATCACATGCATTGAAACCTCATGAATAAACTTGGGACATTTATGCATGACCAAGGGAAATTCATTCATAGCTACTAACAAGGGGATACCCAGCTTCACTCTGAAGAGTTTAGACCCCAAGATTATGTCAAAGCATATGTTCACTGACTTAGGTCCAACTAGGACCGACAAAGTGATGCTAGGTCAAGAGGGGGTAGATAAAGTCTATTATGTGTATGAATGGTGCTCTTAGGTGCGTCATACCCATCTTTATGCAGAAAATTAATTAACATAATATCCTCGGTAATAATATTCACCTAACATGTTGGGTCAACAAGAACACCTACTACAATATTTTCATTGATTCATGTGGGGATATAAAGAGGAGATGGTTCTCTATTATAAGCCATCGGTAAGTCCTATGAGGTGAAGGTTATACAAGTAGCACTATACGGAGGTTGCACGAAGGGGATAGGAAAATACAGGAAGGAGGCCATCATGCACACTAAACAATACTCTCACAAAGCCCCCGAAAGGTTCATAATTGGATAGTGACCCAATTAAGGCTTCATTCCACAATGCTTATGGAACCTTCCAACTACACCTACTAGGGGTCGTAGGTTGGGTTGTAAGGGAAAACGCCTCATAACACTCAAACCTACAATGCTCCTAGGACATGAGGAAAGGACCCTTTAGCATTACTAAACGGAACCAAAATGGTTCACGTCGGGTTCACCAAAAATGTAAGAGAGGGGGACCAACCACGTCAAGGCTCTAGGTCACAAAGAGTTGAGAGCAAAGGGATACCCTAACTTACCTCACTCTAAAGGATGTTTGAGGAAGAGGATAAAAAATGAAGAGCACTATTTAGTACTTCAATCACTCAACAAACCCAAAATTTTGTTTGGGACTAAACGAGCTAGTTTTTGGAGTCAATATTGTACCTCAGACAACTCTCTATTCAAGGAAAGTAGCGTGGTGGATCTCTCTAGTGCATTTGTGTCTGTACAACCAAAAAATGTGAAGTACAATAGAAAGAACCAAAAACCTACTTAACAGTCTAGCTAAATGGTTTCAACGAAAATGATAGAATGATAAAGTACAAAAAATAAGTACGGAATTAATAAAATAAGTAGATGAGCACAAGAGTGGCAAATATCAACTCACAAAAATGCCAGTTCAGTAGCAAGCTTTGTGAAAATGTCCACCTACACATAAGTAACAGGGGAAAATTGTTGGGGCTGTACAAGGGCTTGCCTCAGTCATACCCCAATTTTGGTGTTTCCACCTCCATAGAGAGCCAAAATGCAATAGAGTAGAATATGCGATAAAGGAAATGAAAGAAGTGAAATGAACACTACAAAAGACTAAACCACTCTATCAAATCACAAAGGAGAGGAGTGAAGCATTACCACCTCCACCAAAGGCCCTCAAGGCTAATGAAGGGAGAATGCAAGCAATGAACTTGGTAAAGTCACCACTGCCACAACCATGGTGAAGGGAGGTTTCGCAAGACTCCAAGCTCGCAACTTCTATGGTAGCCTCACACTTGCAATATGGAGTTGAAGGAGTGACAATTTGTTGCAATGCTCAATGGAGTGCTAGGATGTTGAAGAATTTTCTTGAGAATGTGAATAAATCTAAGTTAGAATAGAAAAAGATATGAAGTGATAGTGAATAGAATGCAATTGAAGGTGGGATGAGAAGGAATGGGTCATTTTCGGGTTAGTTGGTTGACAGAAGGATGTTACAATTCATCCCCAATGAGGAGTGTAATGCCTTTTCCAACTTCAAATGTGATAATCCATCAGGGATGACAACGCGCCACGTAGATGTTCACGCCCTGCGCTCGCATCCCTGACAAATATTCTCTCATTGACACATATGACAAATGCCAAGTGGGTGGAAGGTAGGTAGGTGATGTGTAATTTCACTTTTGGATTCAATTTTATAAGGTGAGGGAATGTGAAAGGGGAATTCACTTAAGGGGTGCAAATTCACTCCTATACACCTATATTGAATGCTCAATTTCCAAACTAGAACCAATATGCTCAAAATGCATAATAAATAAACCAAAATAAGAATATTGGTCAAAAACAGTTTGGAAATTAGCATGCACATAAAATCACTTGATTGTTGGATTTTGTGGTTGAATTTCTGATATGTGGTTGTCATTGATGTCAACACTATTAGCATTAATGTCTTTAAGACTATATATGTCGATGATATTGAGAAAATTGTAATAAAATATATTACAAGTTTTTTGTGAAGTAGTGAAGATCAGTATGTTGATAGTGAGATGTTGTGGATTAAAGGGTTTAGTTTCAAGCCTGTCTATTTTCTACTCTAAAAGTTTCAGAGGTGTGCATGAAGCTTTGAGAAAGTTATTAGTTTTTGTGTTTTAACAGTTATTCTGTTATTGCAAATGGTGTTCATGGAAGAAGATAATGTGATTCTGGTAATCTAAGTTGTTGCGTATGTTACTGAAGTGTTCATGGATGTTTCTAGATCATGTTCTATCTGTGTTGCACATCTGCATTGATCATTGTGCTCACGATCCAAGATTTTCTCTTACTTGTTCATGTTTTTCATGTTCATGGTCGACAAGGTGTTTGAAGCATGTTGTGGATCTTCAAGGAAGAATCTTTGAAGGTTTTTTGTGTTCTAGAACATTGTTTTGGGTCTCTACTATGTTGTGGCTAACCTTGGTTGATGCGCATTGATAATATTTATTGTTTTGGGCCAACAATTTTCATTCATTCTATTATTGTGTTGAAGCCGACATAAAGCAATGTAATTTCTCTTTGTGGATATATATAAGTGATTGTTTCTTCATTTGAGAAGTGTGCCAGTGTGTGAAATGTGAAGTGTGTGAGTGTTATGTGCGAAAAAGTTTCAAATCATTCAAAGGCAGAGTAGAGTGTGAAGAAGAGTGAAAGAAAGTGAAGAAGTGTTCATGTGCTTAACCAGAACTGTACTCAGGCATTAGCAGATGCTACTTTCTCAGTTCAAATTCTTCAGATGGATTTAATCTGAATTTTTTCTATAAGAGAGTGAGTCTTCCTTTGAGCAGTGAGCTCTAGGCAGTGTGCCTGAATGCATGTGCATTCCTCATATATTTTTCTTACACTTTTAATAGGGTATAACTTGTGGATTAACCTCCACCGTGGTTTTTCCCCTAATAGGGTTTCCACACAAAAATCTTGGTGTTATGTGTTTTTATGTTGTGTTGTTGATTCATGCTTTCACTATTATTAATCAGATTTGAGATTTTAGGTTAATAAGTTTGACATTTTGTGACAACTGATTCACCCCCCCCCCTCTCAATTGTTTGCCCTTGTGTTGCCAATAGATTTAAATTCATCAAAAACCTCAATAATAAGGTGTTATACAAAATGTCAAAGCTAATCCATGAAGGTAGGCTCAAATATTTTCTCTAGTGAGACAATTACTAGGAATGAAAAGATACAGGTAGCTAGAATTTTATGGTGATGCAAGTTACTCCAATCTTATTCAAAAAGAGATTAGACTTGGAAAAGTGCCAAAAATTCAAGGAAATAGTGCTATCACTAGTGAGGACATGGATTGAGGTGTTTCATCAATTATGTAACATATGAGTATGAGATAGAAGATGAGGATGTAATGATAAAACTCTTTGTGCAGTCACTAGAAAAAGTGCTAGAGAATTGTATAGAGACCTTCTAGGTAGGAGTCTAGACTCATGGAATGAGTTTATGAGGGAATTCAAACTAAAGTGTGGAGAAAAGGTGAATCCAAAGTCTACACTCCATTAGCTAGCTATTATCAAGAAGGTGGACAATGAAATAGTTGCTGATTTTAATAAGTTTGTGATAATGACAAGGTTCCTCTCCATGTGAGGTCAAATGAATTTATGTGGCGTTCAATATTATAGAGCATTTCATGCTAAATTAGGCTCTTTCCTATAGTATGAGAATCCTCAAACATCAAGGGAAGCTTATTTATTGCTAGAAATATAGAGAAAAACATGAGGGTATCTAGTAAAAATATCAAGAGAGCTAATGTGAAGCTCTCAAAATTGGTGCAACAACTTCCATTAACCCCCTTATAACTGAAGATAAACTTAAAAATTTAAAGGGAGCTATGAAATATCTCTCATATAGGGTTTCTAGGGGCAAAAAAGGGCTTCCCTCAAATAATTTTTCCGTGCACATTTTGATGAAGGTCAAAAGCTACATAATAAACCATACAATTATAATTGTTCAAATACCTAGACAAAATGACAAGAAAATAGTTACAAGAAATAAAAACCAAGGGTACCAAGAAAGACACACCTAATCCATTTAGAAAGGATCATGTGAATCTTCAACAAGATTCATTTTGGTGTGAAAAGTGTTATTTGTCTCATGATTTGTCAAAATGTGATATAGCTATAACACTTGTAGAGGAGAGAACATTCCAAGATGAAGAAAGTGTGCCTAAATACTATGAAGATGGCAATATAGATCAATTAGACATGTATAAAGGTAAGGATTTATTTCAATATGATCATGACAACCATCATGAGATTAATATGAGCTATCAAATAAGGAATTCAATCAACTTAAATAATTGATGTAGTAGAGGTACAAGAGAGCAAAACCTTCAATTACAAGTGCACAATCATATTGTAAAATCCTCTTATTAACTATTTTTACTAACTCATGTGTTTAGTTATCACTTAATAAAAAATATCCACTTGTTTATGCACAAGATCCCTTTGTATTCCAATAAACATTGAAAGCCACTCCTTTCCTATTCTACACGTTTCCTGAGTCTCATTATGTTTAAATATCAATTTATTATTGCACAAAAAATATAAAATACAATCAAATACTATTTTTTTAATAATATATTTAAAATATGTAAAATTATAAATCATTTTTAGACCATTTCTCCCATAAAATAATTTAATTAAACAAGGAGTAAAAGAAAATTTTCTTCCTAAATTTCCACATTCAAAACCATAAAACTCCTCTTTTCTCCATTGATGGACCTTAAATTTTCTCTTTTTATTTACAAAATATTTTTACAATTAAAAAAAAGCCTTTTGATCCCCACATGGATAACAACATGCTAATCCAATTAAAATCGAAAAAACATGATTTCATAAATTTTTTTGTCATGGTCATTTAAAAATAAATTAAATATGTTAATTCCTATGAAATTGAATACATAATAATCTCCTAAAATGGAGCCATATACTTCCATGTAACATGACATGCCAAGAAAATCAATAAAGGAAAAATTCACATAGTTTAAGAGAGAAAAATACCTTCAACAGTTTGTTGAAAAGAGAGGAAGAAGGTTGCAAGGAGAGTTTTTTCCCCCACACACAAATTTGAAATCAAGCAATCTTATCCCCTAAGGAATTCTCATCCCATGGAGCCCAATGAGTTTGGAGCAAAATACAAAAATGAAAATTAAAAACAAATATTTTTTTAATCCATTTAAAAAATCATTTTTCCTTTTCTAATATAAAACTAAAATCCCTAAAAATGGTGTTTGCTCTGAAAACCTCTACATCCACTCTAGATTCTTGCAAGCCCTACTCTGTGAATGTCCATGGTGATGGCATCCTCAAGGGTGCAACGATGAAAAATGTGTTCTTCGTTCATTATTCTACCAGGGATTCAGTTGCTTCTCATGTTGTGTGAGGTCATGCGTGTGGCAAGGATGGATATCCTGATAAAAAAATTGTGCCTTAGCTGGCAGAATATATGTGTCAAGAAGATGGTGTTGTGGGCCTCTTTCAGTGATTAAAATAATCAATTAATTTAATAAATCATTGCATCCCTGTTTAATTAAATAAATCCTTTTATTTAATTAAAATCTCTAAAGTCCTCCTATTAAATTAAATAAATTAAACCTTATTTGATTTAATCTAACATATTCCTTCTTGATTAAATAAATCAAATCATTTATTTAATAAATCATCTATTCTCAATTCTTGACTTAAATCAATTCATAAATCTAAGTCTAAATTGTCACATCATCTAATTCTTCATTAAATTAATCAAAACCATGATTAAGTTAATCCCTCTCCTTAAAATCTTCTAGAGAATGCAAGTTGCACAATAAATCAATTACTTTGATTTATTAATTTGTCTATTTTCCCTCACAAAGCATCAAAAGGGAATATTCCCTCATTTGAATTCAAAAAGGCCAAGTGGACTTGGTCCTTCCAACAAGGCATTCAATGCCTCTTACATGTCTTTGACCTTGAGCCAAGTGACATTAACTTCATTCCCTTTCCCTCTTCAACATGTCATTTCTCAAATTTGAAATGCCACCTAATTACATTTATTGACACTTTGGCCAAAATGTGCTCATTCCTCCTCCAATCACATTGGACAAGTGGCACAATGCCATTGGATTATCTTTTATCCCACATTGCTTATTTCCACTATATTTTCCAAGATTTGAATCTATAAATTGGAGACTCTTCTCCTCAATCTTCATCCACAATTCATATACAAAGTTACTCTCTTCACATTGAGAGCTAATTTTGCCCATTACACTCAATCATCCATCATTTTCATAAATTGTAACAAGGCTATGCTCAAATCTCTTTGGAGATTTGACCATTGATTCAATCAACTCACATTACAACATAGGAATTGGGAAAGGGCCAATTGCAACATCTCATTGGCACCAATTCCCCCATAAGATCATCATTCTATTGGCTAGATTAGGATTTATTTCCATGTTATTTGAATTTGTTCTTCATTTCCTAATATTAGCTTGAATAGGTGGATTTCATGGGGAATCCTTCATATTTGCATGCATTTTGATCTAACACTAACAATGTTTGTTGTTCTTGTGCAATTACAGGTTTAGGGGTTCATATTTTGTCGCTAGAAGGAGGGCTATCTCAAAATTTATCACGTTTTCTTCAAAATTTCGTAGTTTTTTTCACGTTTTTTGCTCACATACAGGAAACTACACCGCGGGTAATTCATGTGGCATTGTATTGCACCGCGGACTCAGATGCGGGGCTGTATGGCACCACATCCCTTGAAAACTGTGACACCATATAGCACCACAACTGCTTCCTACGTTTAAAATTTGAAAATTTGCCAACTTTCACCGCTTCCAAACTCCACCGCGTGCCAAACTCCACCGCACATGTAGTCTCTGTTTCTACAGAGCACCGCATACAGTCGACTGCGTGGCACTGTATGGCACCACCTATTTTTTTAACAGCACCGCACCCACTAAACAGCACCGCACCTGCTAAACTCCGCCGCGGGAAACAACCTGTTTTCAAATTTGAACGCATTTTTTTAATTTTTTGAGCATTAACTTTGTTTGCCATATTATTGTTCTCTGGTTTTTTGTCATTTTGCAGGTTGGAGAAGAGGAAAATCAAAGGAAGAAGTTTATTATGATATCATGCTCACAAACCCAAAGTGTTTCTAAACACTAAAAGTGTTCTTTAACACTCTTTAGGAAAAGTTGCTAAAAAATCTTTGGCCTTAGGAAAATTAAATTTACTTTGGGACTAAAAAGAACAAGCAACCTTTTTTTTTTATGACAACATGTTTATTTTGTACAAAGTTTTTTTAAACACTAAAGTGTTTTTTAACACTCTATAAAGGATTTGATAAGTTCTTTGATTTTAGGACACTAGTGTTACTTTGGGTTCTAAAATTAACAAAATCGAATTTCCTTTCAAAAGTTGCCAAGGGGCTAAAAATAATTTTAGGCAAACACACTAGATTTTGTTTAAAAGGTAACAATTGAACAAGGCAAACTCACACTTCATTTGGTGCTTAAAAAGAAGTCATCATTGCTTTGAGGTTTAAAATGAACAAATTTTTTCCATGTTTTGCAATCTTTTTTACAAGTTAATATCATTCAAAATGTGTATGCGCTTCTCTCGCACTTCATTGCGATCTTGAGAATCAAAAACATTTTAGTGATATTAGGTTGTTAAAAATATTGCCTCCACATTTCAATTTGGGCACTTAAAATTGAACAAAACATGCGAGTGTGAGCACGACATATTGTAGAGGTTTTCCCCTCTGTTTTTCAACAAAGGTTGTGTAAACGACGGGATATGTTAGCTCGCTTTTGTTTATCTTAGAGGGCCTGCCTTGTGGGAAAAAGTAATCACCCAAGGGAACGACCCAACCAGGAACACGCTAAAGCCAAGCGACTTCCAACTGGTATATAAGTGTGGATTCTTGAGGAAAGTTCAAGAATCGCGAGGATTATTCTGAGGAGATGGATAGCAATGGATTCTCGCCGATGTTGGATAATCCCCCATGAACGGAATGGTCGAATTAGAACCCTTTGTTTAGAAAAAGGCCAAAACCTTGTCTATCTTGTTGGTGCAAAAGGTCATGTCCTTTGAAGCCACCCCACATTATACATGCAGTCTTGTTGTGGAAATGGAAAGTATTCCATGGGAGATTCATGGGTACTAATGCTTGGCTGACCCGAATAAGTGAGTTTCATGGAGGGGAGCCAGTGTGGTCAAGCATTTAGCCATTCGCACAAGATATGCGCAGCTAGATTTATCCAAGTGGGAGCCCAACAAGATATTGCCTCATCATCCTAGGAGTGTGAAAGTGCTTGGAAGAAATACATTGCTTAATCTTGAAAACATTTGAAAACAAGCATTCACAAGACCTTCAAATTTCAAACACCTTGTGGGAGAGAAATACCTCTTGATGAATTTGGACACTCTTGCTTTCCCTAGGAATCATATTTCTAGAGGTTTCTAAGTGCACAAATTCTACTGTCATTTGTTTTCAACAAGGATAAACATAAGGAACTTTTGCCCTACTTTCCTCGATTTCCACACAATGGACCTTGTGGGATGAGAAAGAAAGTAGGACACTAGATATATAGTTTGAAACTCAAGCAAGCAAGTGTCTTTGATAAAAAGAAACTCATTAAACCAAGATACAAGACAATTTGAACTTCATGTGTGTTGTTTCCAATTATTTCTCGCAAGATTAAAATCTCAAAGCCAAAGTTCAAAAAGCTTAGTCTAAAAGCTCATGAGGAGCGTCTTGAGAGACTTTTCGAATTCAGAGAAAGACTTGTATACAACTTTTACAAAAAAGCTTCAAAGAATAATCCCACATTGTATGAATTTTATTGTCAGCAAAATCCCGAACTTTTTGAAAGGTTTTCTTTTCTCCCATAGGAAGTATAGCGTGTTCATCAACACCGAGATCTTGTGGTGCAGGAGCACCTAAGCTAACCTCCAATTACTATGTCATTTTTGGCTTGTATCTGACCTTAGCCAAGTCAAAGTGGTTTTGTGTTTGTTTTGGACCTTAGAAGGTCTTGCTTGTGCTTGGACTAGGTGAGTTAGTGTTAGAACTAAGGTCACCATTGGTCATTGTTTGTTGTT
Source organism: Sequoiadendron giganteum (assembly GCA_007115665.2). Lineage (NCBI taxonomy): Eukaryota > Viridiplantae > Streptophyta > Pinopsida > Cupressales > Cupressaceae > Sequoiadendron > Sequoiadendron giganteum. Next base: position 15,860,291 of record CM021104.1, on the reverse strand, counting down.
TTGGTTAGCTTAGCCTTAGAAGCTTAAAGTTTGGATTTGAGGTTCTTAATGTGTCCTAAACACATGAGAGATGTAGGAAAGATACTTTAAGGTCTTTCATGATGTTAGTTATTCGAACTACATGGCTTAGAGGTCCTATATTCTAGTTGGCCTAATGAATGTAAAAGATGCCACAAACTATCATGACAACATTGGCAATTTATTGCAAATGTTGCATGCAACTCGGCAACATTGGATTCCCTAAGAGATAGGAGTGGGAGATCAACTAAAAGGCCTAGAAACATGGAGAACATTATCTAAGATCTCTGAGGGCTCGTATCCCAAGGAGAGGAGTATTGTAACAAATTTTTTGAGAATATAGAAAAGTTGTTTTGCAACTCTGTTTGGTGGGTATACCGAGCAATTTGGTGTGATAGTGATATCGAATGCTTTGATTTAGTGATAGAATTGTGTTCATAGAATAGATAGAAGACTTTTCCATTTTGTAAGTAAGTAGATGCAAGTTGATTTAGTGTCTTGAAGAAAAAGTTTAACATCTAGAGATTTTCCTGGTCCTATCCTTACCAGTTTGTCTTCTTATGGCTCCCCCCTGAAATCTAACCACGGGATCTTCCTAAGAGTAGATGAATGTTTTAGGGGAGCCATGGGTATGTATATATGTAGTGTTAGGATTCATGAAGAGTTGAGCAACTATTGTTAATGTCAAGCCTTAGGCGAGCTCAAAGTGCCCGGTTAGAGTTTTGGCAGTGATGAATTGAGGAGTTTAGGCAAGGAATTGAAGTACAGTATGAAAAAATCCCAATTCCAGGTGGGATATGAACATGTCTTGATATGATAGGAGGATTGAGCAACTACCAATCCATTTGAGTAGGATTTGATTGAGAAACCAGTAAGGTCCTACAAACTAGGTCTATTAGCCTATTTGACCTAGATAATAGGAAGCCTATGTACGGAAGACCTAGGAGTCTAAAAGTTGTTGAATCCTTTAGAACATCCAAAAGGGTACTCGAATAACGAATTAGATTTTCAAGTTGTTTGGGAAGTTTTGGCAGGAACGAGAAAACGGACACTGTCAAGGACTACAAGGAATTAGGCCTCCTCAAGACAAATTCTTACACCTGGTTGGAGAAGGGTTTGGAGATCCTCCAAGATGGATCCAAATGGAAGCACATGGCATGTTTTTCAATATGTTTGGCACCCCTACAATCAATTCAATGATTTGTGTGATGATAGCACTTAGAGTCTTCTAAGTGTAGGAGAAAGTGTTGAGGTAAACTAAGGGTGATTGTCCTTCAAGGTTAAGCACAAGGAGTTTGGGCTCTTAGAGAAGAGTTAGACAAGGCCTTAGTTAATCATCTAAGCCTTTTTGAGATCCTAGAGGAGATTAGGATCCTGGAAGAAGACAAGTAAGGTCTTCTTAGCACTTGTGCAAGCACACCTAGAAGCTCATACACCATATTGGTATCAAAGCAAGGTTTGATCAGGCTTGTGGTTGATGTTGCAACCCACTGAATCAGTAGGAGAGAATACACCAGTGGAAGATAAAACCATGGTGACTAATGCTGAGTTAGCCAAGAACGTAGAAGAACAAGAAGAGGATAACAAGTTACTGAGAGAAAGATTGGCTCGAATGGAGCAACTCTTGGATGAAGTCCAAGAAAGGGCAGACAAGGTAAAGGATAAAATAGATCAGAAGGAAGAGAAAGAAGCCATAGAAAAGGAGTTGGAATTGGAAGAGGAAGCTCCAAGCCCTGACCCTATTATTCCTGAAGAACCCTTCTTGAAGGCACTAAGGGCTTTAAGTGGCAAAGCTTTGGAGCGTGTACCACTTTTCAATGGACAAATGGATCCTGATGCAGTCCTAGACTGGATTGACAGTATAGAGAATCACTTTGAATGTGATGGTATATCAAAAGCCCAAAAATTAAAGGTGGCCAAGTCAAGGTTGAAAGGTTCAGCTCTCACATGGTGGAAGTTTGTGTAAAATGAAAGAGAAAAAGAAGGAAAGGGTCCTATAGTTACATGGAAGGGCATGGTAACTAAAGTAAAGCAGACCTACCTACCTGATGACTATGAAGTCCAGTTGCATAGGAGGAGACACAATCTTAGACAAAAAGATTTGGATGTCCAAGCATACACTGAGGAGTTCCAAAAGTTGTGCCTAAGATCAAAGGTGGTTGAAGATGAAAGCATCAAGCTAGCAAGGTACTTGAATGGACTCAAATGGTCTATTCAAGAATACATGAGTCTAGTGAACTTCAAAACCATCTGCCAATGTTATCAAATGGCCTTGAAGATAGAGGAGAAAAGAAAAAGGAAGCAAGAGCAAACCTCCAAGAGTAGAGGTAAAGGAAAAGATAGTAGAGGACAAAGAGGTGGATATGGTGGAAGGAGTTCAAAATCAAGGGCTCAAGGAGAAGTTAAGTACACTGAGCAGCAAGAAGGAAGCTCTAGTAGAGGTGGTAGAGGAAGAGGCTCTAACTTTAGAGGAAGAAGTGGTGGACAAGGAAGAGGCAATTACTTTGCCAATATGAAGTGTTATCACTGCAATCAAATCGGACACCCTGCCTATAGGTGTCCAGAGAAGGGTAGTACTTCTCAAGGAGGTGATAAGAGAACTAATCTAGTTCATGTTGAGACAAATGCAGCAAAGAAACACTCTGAGGTACCATCAAATTCAGGGAAGGTGAGAACCTCATGATGAGGAGAACTTTGATCAAAGAGCCAGTTAAGGAGGAACCAAGCCAAAGGAGGTCCTTGTTTAGGATAAAGTGCAAAATGATGGGGAAAGTATGTAGAGTCATCATTGACTCAGGGTCTATTGACAATATTGTGTCAGAGGAAGCAGTCAGCAAGCTAAAGTTGACACGAATACCCCACACCAATCCTTACAAGGTCACATGGCTAAATAAAGGCCATCATGTGTTAGTGAATGAACAAGCATGGGTGGAGTTCTCAATTGGAAGGTACAAGGACAAAGTTTTGTGTGATGTGTTACCTATGGATGCATTTCACTTGCTCCTAGGCAAACCATGGCAATTTGACCGCCAAGCTATGCATGATGGAGTAAAGAACTCCTATTCTTTCAAGAAGGACAATGTGACTTTCAAAATTCAGTCACTAATAGAGGATGTAGAGGTGAAGACAACAGGTCCTAATCTGCTCATGGTTGGTGAAAAAGAGTTCTTAGAAGCCATGGAAGAGAGTGAAGGATTTGGCTTTGCATTGGTGTTAAGACCAAAAGAGGTGGATGAAAGCAAGGTAGCCAAGAAACTAGAATTACCTAAGGACATACAAAGCATGCTGTAGACTTATGAAGGTATAGTAAGTGATGAACAACCATCAACCTTACCCGCTAAAAGAGCCATAAGTCATAGGATAGACTTGATACCAAGAGCTACTCTACCAAATAAGGCAGCCTACGAGATGACCCCTCAACAAAATGAGGAAATATCTAGACAAATACAAGAACTCCTAAACCAAGGTCTCATTAAAAAGAGCATTAGTCCATGTGTCGTACCCACTGTCCTTGCACCTAAGAAAGGAGGAACTTGGAGGCTTTGTACTGATTCAAGGGATATTAATAGGATAACCATAAGGTATAGGTTCCCTATCCCTAGGATTGAAGACCTAATGGATTGTCTAGGTGAAGCTAAGTACTATAGCAAGATAGACTTGAAGAGTGGCTATCACCAAATAAGAATACATGAAGGAGATGAGTGGAAAACAACCTTCAAAACCAATGAAGGTTTGTATGAATGGCTTGGACGAATCTACCTTTAGGATAAAACAACTTCCTAAAGGTTTACTAGTTCATAAATCACATTGGCTTAACACACTTAGCTAATTCATCCACTTGTGCAAGTTCCCCTAGGATAACACAACTTCCTAGGGAATACAACTTCACTACAATCCTGTTTGACTTAACGCATCTAGTCAAATTATCACAATCAATCTAAAATCCCTTACAAGTTTAGCATACACCTTCAAAATTTCTCCAAAAGGTTCCATTTTTTTTCACTTCATCCGTTTATCCCATTATCATCATCGCCCTCTTTGATCTTTAGATTTCCTAGTCTCTTCTCTTTTGAACCCGAAACGTTAGGATCAAATGATCCCTATTTTTATGGTTCAAACTAGATCTCAATACAAGAAGAACATGGAGAATATCAATGACATATCAACTTCTATGGACATGAGTCAGTTAACCTCTAAAATAAACCTTGCGGGATCAAGCAATCCCCCAACTAACTCTCCTTTATCATCACAAAATCCTCAAGAGGAGAGCCATGAGGAGGACATCACGAACGAAGACATGGGGATGACACAATCTGAAATGATAAAAATGGTTCAAAACCTCGAGAACCATAAAATTGTTAGTGCCATGTTCAAGTACTTAAACACATTAGCAGAAGGAGGGGTCCCATTCCCTCTCGACCTTGATGTAAGCACTAGTATGGACATGCCTCTTACAAATGCATCCCCAATGTCAAACATCAATCAAGAAATACCCCACATCACTACAACCATCACTCCAACCTCACCAATTGGAAACAAAGGAAGTTCTATGTTCGAGATTTACAGCAATATCGCCTAGTGACCAATAAAGAGGTAGCCGTCACCACCACACTGGATAACCTTGTGCCGGAAAATCCATTGCACCCATATGTCCCACTCGCATTTCATAATCTCGCTAGTTCATCTTCATTTCATGCCGCGCCAGCCTATCAGTTAAACATACCCACTTCTTTACCACAAGAAGAAGGCGATTTATTTAGAACAACTGAAGTTGCTAATCCTTTTTCTTTTCAGGATAGCCTACCACCACTACCCCCATTTCCATTTGCAACCACATCACCACTCGGAGTAGGGTTTCCTCCCCTAAATACTGATAGCTTCTCAAAACAGGGCAATGTGCACATCACCTCAAATACCATCTCCTTGCCCGCAATGTCACAGCAACAAGTGGCGACCATCCAAGCCACTGTGATAAACACATCTGTTGGTCCTCAAGTATCCCAAAGCATGCGTTCACAAGGACCAAACATCTCCACCACCCCTCCAACAACCCAAGTCCCAATCATCACTACCACAATCCCCCACTTGTCACAACGATTGGCATGATTCCTATTCCACCACCAATCCCACCAAAATCCAACTCGGAAAACTCATTCATTGCCTTAATCCAAAATCTCCAAAAGGCTAACCAGCAAAGAGTACTCAAGCAACAGCAGCAAGCTCAAGCACAAGCAAAAGCACAAGCTCAAGCTCAAGCACAAGCCCAAGCTCAAGCCCAAGTGCAAGCTCAAGCCCAAGCTCAAGCACAAGCTCAAGCTCAAGCCCAAGCTCAAGCCCAAGTGCAAGCGCAAGCTCAAGCCCAAGCAAAAGCCCAAGCCCAAGCGCAAGCTCAAGCCCAACAACAAGCACAAGCACAATACCAAGTGCAGTTGCAAGCGATCCACCTGCAATCCTACCGACAAGCCCTACAAGACTTTCAGGCATAGCAACATGCTAAACAACAAGCTTTGTTGGCACAACAGCAGCTCGACCAACAAAAAGCTTTGTTGGCGCAATAGCAGCTAGACCAATAGCAAGCTTTACTAGCTCAACAATAGATTGATCAACAACATGCTTCATGGGAACAACAGTAGATGGACCAACAACAAGCATTGTTGGAACAACAATACAAAGATCAACAACAAGCGTTGTTGACGCAAATGCAGGCATACCATCAGGCTTTGAATGCACAACTGAGCTTGCAATAAATTCCCACCAGTAATATTCCCACCCATCAAACACCTCGAACACCTCACAACTCATTCATCCCACCGCCCAATCCGAGCAAAGATGTTGCAACACAAATCAAACTACTTTCGCAGCAAGTGTTGGAATTACAAGTAGGAAAAACCACAAGGACACCAGGAAATTTGTGCCCTTATCCGTTCCATAGAAGTCTCACCATGGTACCATTCCCAAAGGGATTTGAGATCCCCAAATTTGACAAATACAATGGAACGGGCAACCCTGAAAACCACGTCAGGGAATTTTAGGTGCATTGCATGGAGGTCACATATGATGACACGTACCTAATGCGACTCTTCCTCCGGAGCCTGACTGGTCCAACTATGGAATGGTTTTCTCACCTACCCATGGGCATTAAAAAATTCGAGGAAATAGTGGAGGCTTTCCTTAAAAATTACGCTTTCAACATGGGTGCGGATGTTAGTTTGGAAGAACTATCCGCACTCAAACAAAGGAAAGGGGAGCTATTCACATCCTTCTTGCAAAGATGGCGATCCAAGGCCAATCAGAGCAAGTGGACCATGCCAGAAGAACAACAAGTTTGCACCATCATAGCCAATCTAGATGAAAACTTGGCGTTCTACCTAAAAATGCAGTGCATCACATCGTACGATCAATTGATTCCAAAGGCGCTCAACATCGAAAGAGCCCTTACTGCACGAGGAGGCACACCAACATTCACTCCACCCCAGGATAACCACCCATCTAACAACTATAATGATAAACCTCGAACATGGTCGAGGAATAAAAATATCATGAACAACGGCGTGGTTGATGCTAAAGTGGTCATTAGTGCCCCTAAGCAAAATACCCAAAACCATCATCAGCCGCAAAATCATAATCACAACAATGTGCAGACTAATGCGGTAGTAGTACAGCCACAGACATCTTCCACCAATCAAATCAATAATGTGGGAAATCAAGGAGGACCACCTCCCTACAACAAGTATCCTCCCAAGCGGAAATTCATAGCTCTTGGAGAATCGATTGAGTCCATAATGAAAAAGTTGGTCAAGGAGAATCTAATCAAAGTCTCTAACTTTGAGTAGTACATAGAACCCATGACCAAGCTGTCGTGGTATAACGAGAACCTCCTTTGTGACTTTCACAAAGTCAAAGGACACACCATTGCCAATTGCATGAGACTCAAAAACAGCATCCAAGACCTCATTGAGGATATGGTCATCAACATCAAGTAGTCGGCCGGAAACCAAGACCTAAAGATATACACGAATCCGATGCCGAACCATAACCAAGGGAACAATCAAGGAAATAATAAAGGGAATAATAAGGGCAAGCAAAAGTATGCTAGTGCTAATCTAGTATACGAGGAGATAGCTGGATGCATCGATGAAATGGTCACCGTAATAAATATCAAGGGATCCAACAATGACTTTGGAGTCACCACACAAGGAGGAAAGGTTACCATTTCTGGGGCACCTGCTAAGATCCCCATTTCCAATACAAAGGCCATCCCCTATGATTACAATGTTATTGACCAGCTGAAAAGAACACCCGCCCAAATCTCCATCATGGAACTATTAAAAATATCCGCCACCCATAGGAAGATCCTTGATGCAGCACTAGTTGCGTCTACCATCACCGCCACCCTCGACACAGAGCAATTTTAGGCTATGGTGGGTAACATCGTTACCCCAAACCTCATTACATTTTCGGATCAAGATTTCCCTCCACAAAAAGAAAGTCAAACGAGTCCTTGTAGATGGAAGTGCAGGCCTTAATATTTGTTCTTTAAAACTCATAAAGAAATTGGGATTCGTCAAGGATTCCATCAATAAGAACAAAAGCATCACAATAAGGGTGTATGACGACCAAGAAAGAGTATCTTAGGGTACTATCAAAATCCCCATTCAAGTGGGGCTAATAACCATGGAAACCACCTGTCAGGTCCTCGACCTTGACCTACCATACAACATCCTCTTGGGATGCCCATGGATCCATGGAATGAAGGCAGTGGCCTCAACCTATCACTAGTGCATTAAGTTCTCACATCAGAACGAGGAGGTCACTATATATGGGGATACCGAACCTTTTGCCTACTACAAAAACTTAGAAGCCAAGTTTTATAAGATTCCCCAAGTACCAAAAAATGATGAAGGCCCATCCACCTCATATGTTGACCCAACCAACCTTGCTTCGACTTCTACGACAGAGACACCCGCCATCCCTGACATATCCAAAATCAAAGGCATGATCGAAGACAATGGATGCGGTGACTATAGAATGAAGAGAAATGCATTTGTTGTAGGAGAGTTACCACAATCTCTTAGGTCGCATGGGCAACCCCAGCCAGTTCAAACACCTGTCCGCACTATTAGAGTAGAATCCTCTAGATTCCACCATTAGGGGATCTCAGTCGGGAGAATGTGGACGAAGAGGACATCTCAAACACACTATACCAAGATGAAAGACCCACTCCCAACCTAGCCATGGACGAAACTAGCAGAGGGTTACAAATGATGTTCGGTATGGGCTATAGTAGGAATGAGAGCCTGGGAAGAAACAGTGATGGACGGTTGGAGCTCATCATTGTAGAAAGAAGAATGTGAAACCTTGACCTTGGCTATACTCCTTTGAGTATAACTATACGTGGCAAGGGTACTCCCAGAAGGGCAGTCAGGTCCTCTCCTCAAGTAACAACAACCACTCCTAGACCACCCATTTGCTTAGGTATCCCACTCGATAATTACACCTTTGACGTCACTAATGTTTGTCCCAGTAGTGACGATGATGATACCATAGCAGGTCTCCCTAGGCTTTTCAAAGATTTCACCTTATTAATGATAAGTGCCTCCATAGCCGAGTCAAACCAACCAACCCACCGAATCACCTTAGTACACCCCCAACTCATCGATCACAACCAACGGGGACCACCGATTCTTGGCTCGTTCAAAAACGATGAGGCACTCTTGGAATTCATGGGACTAAGGGATACAGTTCCGTATGGAGATCACAAGGCTAGATTCAACATCACATTGGACACAGGCATACTATGGGGAGATGATTGAGTCCTTCAGTCGCAAAAGAAAAATATCGAGAATAAGCTCGGGGTTATTGAGTGAAAACCACACTGTGGCACTCTTGAACCATAAAATAGTAAAAATAAAGGACGCATCCAATGGTCAACTTAGGAACAAAATCAAAACCACAAATCACCTTCTACGTAAAGTCTCTCTTGGTAGAAGAACAAGAACTGTTGGCGGCATTCCTAGAAGAAAGAAAGGTAAATTTTGCATGGACCTATGCTGACATGCCAGGACTGGATCCTGAAGTAGTGGTTCATCATTTGGCTATTTACCCCAGAGCAAAACCAGTCAGACAGAAGCTAAGGAAGATGCACCCACAAATAGCCTTGCTCGTCAAAGTTGAGCTACATAAACTCCTGGATGTTGGCTTCATACACCCGATTGACTATCCAGAATGGGTATCAGATCTTATACCTGTCTCAAAATCAAAAGGGGGCATCCGCATCTACACAGATTTCAGATACCTAAACAAAGCATTTCCTAAGGATGATTTTCCACAACCCAACATTGACATGATAGTGGATATGACAGCCGAACATGAGATGCTATCCCTAATGGATGGCTTCTCGGGGTATAATCAAATAATGATAGCACAGGAGGACCAGCATAAAATAGCCTTTACATGTCCTTGGGGCACCTACTGTTGGAATGTGATGTCGTTCGGGTTGAAAAATGTAGGAGCTACATACCAAAGAGCCATGATGATGATCTTCCACGACATGATCCATAAAACAGTCGAAGATTATGTGGACGACATATTGGCTAAATCAAAGAAATGGTAGGATCACATAACAACTCTAAGTGCAATCTTTGATAGACTAGAACAATACAAGGTCAGACTCAACCCGAAGAAGTGTGTCTTTGGAGTACAATCAGGAAAGTTGTTGGGGTACATAGTTTCAATGAGAGGGATAGAGGTGGACCCTGCAAAAGTAAAAGCAATCCTTGAAATGGAAGCGCCAAGAACATTAAAGCAACTAAGAGGATTACAAGGTAGACTCTAGTCCATCTGAAGATTCATAGCACAGCTAGCAGATAAACAGATCACCTATTCACACTTACTTCACAAGGGAGTCACATTCAGATGGGACGAAAAATGTGAGCAAGCATTCAGTAAAATAAAAGAATATCTACTTACACCACCTATGTTGATGCCACCAATTGTTGGGAAGCCATTTATCCTTTACATCTCAGCAACAACAGCCGCCCTTGGTGCCCTTTTAGCCTAACATGATGAAAAGGGAACCGAGCGGGCCATCTACTATATCAGCAGAACAATGGTGGGGCACAAGCTTAATTACACATCAATAGAAAAGGCTTGTCTGGCATTGGTATTTGCAGCCCATAAATTCAGACACTACATGCTAGCTCATCAAATCAAGCTGATTGCCAAGATAGACCCCCTGAAATATCTATTGTCAAAAGCAATGCTCACAGGCAGAATGGCTAAATGGGTAATGATACTATCTGAGCATGACATTGAATATGTCGAGAGAAAGGAAATCAAAGGATAAGTTATTGCAGACTAGCTAGCAGAGGCTCCTCTCTACACAGATAACCCACTTGTATCAGAATTCCCAGATGAGTCCCTTTTCAACCTCGGTGCAGTCGACCACTAGAAATTGTACTTCAATGGCTCCCACACGCAGCATGGATCAGGAGCTGGTGTGTTCTTCATCACCCCGCAAGGAGACTGTATACCTAGATCATATAAACTGGCATTCCCCTATACCAACAGTATTGCAGAATACGAGGCTTTAACCATAGGCCTCAAAATTGCAGCATAGTGGTGAATCATGGCATTAAAGGTCTATGGGGATTCGCAGCTTATCATCAACCAAGTCAATGGTGAATACCAAACAAAGGATGATAAGCTCACACCATACAAAAAGGTGGTAGAAATCCTTAAGGAATCATTCATCGACATCACCTTTGAGCAGATACCAAGGACAAACAACAGAGCAACCGATGCAATGGCAACAATTAGATCCTTACTAGACATTCCTCGCAATGTCTCGAAACACGAATTCCTCGTAGAACAACTTCTCATACCCACTTTCGAGGTACTAGAGTCAGAATACGCGTGTGAACTCGTTGGTCCTGGTGATCTTTGGTACCATGACATATACACCTACCTAAGGTTAGGAATCCTCCCCACTGACATCACCCCAAACCTAAAGCGAACTTTTGTCAAAAGGTCTTCATGATTCGTCATCCTAGGAGAGACCCTCTTTCGCAGAAGTGTTGATGGAACCTTGCTACGTTGTTTCAAACCTGAGGAGGCCATGACTGTTCTAACTGAGGTGCATAATGGCACGTGTGGTTTGCACTCGAGTGGTATGACCTTGGCAAAAAGTTGCTGAGAATCGGGTACTACTGGCCGACAATGGAGAGAGAGGCACATAACTTTGTCAGAAAGTATCTACAGTGCCAGCAGCATGGAGACCTTATTCATGCACCAGCTCAAGAATTGCATCCCATTGTTACACCTTGGCCCTTTTCATAGTGGGGGCTCGATCTCATTGGTAAAATCTCGCCCACCTCATCCAATGGCTACAAGTTCATTATCACCGCCACTGAATATTTCACAAAGTGGGTTGAAGCAATTCCCATGACCTACATCACGGGAAAACAGATATCCAAGTTCATCCTGAACAACCTCATTTGCCGATACGATGTTCCTCAATCTATTATCTCTGATAATGGGACACCCTTAAAAAATCAGGATTTCCATGATCTATGTGAAAAGTTCAAAATCCAACACCGCTTTTCCACCCCATATTATCCACAAGGCAATGGCCAGGCAGAAGCTACGAATAAAACCATTCTGAAAATCCTCAAGAAAATAGTCAATGACTCTAGTCGTGACTGGCATCTATAGCTAAATCCGGCCTTATGGGCCTATCGCACTAGCATCCGCACACCAACAGGCGCCACCCCATTCTCCGTGGTCTACGGATCAAAATCCATCATCCCCATCGAGATTGAACTTCCGTCACTGAGGATATCATTGCAAAACCTCATCACAGATGAGGAATACAAGGTTACAAGACTGAATGAGCTGGAATTACTAGATGAATGACACATAGATGCCTTGAATCATCTACAGGTCTACCAGAATCGCCTGAAATGGAGCTACAACAAGAAGATCAGGCAACGCACTTTCCAAGTTGGTGACCTTGTGCTGAAAGAAAACCAAAAGAATGTGCCAAACCCGGATAAAAAAGGAAAGTTTGAGCCCAACTGGCTGGGACCCTTCATCATCACCGCAAGCTACAAGTTAGGGGCATATTAGCTATTGACACCAAAAGGCAAACCTTTGCAGGAGCCCATGAATAGTTTGCACCTCAAAAAGTTTTATGCCTAAAATCTTGCAAGGTATAGAAACAGAAAATACAAAAACAATCAGAAAAAGTCCTGAAAAAATGGTTACCTTGATGAAAACCTCCCAAATAGGTGTCTTGGTGGCAACGAAAAAATAAAAAAAATACAAAATTCCTAAATAAATCAGAAAAAGGATTGAAAATAGTAAAGAGAAAAAATTCGTCCTCTAGTGAAAACCACTTTGGTGGCGCTTTGGATAGGTACCTTGGTGAAAACCTGGAAAACAGGCACCAAGTGTAAATAAAGCAACCCCCATCTACCAGGATTTGCACGAATCACTCATTCCATCGCATCTCAATAAATCATCCATCCACCCATCCGCTCGCATCCATACCATAGTCTAAGTTGGTGTCCATATCATATTCCACCATAGTACTACTTGGCATATTCCTAAGGTCAGTTTGTCCTGCCTTTATCGAAGTAGTTTGTCGCATCATGCTGGGGGCATGTTCCTGTATCAGCATCGGATTGGATTCATGTATATTCTCGTGATCTTCTTCAAATCCATCAGAAAAAACCAAAACATCCAAATCATCAAAAATCCAAAAACATGTCAAAATATCAAAAAATCTTCAAAAATTCATCATTGAGTCTTGTTAGTCTTTCACCTTGTCGAACTACATCATCTCTGAGCTTGAACGTAGGTAAGGTTGATCTTTGATCATCCCCCGAGACAGTTAGGTTCAGTCTTTAGGTGTCTGTCGCATTGGCAATCCATTTGCCCATCTAGTCTACATCTTAAGTCAGTCCTTTAAGCAATAAAATGACAATCCGTTTGTCCATCTTATCATTGAGTCAAGTTTGTCGTCAGTCGAACTACGTGGTCTCTGCGTGTATAACGTAGGCAAGGCTAATCTATGGATCAGCTCCTGAGACCCCTAGGATAGGTCTTTAAGTTAGTCTATTCGTCATAAATCTTGAAAATACCAAAAACATTGAAAAATGTGAAAATACCAAAAGCATTTGTAAAACATCTTCAAAATCCAAAAAATAGCCTCAAAATATTCTGAAAACCCAAAATGGTGCATCCATTTCATTTTCGCTTTAACCCGCGATAATCATCATTCCTAATAAAGTCAATCATGGCCTTCACCCTTTGGTGAGTCAGTTAGAAGCAAGTCTACCAGGTTTAAAAGTGAACAACAAAATGTCAGAGTCTCAAAAGTCTAAGTCAGTAAGCAAGCAAGTTGGTCAACTCGGAGTATCAATAGCTTATCACCCAAATTAGTCTCACCAAAACCCTGATCATAACATGTCCTAGGATGAAGCTTTCCTGCGATGGACATAAGCATTAGGTACCCCACAGTAGTTAGTCTTGGCTAGCGGTATGAAGAACATTAGCTTGTTTGTTTACTTTATTTTTGTCTTTTTTGACATATCTTATGTTGCACTCATTCCAAGGACCTCTCGATGATGCCTAAACAAGACAGGTTTAGAGAGAAAGAAATGGGGGAAACGATCATTATCTTTTTATCTACTGTGCTTGTTGGATATCCTTGTAAAATAACTTAGTCACATATGTTTTGTTTGGTTTGTGGAGATGGCGTTTTCGATATCTTGTTGACCACATAGGAAAGCTTGCTTTTCTGTGTTTTGGTCCGAGATGTTTAGAATGTCTGAACTGCATCCTGAATGAAGTATGTATGTTAAGTGTGAACAAGAATACTCCTATCTGATTGTCGAGTCAAAGTCCATCACACTAGGTACAATGCCATCCTGGTCCTTTATACCTTGATGCATCGTACCTATGTGTGTTATCAAACATAACGCAATTGACCCTTTGAAAATCCCAATTCCTAGCAATACAAATCACCATCTCCATCCTAACTAATTCATTAATTCTGCATTTCTTCTACCTTCTTTCCACACTAACATAGTATCATAACAATAATCAGAACATCGCCAATGCATACATCCTGCATCCACTAGATTGTTAGCATCAAAAGCACATTGCATCATATCATTATCTTAAGTTATGAGGAATAATATAAATTTGTTATTCTAAACATCTTAAGATAGAATTACATCATACATTATCATTTACGTTCATTATCATTTGCATCCATTACCGTTTGCATCCATTACCATCATTAATATGCATTACATCCATAAAACATGAAAAATATACAAAAAGAAATGCATCCATTACATACATCACATCACATAAGCATAAGACTAGAAATATCTCATAGCATCATACATTCGCATATTATACATCCGCATATCATACATGTGCACCATACATATCATAAAAAGGCGAATCATCTCATATATATCATCAAAAAATACTGTTATAATACAAATCGGATTAGGTGTCCATCAAATACATAGTACAATAAGGCCAAAATATTACAGCTCGTATATCAAAAATGAAGCAAACTGTCCTGTGATCAAAAGAGGGGCGGACCCTGCTGGCTGCTACCCTCCCCATCCTGTCTCTCACCATGTACCTCTGCCGGTCACTTCCCTGTCTGCTGGGAAAAGTCTAGCACTCTGCGGTCTGATGGTACTACCTGTTGGTAATGGTGTCGATAGTACTCGACCTCTCTGATGGCCTCTCTGTAATCATGAATATCGATTGATCGGCCCCGGGATGAGGACGCTGCACTCTCTAACTGTCATCGCCGGCCTATCTCCTAATCCCTCTCAGATCATGCCTAGTCTCTCTCCACAGTCAGAGCCTGTACCTACCTCTTTAGCTACTGAATCAGTGCATCTCTGTGATCAGGCTGTCCTGCTGGCTGCCCTGCTAGTTGCTGCTGAGGATCTACCCTCGGCTAACCATCCTGTTCCCCTATGCGGGGAGGTGAGTGTTGTACCCCATCCCTAGGAGGTGTCTGATGAGAAGGTGGCCCACCTCGTCCTCTTCCCCGCCCTCTGCCAGTTGCCCGACCCCTGCATCTGCGTTGTGGGACAACTGCGCCTAAAACTATCAATCTAAGTGGAGGTCTGAACCATGCCCTGTAAGCTGCAGTGACCCCCGCATCTGCCAGCCCTTGATCATATGGCCACGATCGAGCACATTGTCATCTTTTTTGTGAGATCATACAAAAATTCAAAATTTTTGTCCGATCTCTCGAGGGGGCAATATCCAGCAATATCCTTCCGCTGAGGCAGCACTCGGGCATCTAAAAAAATTTCAAAAAAATCCCAGACCTTTGATCACAACAATTATTCTTTGAATCAATGCAACAAGTACATTGCTTCAAAGAGGGGCAAAATGTAGACATGGAAAATGTACAAGTTCATTTTGGCACACCTGATCCCGATTACTAACAACGTTTCCTCTTAAATCACATTCTCAGCATTTCATCACTTTCTATCCCTTAATTTAATAAATCATTATTTATTGGATTAAATCTGCCTCTTTCAGTGATTAAATTAATCAATTAATTTAATAAACCATTGCATCCCTGTTTAATTAAATAAATTGTTTTATTTAATTAAGATCTCTAAAGTCCTCCTATTAAATTAAATAAATTAAACCTTATTTGATTTAATCTAACATATTCCTTCTTGATTAAATAAATCAAATCATTTATTTAATAAATCATCTATTCTCAATTCTTGACTTAAATCAATTCATAAATCTAAGTCTAAATTGTCACATCATCTAATTCTTCATTAAATTAATCAAAACCATGATTAAGTTAATCCCTCTCCTTAAAATCTTCTAGAGAATGCAAGTTGCACAATAAATCAATTACTTTGATTTATTAATTTGCCTATTTTCCCTCACAAAGCATCAAAAGGGAATATTCCCTCATTTGAATTCAAAAAGACCAAGTGGACTTGGTCCTTCCAACAAGGCATTCAATGCCTCTTACATGTCTTTGACCTTGAGCCAAGTGACATTAACTTCATTCCCTTTCCCTCTTCAACATGTCATTTCTCAAATTTGAAATGCCACCTAATTACATTTATTGGCACTTTGGCCAAAATGTGCTCATTCCTCCTCCAATCACATATGGACAAGTGGCACAATGCCATTGGATTATCTTTTATCCCACATTGATTATTTCCACTATCTTTTCCAAGATTTGAATCTATAAATTGGAGACTCTTCTCCTCAATCTTCATCCACAATTCATATGCAAAGTTACTCTCTTCACATTGAGAGTTAATTTTTCCCATTACACTCAATCATCCATCATTTTCATAAATTGTAACAAGGCTATGCTCAAATCTCTTTGGAGATTTGACCATTGCTTTAATCAACTCACATTACAACATAGGAATTCAGAAAGGGCCAATTGCAACATCTCATTGGCACCAATTCCCCCATAAGATCATTATTCTATTGGCTAGATTATGATTTATTTCCATGTTATTTGAATTTGTTCTTCATTTCCTAATATTAGCTTGAATAGGTGGATTTCATGGGGAATCCTTCATATTTGCATGCATTTTGATCTAACACTAACAATGTTTGTTGTTCTTGTGCACTTGCAGGTTTAGGGGTTCACATGTTGTTGCACCCCTAGTGGCAAGGGCATGCATTTATTTTATTTTTGGATCTTATATTATGGGAGTTGTCCCCTTGGCAACACTTACCTAACAAAAGGAAAAAAACTAAAATCCCTTTTGGACAAACAAAATTATACTCTGGATGGAATTTCGCTTTGCATGTTGGAGCACACAGGATAGGGTTTTCGTGCCCTATCTTTGCATTTTGTCCAATCAAAGGTGTTGTCTGGTGTGATTGGGGTAGGGTGATTTATGGTCTATGTGGGGGTTGGTTTGGGGTGGCCGATGGTTCTTGTTCATGGCTCTTTGAAGATGTTTTTTTTGCTTCATTTCCTTGTGCTTGCTTTTTAAAGTCTAGGTTTTGGTCTATCAAGAGGGGTGTCATCTGGTGTCTTAAGAGTAGAGCTTTGGCATAAAGCTTGGTGCTTGAAAAATTAGGGGTTTTATATACTGTTTTTGTCTGTCTCTTTATCGTTTATTATGGGGTTTCTTCATTGTTTTTTGTGGTTGTTGTTGGGTGTGATATTGAGTGGGTCGAGTCTTGAATGGCACTGCATGCATCTTTATAGATGCTATATCATGCCTCTACTCCATTTGGAGGTAGAATGGGTTTTTCAAACTCAAATTTTCCTAGTACAAGATCATCAAGAAATGGTGCTTTGGAGAAATCCCAAGAACGATCAGTCTTAGTGATACAACTAGAATCGGTGGTCGAAGATGTGGAGTATTATAGAAACCATGTGTTGATCTGAAAGTTTATGGGGATGAGGGTGTCACTTCCTTTCCTCCATTCCAGGGTTCACAAGAGGTGGGACCCAAAAGGATATTTTTACATTATGTGGGCTACTAGCAACTTTTTTATGGTAGATTTTTCTTGTGTGGTTGATTGGAATAGGGCTTTGATAGGTGGGCCCTATTTTTATAATCAAGTGATAATCTTTATAAAACCATGGCATGTTGGTTTTAACTTAGTCAAAGAGATCCCTTCCAAGGTCCTAGTTTTGTTTTATCTCCCTCATTTTCCTTTGGAATGTTGGAGAAGTGATACATTCGAGATGATCACCCTCTTGATTTGTAAACCTATTGGTCCTTCTCAGTAAACACTAAATAAGAGGGTTCTCTCCCTTTCTCATGTGTGTAGAAATTGATTTGAATTTCATGATATTCTTTAGACATGAGTAATGGATCACATTCTTGAACTCAATAGTTGGACTATGAGGCATTGCTTTTCAGGTGTAGGTTGTGTCATGAATATGGCCACCTGCAATGGAAGTGTCCCCATGCTATCATGCTTCTGGTTTGAGTAATGCTCCTTCTTATACCACCCCAAAGATGGACAAGGGTAAGGCTCGCATGTGCAGGGGGTGGTGGTTGATAAAGAGGGCTTTGTCCCAGTTAAGAATCGTAATAGAGGTAGGGGAAAAGAGAACCCTAAAGGATAGGTAGGAGGAGACCTTTAATAGGTTTAATGCTCTAGAGGACTTGGTTCAAGAAGAGGGGATTCCCTTGGATTTGCAAGTGACATATGGCTCTTTAGTTGAGAAAAATATTGGTAACCAACCAATTTTCATTTCTAGCCTGGATCAGGTAGGGGAGCAAGAGACTCAGATGGACACAGATCTTCCTCCCTCGGCCTTTGTTCAAGGAGATTTCAGTTTAGTGCCAGATTCCAATGGTAAGTGTACTATTATTGGCTCTAGTCACATTGGTGAGAAGAGTTTTCCTAACCCAGAGAAAAATAAGTCTCCTTCGCTAACTTTGGGCCTACAAAAAAAACCCCAAAAAAAGGGTCTTTTGAGAAGTCTCTCAAGGTGGGAAGAAAGAAGGACCAAGAAACGGTTAAGAAAATTGGTGAGACATCGGTGGATTCTAGATCAGTGAGAACTATTAATTCCCACTTCTCCCTTCCCTAGTGATGATTGTGCTCTCTTGGAATGTGAGGGGTATGAATAGCATCCCTCGACAAAAGGCTACTTGAGAGTTGATTCGTGTTCATTCTTCGGATTTGGTTTTCCTTCAGGAAACTAAGTTATCAGTTGAAAGTATGTTGAATGTGGCTTCAAAGATCTGGGGTAGAGGTTAGTGTCACTATGTGGGAGCACATGGTAGCTCTGGTGGGGTTGCATGCTTATGGGAGAGTTAGTCAACTTTGGTGGCTCTCCTGTAGGCATTCTATTTCTCTTGCTGCCTATAATTTGGAGTCGAGTGAGAATTATTCTCTCCAACATTTATGCTCCCACTGATTTACCTAGTAAGGCACAATTTTGGGCTCATGTAAGGTATGTGCGCTCTTTAGATCCTTATCTTCCTTGGATTTGGGCTGGGGATTTCAATGGTGTTTCCTCGCTGGATGAGAATAGTGGGGGGGGGGGGTAATCCTCATCTGGATCCTTCTTCTGATCTCCTCAAGGATAATGTTGCTATTTTGAACATGGTGGATATCAAGCCAACTGATGGTATATTTTCTTGGGATAATAGGAGGAGTGGGGAAGCTGCTATCTTTGAAAGGTTAGATAGGTTTTTGATGTCCAACTTCTGGGTTGGTTATAGGTGGATGACTAGTTGAGATATTTTAGATTGGTGTGGATCTGATCATTGGCGAATAAAACTCTCAATGGATTTCTCTCGTTATTCTAAAAAGAAATCCTTTAGATTTCATCCAATGTGGCTTAGAGATGTGTATCTTCATGATTTGGTTATTGGTTGGTGGCATCTTGGGAGGCCAACTTATGGCACTGTAATGTATTACCTCTCCAAGCAGCTTCAATATATTAAGTACATGTTGAAACATTGGAATAGGTACCACTTTGGTGATGTCTTTCAAGAAAAGAGGGTTGCTCAAGTTCACTTGGATTATATTACTCGGTAGATTTAGGATCAAAGTCTCACTAAGGATAATGGTAAGTTGGAAGCTGCTATGGTGAAGACGATGGAAGAATGGGAATTGAGGGAGGAAATTTTTTAGAAGCAAAAGGCTCAAATTGATTGGCTCCAAGTGGGTGATAAGAACACTTCTTTTATTCATAACTTTGTTAAGGATACAAGGTAGGGTAATATTATCTCCTCCCTTTTGTTTTTTGATGGGGTTGTTCTCTCTTCCTTTGTTGTGATTTCAAAAGAATATGTTTGCTTATTTTCTACTTTGTTTTTGAGGATTCCCCTCCTACGGAGGAGGACGGGGCTATGATCTTTGATAGTATACCGCCCTTGGTTACTAGTTAAATGAATGAGTCCTTGCTCAAACCAATTTCTTTGCAAGAGGTAGAGGACATTGTGTTTCAGATGAAAAAAGGAAAGACTCCTAGGCCTCATGGGTTTCTAATGGAATTTTTCAAGAGTTTTGGGAGGTTATCAAGATGGAACTTTTGGAGGTTTTCTAGGAATATCCAAAGAATAAGAAAATGCTGAAGGCCATGAATGCAACTTTTTTGGCTCTCATCCCGAAAAGGGAAGGTGTTAATTCTTTGTCCATCTTTTTAGGCCAATTTCTTTGTGTAATGTAGTGTATAAGATAATAACAAAGCTAATTGTAGAGCATCTGAAGCCTTGGTTGAGCAGACTAATTTCAAATGAGAAAGGTGGATTTATTGCTAGCAGGCAGATCCTTGATGGGGTTATTATAGCAGCTGAAACAATTCACTCTATGGATTCCTCCAAAGAGAAGGCTATGTTCATCAAATTGGATATGTCCAAAGCTTATGACCATGTTAAATGGGCCTTCTTATTCTAGATCCTGAGGGCGTTTGGTTTTGACAGTGCCTGGATTGAGTGGGTTAGGAGTTGTGTCACTTCCTCCTCCGTTTTGGTCAATGGTGAACCCACTAAGCTGTTTGGAGCTTCATAGGGCCTTAGGCAAGGTGATCCTTTATCCTCATATCTTTTCATTTTGATGGCTATGGGTCTAAGGAGATTTATTAGATCCCAAGTGGAGTTGGGTCTCATCCAGGGTTGGAATTGGGGAAACAACATTCCTCCTTAATCCCATCTTCAGTTTGTGGATCACATTGATTTGATGGGCATGGCCAGAGTTGATGAATCTATCACCTTGAAAAAGTTGTGTCACTTCCTCCTCCTCCATTTTTGGCTAGAATTGTTGGAATCCTCATATTTCATATTGGCTTGCTTCCTTTTATTTACCTTGGCATTCCCATTGTTGTGTGTTCGCTCCCTAGGCGGTTTTGGTAAGATGTTAATGATAAGTTCCACAAAAAGGTTAGTCACTAGACTTGTAGGTGGCTCTCATCTACATGGAGAATGACTCCTTTGAAGTCGGTGATTCAGGCTCTTCCTTTGTACAAGAGCTTTGCGTTGTCTGCACCTTCTTGCTTTATTAAGGAATTTGAGTGTCTCTCTCACCAATTTCTTTGGTTTGGTAATCTCCTTTATAGAAAGTGGAGCTTGGTTAAGTGGGATGCTATGTGTAGGCTGATGTAGGTTGGTGGGCTAGGCTTGTGGTGGGCTGATCTGAATGGGCAGGCTTTGGCTGCAAAGTTGTACTGGAGGTGGTGTTCTCAACAATAGTAGTTATGGGCTAGAATCCTTACTTCAAAATATCTTGGGGATGTGGAGAGAGTATATGTTTCATGTTTCAACCTTGGGGGGAAGGGTCCTTTGATCTGGATTATCGTTAAAAGTGCTAAGTTGGTCAAACAAGGTCATTTTTGGATATGCAATAGTGGAATGGATGCTCTTTTTTGGTTTGATTCTTGGGATGGTCATCCTCCAATTATGACTACTCACCCTCATCTACAGAATTTATGTAGACTTTTCCTTGATGTTGGGTGGATTCAAGTGGCAGATTTCAAAGCTCCTCTAGCTCTTAATCAGGCCAATATTTATAGGTGGAAGGACCCGCAGGAGTGGCCTCTTGGGGGATCGGTGGAGGATCATCAAGCTTTGGCCACTATTTTGGCTAGTCAGGTTTGCAACTCTCTTGGGGTGAGAGATGTTCTAGCCTAGGGACCTGACCCAAAAGGTAAATTCTTTGTTATCTTTGGATATCAGGTGTTGGACATGCAGGCTTTTGGGTGTGTGGGGCTCCTATGGTGGAAATAGGTTTGGAATAAAATTTCTTGGCCTAAATGTATTCTTTTCCTGGCAGGTGGTTCAAAATAGATGCCTCACCTAGGAGAATCTTTGGAAGCGAGGTTTTCAGGGCCCTTCTACATGTGTTATGTGCACGTGTCAAGAAGAGTGTGTTTCCCACCTTTTTCAATGCCCCTTTGCTAGAATGATTTAGCACTACTGGTGGAGAAATTGGAGCTAGCCATGCAGACATGTTTTCTCTTTGGATGATCTTTGGAAGGGGATGGGGAACTCTCTTGAAAAAACTTCTTTTCTACACATTTCTTGGATTATTAGCCCTGGCTTTATTATCTAGCATATCTGGTTGGAATGCAATTACAAGATTTTCTTGGATAAGAAACTTTAGGTTGGTCAGATATGGGGTAGAATCTTGGGGGTTATCCAGGAGACTTTGGCTGCTAAGTGTGATTTATCTGTCCCTATGGATTTGAGTGATTTGGTTGTGGTTAGGACTCTGGTACTTTCTATTGGTGGTAGGAGTGGGTCATTGCCTAGGTAGAGGCAGGGTGGTAAGGAGAAGATACAATGGAGTGGGCACTGGCATCCCCCCCTCTTGGTGTGCAGAAAATTAACACTGACGAGTCATCTAGAGGTAATCATGGACATGTTGGGGTTGGTGGTATTGGCAAGGATAGCTCCAAGGTGGTGATTTTCTTCTTTTCAATATACAAAGGTCACACTCAAATAATTTTATGGAGGACTTAACTATTCTCTTGGCTTTATAATGGTCTTGTGCCAAGGGTTGGATGTAGATTGTTTGTGAGTTGGATTCTCAAGTTGTGATTGACTTTTTGAATAAGCATCATTTTGATGATGTGAATTGGCAGCTAGCAGTTGTGGTCAGACAAATCATATCTTTGGGTGGTGGTTTCGATTCTATTACCTTCTATCATATCCCTCAGGAATGGAGGTGGAAAATGGCTTGGCTAGGTGGGAATTCAAGTAGATGGGGACTTGGGATGTGGATGAATGGGAAAGGCTTCTTGGGGTTGTTTCACAGCTTCTTGAAGATTTGGTCATGGAGGATATGAGGTGCTATTTGGGAGTTTCCTGATGACTTTGGTTTGGTTTTTTGACCCCTGGAGGGTCTGTTGTTCTCTTTGGCTTTGTATTGATTTTTTGGCTCAATAAATCTTTTACCTCCTTTATTTAAAAATAAATAAAAATCCTTTTCAAAAATAAAATAATGCATAATTTTATAACTTAAGGCCTTTGAGCCAATTTAGTTCTTTTCCATAACAAGCTATCACTAATCATCATGGAATTAAAATTTATTTAATGTAATAAATAATATTTAATTAGTTCCAATATAATTTATGTCTAATAAACATTAATTATTTTCCCAAACATAATCATTCAATATTTTTTAAAATAATTCAATGCAATGTGGTAAAATTCAACACACGTAAATTAATCACTCATTTATGAGTTTTTACACATACACAAATTATCAAATTGCCATTGATTTAGATCTAGTCTCATATGGGATAGTTAGGACTCATCTCATATTTTAACTAAGTTCAATAGAAGTTATAAAACACATTTAACCCAATGTGACATCTCTAATATAATCACTATTGGGAAAATAATATTTTACTTACACACTTAAATGAAACATTAAGCATACTTGCACCATACAATATACTCAAGTAGAGCAATAAACATCCAACATGACAAAAAACTATACAGACCAATACCAATAAACAACACCCAAACATAAAGATGCAATAATAAAATAAAATACAAGATATCATAGAAAATACAACATATGCATCACACAATATACAATATAATTTGAACGTTGATACAAAATCTAATTGATAACATATCAAAGTTAGAATAACATATTGCAAATGATTTCCCTCTTGCTTGGTAAGCCTATTGGTCCTTCTCAATAAACACTAAATAAGAGGGTTCTCTCCTTTGCTTGTGTGTGTTTGTAGAAATTGATTTGAATAAGTTGTTGTCAAATTTTGTAGACATGAGTATCGGATCACATTCCTGGACTCAGAAGTTGGACTATGAGGCGTTACCTTTGAGGTGTAGGTTTTTCCATGAACATGGCCACTTGCAACCGAAGTGTCCTCGTGCTATCCATGCTTCTAGTTTGAGTAATTATCCTTCTCAGCTCACCCAATTGGACAAGGGTAAGGCTCCCATGCAGGGAGTAGTGGTTGATAAGGAGGGATTTGTCCCAACTAAGAATCATAATAGAGGTAGGGGCAAAAGAGAACCCTAAAGGATAAGCAAGAGGAGGAGACCTTTAATAGGTTTGATGCTCTAGAGGACTTGGTTCAGGAAGAGGGGATTCCCTTAGATTTGCAGGTGATAGATGGCTCTTTAGTTGAGAAATATTGGTAACCAACCAATTGTCATTTCTAGCCCGACTGAGGTAGAGGAGTAGGAGACTCATATGGACACAGATCTTCCTCCCTCGGCCTTTATTCAAGGAGATTTCAATTCAATGACAGAGGCTAATGGCGAGTCTATTGTTATTGGCCTTGGTCACACTAGTGAGAAGAGTGTTCCTAACCTAGGGAGAAATAAGTATCCTTTTCCAGCTTTTGGCTTACAATAAAACCCCCCAAAAAAGGGGATTTTGAGAAGTCTTTCAAGGTGGGAAGAAAGAAGGATCCAGAAAAGGTTAAGAAAATTGGTGAGACATTGGTGGAGTCTGGATCGGTGAGGACTATTGATTCCCACTTCTCCCTTCCCCAACAGTGATTATGATCTCTTGGAATGTGAGGGGTATGAATAACATCCCTTGACAAAAGGCTATTCAGGAACTGATTTGTGTTCATTCTCCAGATTTAGTTTACCTTCAGAAAACTAAGTTATTGGTTGAATGTGGCTTTGAACATTTGGGGTAGAGTTTAGTATCAGTGTGTGGGAGCACATGGTAGATATGGTGGGTTTCCCTGCTTATGAGATCTACTTAGAGTTAGTCTACTTTGGTGGCTCTCTTGCAGGCATTCTATTTCTCTTGCTATTTATAATTTGGAGTCAGGTGAGATAATTCTTCTCTCCAACATTTATGCTCCTACTGATTTACCTAGTAAGGCATAGTTGTGTGCTCATGTAAGGTATGTGCGCTCTTTATATCCTTATATTCCTTGGATTTTGGTTGGGGATTTCAATGTTGTTTCCTCACTAGATGAGAAGAGGGGGGTAATTCTCGTCTAGATCCTTCTTCTGATCTCCTCAGGGATAATGTTGCCATGTTGAACTTGGTGGATATAAATCCAACTAATGGATATTTACTCGAAATAATAGGAGGATCGGGGAAGCTACTATCTTTAAAAGGTGAGACAGGTTTTTGGTGTCCAGCTTCTGGGTTGGTGATAGGTGGATGACTAGTTTAGAGATTTTAGATTGGTGTGGATCTAATCATTGGTTGATCAAACTCTCAGGAGACTTCTCCCATTATTCTAAAAAGAAATCCTTTAGATTTTAGCTCATGTGGCTTAGAGATGTGTCTCTTCATGATCTGGTTCCTAGTTGGTGGTGTCATGGGAAGCTAGCTTATGGCATTGCAATGTATTTCTTCTCCAAGTGACTTTCATATATATTAGGTACATGTTGAAACACTAGAATAGGTACCACTTTGGTAATGTCTTTTAGGAAAAGAGGGCTACTCAAGTTCACTTGGATTCTATTACTCAGTAGATTCAGGATCAGGGTCTCACTAAGGATAATGGTAATTTGGAGGCTTCTACAATGAAGGCGGTGAAAGAATTAGAATTGAGGGAGGAAATTTTCTGGAAGCAAAAGGATTGAATTGATTGGTTCTAGGTGGTTGATAGGAACACTTCTTTTTTTCATAACTCTGTTAAGGAAAAAAGGCAGGGTAATATTATCTCATCCCTTTTGTCTTCTGATGGGGTTTTTCTCTCTTCCTCTACTACAATTTTGGAAGAATCTATATGCTTCTTTTCTGCTTTATTTTCTGAGGATTCTCCTCCTGTAGAGGATGACGAGGTTGTGATATTGGATAGTATACCATCCTTGGTTACTAGTGAAATAAATGAGTCCTTGCTCAAACCAATTTCCCTGCATGAGTTGGAGGACATTGTGTTTCAAATAAAAAAGGAAAGGCTCTTGGGCTTGATGGGTTTCCAGTGGAATTTTTTTAGGAGTTATGGGAGGTTATCAAGATGGACCTTTTGGAGGTTGTCCAGGAATCTCAAAATAATAAGAAAATGTTGAAGGCCATGAATGCATCTTTTCTAGCTCTCATCCCAAAAAGGGAAGGTGCTAATTATTTGGATCTTTTTAGTCCAATTGCTCTATGTAATGTAGTGTATAAGATAATAACAAAGTTGATTGCAGAGCATCTGAAGCCTTGGTTGAGTAGGCTAATTTCAAATGAGCAAGGTGTCTTTGTTGCTGGCAGGAAGATCCTTAACGAGGTGATTATAACAGCTAAAACAATTCACTCTATGGCTTCTTCTAAAGAGAAGGCTATGTTCATCAAATTGGATATGGCCAAATCTTATGACCGTGTTAAATGGGCCTTCTTATTCTAGATCTTGAGGGTGTTTGGTTTTGATAGTGTCTAGATTGAGTGGGTTAGGAGTTGCGTCACTTCCTCCTCCTTCATTTTGATCAATGGTGAATCCACTAAGATGTTTGGAGCTTCACAGGGCCTTAGGCAAGGTGATCCTTTATCCTCGTATATTTTCATTTTGATGGTTGTGGGTTTAGGGAAATTTATTAGATCCCGAGTGGAGTTGGGTCTCATCCAAGGTTGGAATTGGGGAAACAACATTCCTCAATCCCATCTTTAGTTTATGGATGACACTTCTCTGATGGGCATGGCCAGAGTTGATGAAGCTATCACCTTGTGAAAGTTGTGTCACTTCCTCCTCCTTTGTTTTGGCCAATTTTTTTGGAATCCTCAGATTTCAGATTGGTATGTTTCTTTTTGTTTACCTTGGCATTCCCATTGTTGTGTGTTTGCTCCCTAGTTGATTTTGGCAAGATGTTAATGATAAGTTCCACAAAAAGGTTATTCAGTGGACTTGTAGGTGGCTCTCATCTACAAGGAGAATGACTCTTTTGAAGTCGGTGGTTTTGGCTCTTCCTTTGTACAAGAGCTTTTTGTTGTCTGCCCCTTCTTGCTTTATTAAGGACTTTGAGCATCTCTCTCACCAATCTTTGGTTTGGTAATCTCCTTTATCGGAAGTGGAGCTTGGTTAAGTGGTATGCTACATGCAAGCCAAAGCCAGTTGGTGGGATAGGCTTGCAGTGGGTTGATCTGAATGGGTAGGCTTTGGATGCAAAGTTGTACTGGAGGTGGTGTTCTCAACAATAGTAATTATGGGCTAGGATCTTACTTCAAAATATCTTGGGGATGTGGAGAGTGCAGTTGTGTCACGTTTCAACCTTACGGGGAAGGGTTCTTTGATTTGGAGTACCCTTAAAAGAGGTGCTAAGTTTGTCAAACAGGGGCTTTTTTGGATATACGACAGTGGAATGGATGCTCTTTTTTGGTTTGATTCTTGGGATGGTCATCCTTCAATTATGACTACTCACCCTCATTTGTAGAATTTATGTAGACTTTTCCTTGATGCTGAGTGGAGTCAAGTGGTGGATTTCAAAGCTCCTTCAGCTCTTGATCAGGCCAATATTTATAGGTGGAAGGAACCATAGGAGTGGCCTCCTAGGGAATCGATGGAGGATCATCAAGATTTGGCCACTATTTTTGTTGGTTGGGTTTGCAACTCTCTTGGGGGGGTGGGGGGTTTCTAGCCTGGGGACTTGACCCAAAAGGTAAATTATTTGTTGTCTTTGGTTATTAGGTGTTGGACATGCATGCTTTTGGGTGTGTGGGGGTCCCATTGTGGAAATAGGTTTGAAATAAATTTTCTTGGCCTAAATGTAATTTATTTTCCTAGTTCATGTTTCAAAATAGATGCCTCACCTGAGAGAATCTTTGGAAGTGGGATTTCCAGGTCCCTTCTATGTGTGTTATGTCCATGTGTCAAGAAGAGTGTATTTCCCACCTTTTTCAATGCCCCTTTTCCAGAATCATTTGGCACTACTAGTGGAGTGTTTGGAGCCAACCATGTAGACATGTTCGCTCTTTAGATGATCTTTGGAAGGGAATGGGGAACTCTCTTGCAAAAAATTCTTTTCTAGATATTGCTTGGATTATTAGCCCTAGCTTGATTATATGGCATATATGGTTGGAACACAGGCATAATATTTTCTTGAATCATGGGCACTACCATAATAGTGTGTCTCACTTTTGGGACATGATGATTTTTGCCTGAAATCACTTTTTTTAGAAAAACTAACGATTTAAGCCTTGAGAGGTTCCATCTAAAGGTTTTTAATTGAAGAGGGATAGATAAGACCCCCTTAGATCAAACCCCCTTGGATAGAACCCCTCTAGTATTAAATCAAACCCATAATGGAGTCTCCTTCACACCTATCAAAATGTTGGCAAAAAATCACTTTTTCTTTACCTTTTGAGGGATTAAATAATGTCATTTAGAAATTATATGTTACAATATTTCAGCCCTTGAAACGAGCTTTTCAACAAGTATAATTTTGATATGTTTTCATTTTATTATGTTTTTAATTTTTATTGAACTTAGGTTTTTCTTTGAACATCAAGCTCTTCATTTTGTAGAGGTAGAAAAATAGTAAACCATTGTATTTTTTTTTTTTAAATACCCTTTCCCTAGGTATTGATGTCCTTGTTTGACCAAAAAAAGACAAAATGGATTTCGATATATACACAACAAGTTATGTTATACGAAACCCATGTATGTCCAAATTATAGTTACAATGACTTCAAAATTTAATTAAAATAAATATATGCAACCAAGAATTATGGAAAAATATCCTTTCCCTAGATATTGATGTTGAGAATCTATATTTCAAAAATAGAATGTATCCTTTATAGAAAAAAAGTTATGTTGTACGACACAAATGTTACTTTATGAAAAATGTTGTTTTCTGTTTAAAACTAGTTATTAAAGGAGATGTTGAAAGATTCATGATTTATTTTGGAAAATTTTGAAAAAAATATATTTAGAATCTACACACAAATTGCCACAAATCACTAGTTTTCATCATCTTCAAATTCTTAACGATTTAGGTGTTATAGGTCTCATAAGATGAAGATTCAGTTAAAAATATTGATGTGAATGTCCATCTTGGACAAAAAGTGAGACACAGTATTGTGATTTCACTTGGATAAGAAGCTTTAGGTTGGTCAAATATGGGGGAGAATCTTGGGGGCTATCTAGGAGACTCTATCTGCTAAGTGTGATATGCCTGTCCATGTGGATCCAAGTGATTTAGTTGTGGTTAGGACTTTGGGACTTTCTATTGGTGGTAGGAGTGGGCTATTCCCTAGGTACAGGCAGGGTGGTAGGGAGAAGATATAGTGGAGTGGGCACTGGTATCCCCCCTCTTGGTGTGCTAAAAATTAACATTGATGGGTCGTCTAGAGGTAATCCTAGATATGTTGGGGTTGGTAGTATTGGTAGGGATAGCTCTGGGGTGGTGATTTTCTTCTTTTCAATATACAAAGGTCACACTCAATCAATTTGTGGAGGCCTTAGCTATTCTCTTTGCTTTGGAACGATCTTGTGCCAAGTGTTGGAGGCAGATTGTTTGCAAGTCAGATTCTCAATTTGTGATTGACTTGTTGAATAAGCATCATTTTGATGATGTGAATTAGCAATTGGTAGTTGTGGTCAGGCAAATCATAGCTTTGGGTGGTGTTTTTTATTCCATTACCTTTTATCATATCCATCAGGAATGAAATAAGGTGGCAGATGGCTTAGCTAGGTGGGCGTCTGAGCAGATGGGGACTTGGGATGTGGATGACTGGGAAAGGCTTCCTAGGGCTCTTTCACGAGTTCTTGAAGATTTGGTCATGGAGGATATGAGGTGCTATTTTGGGGTTTCTTGATGACTTTGGTTTGGTTTTTTGACCCCTAGTGGCTTTGTTGTTCTCTTTGGCTTTGTATTGATTTTTCGACTCAATAAAGTTTTTACCCCTTTTAATAAAAAAAACTAAAAACCCTTTTCAAAAATAGAAATAATGCATAATTTTATAACTTAAGGCCTTTGAGCTAATTTAGTTCTTTTCTGCAATAGGCTATCACTAATCATCATGGAATCAAAATTTATTTAATGTAATAAATAATATTTAATTAGTTCCAATATAATTTATGTCTAATAAACATTAATTATTTTCCCAAACATAATCGTTCAATTTTTTTTTAAATAATTCAATGTAATATGGTAAAATTCAACACACGTAAATTAATCACACTTATTTATGAGTTTTTACACAATACACAGATTCTCAAATTGCCATTGATTTAGATCTAGTCTCATATGTGGTAGTTAGGACTCATCTCATATTTGAGCCGAGTTCAATAGAGGTTACAAAACACATTTAACCCAATGCGACATAACCAATATAATCACTATTGGGAAAATAACAAATTAATTGCACACTTAGATGAATCATTAAGCATACTTGCACCATACAATATACTCGAAGCATAGCAATAAACATCCAACATGACAAAAACTATATAGACCAATACCAATAAACAACACCCAAATATAAAGATGCAATAATCAAATAAAATACAAGATGTCATAGAAAATATATATGCATCACATAATATACAATATAATTTGAACGTGGATATAAAATCTAATTGGTAGCATATCAAAATCAAAATACAATAACATAAAATAGAATAATTTTAAAATAGATAAAAATTTCTCAAGTACATGAAAAACTTTTCAATAAAGATACATAATTCTTCACGTTAAAATGAAACAAATAATATAAAATCATTTAATTAAGATACTCATTGATATTGTATGTTATAATAATATGTTGAAATTATTAGAATAATACAATAGGGAGACATTATAAGAACAAGTTGAACTTATTAGAATAATACAAAGTAAAATAAATTTTATTATTATAATATTCCAAAGGCAAGTACCACAAACTAAAAAATTAACTATAATAGTGCTGACAACAGTTAAAACAAGAAGAGCTGCCACTTTCCCTCAATTCCCAATGAAGTTTTTGTCAAAATTAACTTTTGCAAACAAATGGAAACTGTTTCTAAGTGTCAGCCATTCTTATCCAATCTAGTATAATACAAATAAAGTGTAATATTATTATTATTACTTTACTTTCGCAATTTGAGTGGCAACCACACTGAGCCACCCATTTACAGCGGCGCAAATATCCCGATTCATTCCACAGATCTTGGAGTGCAAGTACGCCGTCCCTTTACCCGTATAATATAATTTTTGGCACTAAATTTGGTAATCCTCTTTTTTGGTAATTTTTGGCACTAAATTTGGTATACAAACATCCTCCGATTACCATTTTAGTAACGCTTTCTAAATATAGCCCCAACAACATTTCCAGCGTTTACAGTCACAGTCCCACTTTAATCCACTTTGTGTATTGCATTCCATGATCACTTTGTGTTGATATTTTATTCTATAATGTTATTTACATGTTCCGAGATCTCAAATAGACCTCCAAGAATCTTGCGCTTCAAGTGTATTTATCTCTAAGTCTTGGTCATATAAAAAAGCATATTTAATTGATGGTTTAATGGTATCAAGTTTCTACAATTCATAATTTTTATTGTTAAGTGATTTTTGGATTCGATTGTGTGCAAATTTTTTGCATAATGTTTCGGATCACTATGTGATCTATCGTCATTCGATTGTGTGTGAATTTTTTGCATCAACGTTTTAGATCACACTATGTGATATCATTTGATTGTGTGCAAATTTCTTAGATCAATGTTTCAAATCACACTCCGTGATATGAAATGTTGATGCAAAAAAATTGCACACAATCGAATCTAAAAATCACTTAGCAATAAGAGCATATTTGTTTAAAACAATATCCCAATAGATATTGCATAGGACCATTCTCCTAGGTTTTACAGAGTCTAAAGTGCAGAGAAGAGAATTGTTAAATCTTGTTCCTGTTCATTGGCCGACCCCTTGAAACAACTAAGTATAAGAATTGGCTTTTCTTTCAATATGATCATGAAAACTATCATGAGCTTTATATGAGCTATCAAATAAGGAATTCTATCAACTTAAAGAATCGATCCAATAGAGGCACAAGAGAGCATAACCTTCAATTACGAGTGCACAATCATATTGTAAAATTTTCTTATTAACCATTTTTACTAACTCATGTGTTTAGTTATCACTTAATAAAAAAATATTTGCACAAGATCTCTTTGTATCCCAATAAACATCGAAAGCCACTCCTTTCCTATTCTATACCTTTCCTAAGTCTCATCATGTATAAATATCAATTTATTATTGCACAAAAAACAATACAAAACACAATCAAATACTAATTTTTTAATAATATATTTATAAGATGTAAAATTATAAATCATTTTGGAGACCATTTATTCCACAAAATAATTTAATTAAACAGGGAGTAAAAGTAAATTTTCTTCCTAAATTTCCACATTCAAAACCAAAAAAATCCTCTTTCCTCCATTGATGGACCTTAAATTTTCTAACTTTTTACTTATGAGATCTTTTTAAAATTAAAAAATAGCCTTTTGATCCACACATGCACAACAACATGCTAATCCAATTAAAATCCAAAAAATATGATTTCATAATTTTTTTGCCATGGTCATTTAAAAAGAAATTAAATATGTTAAGTCCTATGAAATTGAATGCACAATAATCTTGTAATGTCGTAAAATTGCACCCAGTGCAATTTCACATTACATAATTCTTCCTTTAGCTTAATCAAAGATGATAATTCCCCTTTTCCTTAACTTCAATCTCATCCTTGACCCCTTGGTTTTCGGTCTCTAAGGGATTTTTTGTCGGGGACGCTTCTGTGACGCATAGACGTCTATGCGCTGCATGAATGTCCTAACAAGGTTCCTGGGTCTGTGGTCATTGGGACGTTATACTTATGCCTACCCATGAAGTGTAACGCCTCTGTAATCACAAACACGCTTAAAAATGACCTTCTTGCATGTATTTCTTTCATTCCTTCCATTCTTTCTCCCATTCATTCATTCATTCTCTCATTATCATTCTTGCTTTATAGATCTCAAGCTCATTCTACATCACTTCTACACCATTTTTCTCAAGATCTCTTGCAATTTCTTGGGTTCTACATCGACATCTCAGCTCTCTCAAGTGTTGTACTCTCCTTTGAGATTATAGGCTTGCTAAAGGGAGGGTGAACACTCTCTTTTGCTTGCATTATCATCTTTACAATATCATATTGACATTCTAATGTGTATACTTTCTTTATCTCGTCAATCTATTTTGTCTATTATCTATTTCTTTCTCTACTTGTTTTCTTGGTTGTCTGTGGAGGTGGAACCACCAAAACGAGGGTTTGACTAAGGCAAACCCTGAAACAACCCCAACAATTTGCATTGTCTTCGTGTGTGTAGATTGATCATTTGGAGTATTGTTGCAAGAGGTTACACAGTGTTGGACCTCTTGTGAGTCTGTTTCTCTCTTTCTCTTTCATTATTTATTCTGTTTAGTTTAAATCTTTGCATGTTAATATTTTCTTGTTGTCATTTCCTTTATTTTAGCATTTTATTAGTGTAGTTAAACATTCAAATTTTAATTCTCGAATAGACAGGAGGCTTTGTGTGTTTCTTGATCATGTTCTACCCTTGAACCGTATGAGACCTCAATGTGTTGTGGGGAAGTCTGTGCATTGTGTTGTCGTCACATGGCTGAGAGCTAGACAACTTGCTCTTGAGACCTTGGAGGTTTTCTCTTTCGATCTCTAAAGTCTTTTTTCCAAAGTTTGTCATAAAACATAAAATTATAGTAAAAACTCCTCGTCTTTTCACCTTTGTCAAGTTTGAGCTTTCCCTTTGAGGTAGTTAAGGACCATTCACTCCCTATAGAATCTTCTTTGTCCTAGAGACTTGGGAGTAGCGAATCTCCTCCTCTACATTTTGGTGAACCCGACGTGAACCTTTTTCTTCCCTTTATCTTTTTGTTGAAAATTTTCTTCTCTCTTATCGAGACATGTATTGGATAGTGTTGTGACATTTTTATCAACTTCACAACCCAATCAACTACCTCTGGCCACATAGTCAAAAGGAGTTATCAACATCTTGATATGGGATCTAGAAGGTTCATTCCTCCCTGCCAAGGTCCTGACTTTGAAGAGTTTAGTACAGGATTGGCAGCCGATTTTTAACCTCCTTTTGAATCTGACCCTCCAGCGCATACTTCTCCAACCTCTCCTTCTAAATCTTCCTCTTCCATAGCCAAGAAATCTACTCTCAAAGTTCCTGCTGAGAAAATACATTCTTTGGAAGTGAGACTTGAAGAGTTCAAAGAATTTTTGACAAAATGAAACTCATACTTGCAAGCTGCTCTTCTCCTTAACAGTTTGTAAAACTTACTTATTTTCTATTGTAGAGGCTTGGAGTTGTTTCGAGGTATTGTAAGTATAGTGGAAACCCATGTCCCTTCATACACTTTTGTCTTGGGCAATCGTCAAGATGTTCAATCAAAAATCACTGGTCACTAGTTGCATGTTTTGATGCTAGGAGTGTATGTGCATATGGTTGACACAGGTCCTTCGATTAAATCTGTTATTGTTGTTGATAATACCAATACCATACCCCAAGAGATTCCTTCAATCGAAGTGAATTGTGTTCCTCTAAGATTCAGATCATTTGGGTCTAGAAACCAGATCCCCACATCTTCTGGCCCCTCAACTATCCAGCCTTTGTCAACGGATCTCGTCCTTAATTCTCTTTTATAGAACATGGGGTAGATGCAATCTCATTTGATGAGCTTGGCTAGCTCCAGCTATCAGCCCATGTTTCAACCATATTGTTGTTGTAGCCCTTTTTCTTTTTTTATTTTGAATACGGTCCCTATCCTTCAAGGGGTGGAGATTCCTAAATTTGAAAATTATAGTGGTAGAGGAGATCCACAAATGTATGTCTCGTCTTTCAATGCCATGTGTACCAATTTCTTCCACCATGATACTTTGTTGGAAAAACTATTTCCACATTCTCTCAAGGATGTTGCTTTGGAATGGTATTGCTTCATTCCCAATAATTCTATTTTCTCTTTTGACCAATTAGTAAATCGGTTCTTGTAGGAATTCCAGGTGAACATTGAACCGAAGATCACCTTTACCAATGTCATCTGATGCAAGCAGGGTATGCATGACAAAACTAACTAATTTTTTTGCCCGGTATCAAGCTTTTTTTTCTCAAATCTTCTATGCCCTATCGGATTATGACGTACAACATGTGTTCATTGGAAACCTACTACTAGTGTTTCGAGATAAATTTATTCAAATAAAATATCCTTCTTCTGGTCATCTATGTGTTGTGTTGTATGTGTATCAACAAGTGGTTGCTCAGTATAGGGATTCCTCATCGTCCTCTCGTCCTGATGGCCAGTTAGTCATGTGTATCTCTAGAGAGTCAAGAAAAAAAAAATCGGTAGTGAACATGGTATCTATTCCTACTGATAAGAGCTCTACTGGATGAAATATATTTCTTATAAAATTGTCTAAATCTTATACAAATGTCCTACAAAAATTGTTAAAAGATGGTGTAATTCTCTTCCAGAGATAAGACCGTTATCCGAGCCCTATCCTCAATGGTATGATGCATACATTTTTTTCCAATACCATAGAGTATTAGGTCATGATGCCAAACAATGTGTGCATCTTAGGTATGTTATCCAAGACCACATCAACAATGGTACCATATGACTTGATGGTAACAATAAAAATTCAAACAAATTTGTAGCGAAGCCTAACAACTAGCTATAGATATACATAGATCCTTTTCCATCCCATTCTGCTAATTTGATCACAATTGTTTCTTCTTCAACTGTTGATCTTATTCCATCTAAGTATGTGAACATGGTTTCATTCACTCGTGTTCCTCCTTTAGGTCATGTGGATAAAACATCCGATATAACATTCACACCACATGACCTGCCATTAAACAAGGAACCTTCTCTATTGTACATATTGGCTCGAGTCAATGATAATGTCATGACTAGTGTTATGGTTGACCCTACGAGTCGAGTCAATGTCATCATAGAGGAGACCTTTTTCATAAATAATTTACATGAGGAGAAGTATGATTAGTCACATACCATGCTCCATACCCATGATGGTCTTTTTGTTCTGCCTATTAGCTCTATTTCTTTGTTGGTCCTTGTTGGGCCTAAGTTTTTGGAAGTCCCATTTTTTGTGATAGTGGAGTCTGACCTATTCAAGGTGAGGCTAAGCATTTTGTGGCTAGTCTCCATGAATGTGGTCGCCTTTGTTGTCCATTAACGTTTGAAGTTTCCTCATGATGGAACGATGTATACTATCCAGGACATTGGATACAAACCACTTGTGTCATGTAGAGGCTTCTCTTTAAACCATTTTTGGCCTGCTCCAATTGGATCCTTACAACCTAGAGGGGACTTGCTCTACAAGGCCGACTTTAGGTATAAGACTAGAGGTTCATTCTCTGATGTTGTCTTTCCACCTACTTCTCATGCGATCTCTATGAAGGCTTCTATGTACACATAGCAATGTTCCTTTTTCCCTTGTGCCTTCCTCTTCAAAGGTTAAGGACAATCAGGTTCTCACCCTTGGGCTTTCTCCTTCTTCTTCTTCTACAACTTCACAACCCTTGGTAGTGTCCTCAATTATTTCTATTATTCCTGGAACAAGGAAAAGAAATACACCTATATTGTGGAGGTCTAAATCGTAGGTGTTCTAGATTCCTATCTTGCCCACAGTACCTCAACACACCCTATATGGCAAGGGGAAGCATTCATGTGGGGTTGTTCTTGCTTCTTAGCCTCTTAGGCCTCCTCCTATTCCCCCACCTACCTCTAAGGTAGATAAGGGAAAGGGGCTCGTCGTGGAGACCCCTGTGTCTGTCTTTGTTCCTCCTCCTATTCCTCCTCATGAGCCTACTCTTCCTTTGGAAATGACTGTGAAGAGCATGCCTCTAATGGAATAGGAATCTTAGGAGTTTATTCTTCTACCAAAAATGGCTATGGAGACTACTCCCTCGATGGAACAAGATCCCCTAGAGTCTTCTCATGATGTGCCTCTCAGTGCCCATAGTCATCACAACCATCTTGTACATGAGCATAAGCGTTGTTGATGGGCCTTGGCCTGAAATACAAAGCCTCATAGAAGATCGAGGGGGAGCCTCTTGTTCCTCTTTTTACTTTTGTTTCATTTTTTGTTCCTGTCTCCGCTTCTACTTCCATTTCTACTTTTGTTCCCATCGCCTCTATTTTGCTTTTGGCTTCCTTAGCAAATCTTGATGAACCTCACCCTAAGAGGGTGCAAGTGTTCATTGCTCCTTTTGTGGAGCCTCCTCTGATTACCTCTTTTCCAAATCTTCCTCCTTTCCCTGAGTTTGTTGACATGCCTCACACAAAGGTTGTGTCTACTATGGCTTCAACGAGCCTTCTTCTTCCAATTTTGTTGCGAGAACGTCCCATCCTACACTTAAGCGTAAGTTAGAGCACAACCTCATTCTAGACGATGGTCACAAAAGGTCTTCTCTGCCTTCTTCGTCTTATTTTGCTTTGGCTTGTATTGTCCTTGTGATGAGCACATCACCTCCTTCCCCAGAGTTTTTCATTGCCCCTCTTCCGAAGTTTGGCAATGACTCTTTGGTTTTTCATCCTCCTCCTATTCATTCACAACACTTCACTCTGGAGAAGTGTATGTTTGACTTGATGGAAGATATTCTCGCTCTTTCTTCTATTTTTGCTAAGTTTGTGATGCTTGCCTCATAGGACCTTGTTGATGAGGATGTTGAGGCAACCTTCTCTTGGACCTTACTGCAAGTGAGTCGACAGGAACCGCCCTTGCTATCCCTCCCCTATAGGCTCGTCTTCCCTCCCTCTATGATGATCTAGACTGGGAGCAAGATGACTTGTTGGACAGACTAGAGCGGTATCTCTTCTTTATCTTTATATTAGATTTGTGTGTTTGTTTGTGTTCCCCCGTGCTTGTTTATTTGTGTTTGTTCTCTTGCCTGGAGGACCCTTGATACCTTTTAAAGTACTTGGATACAAAAGAGAAAATCTATCATAAAACTTCTTCTATTTGTCTCATAATTCTTCTATATGTCATCTAATTTGGCTTTCACGTTGGGAATGATGCAAAGTGTTGGGGCATTTAGGCCTCTTCTATGTTGACCTAATTTTTATTTTTCTTCATGTGCTCTTCTTCTCATTTTGATCTATATGGGGGGTGATTATAGTTCATACATATTATATTATATTTATTTATCTATATCTATGATTAGTTTTGACCCTGAATAATTGGATACCCCTATGATCTTGATTTCTTCATCTCTGATTTTCTTGATGTTGTGGATTCTATGTGTTGTCCCTCAAGTGACAACATCCCACAAATACATCTCACTATGTATGTCATATCAAAACATCTGTTTGTCTTTCTCTTCTCCTTATAATGACATGTGCTCCTTTGTGTAGCACACATCATTCTAAGGGGGGCCTATCATATCTGCTTATTCTTAATTTTTCAAAAAAAAATCTTAAAAATATGTCTTGATGTCTTATGATCTCATCATCTAGCTTAGGGGCAACCTTACTAGACTTGTCTTATCTTTTATGTGACCTACAACCTCTTCATCTTGGGTATATTCTCTTTAACCTTTTTCTTATTTAGCTCGCACATGTTAGAATACATATGCTTACTAAGGTAGGGGCAAAATGTAATGTTATAAAATTGCACCCCATGCAATTTCACATTACATAATCCTCCCTTTAGTTTAATTAAAAACGATAATGCAAATTCCCCTTTTCCTTAACTTCAATTTCATCCTTGACCCCTTGGTTCTCGATCTCTAAGGGATTTTTTGTTGGGGACACTTCTATGACCGCAGGCATTTGCACATTGCACAAATGTCCTCATGATATTCTTGGGTCCAAGACTTTACACTTCCACCTGCCCATGAAGTGTAACACCTTTGTAGTTGTAAATGTGTCTGAAAAATAACCTTCTTACATGCATTTCTTCCATTCCTTCCATTCTTTATCTCACATTCATTCTCTCATTTGATCTTTCATTCTCTCATTCTCATTTTTGCATTCTAGCTCTCAAACTCATTGTACATCACTTCTACACCATTTTTCTCAAGATCTCTTGCAAGTTCTTGGATTCTACATCGACGTCTTGACTCTCTCAAGTGTTGTACCCTCCTTTAGCATTACAGGCTTGCAAAAGGGAGGGTAAACACTCTCTTTTACTTGCATTATCATCTTTACAATAACATATTGACATTCTAACGTGTATACTTTGTTTATCTCATCAATATATTTTGTCTATTATCTATTTATTTATCTACTTATCTTCTTGGCTATCCATGGAGGTGGAAACACCAAAATGGAGAAAACCTCAAAACAACCCCAACATTTTTTATTATCTTCATGTGTGCAGATTGATCATTTGGAGCATTGTGAGAGGTTGCACAACATTGGACCTCTTGTAAGTCTGTTTCTCTCTTTCTCTTTCATTATTTTATTTCGTTTAGTTTAAATCGTTGCATGTTAATATTCTTCTTGCTGTCATTTCCTTTATTTTAGCATTTTGTTAGTGTAGTTAAACATTCAGATTTTAGTTCCCGAATAGACAGGAGGCTTTGTGTATTTTTGAGCATGTTCTTCCCTCAGATTGTATGAGACCACAACACGTCGCGAGGATGCCCGCGCATTGCACTGTCGTCCTCTGGCTGAGAGCTAGTCAGCTTGCTCCCGAGACCTCAAATTTTTTCTCTTTCGATCTCTAAAGTCCTTTTTCCAAAGTCTGTCATAAAACATAAAATTGTAATAAAAACTCCTCGTCTTTTCGCCTTTGTCATTTGAGCTTTGCCTTTGAGGTAGTTGAGGACCATTTGCTCCCTGTAGAGTCTTCTTTGTCCTAGAGACTCAAAAGTAGCGAATCTCCTCCTCTACAAATCTCCTACAAGGGAGCCATATACTAACACGTAACAGGGCATGACAAGAAAATCATTAATGAATAAATTCACATAGTTTAAGAGAGAAAAATACCTTCAACAATTTGTCGAAAAGAGAGGAAAAAGGTTGGAAGGAGAGTTCTTCCACACACACACACATTGAAATCAAGCAATCATATCCCCTAAGGAATTCCCATCCTTCCATTCAATCTTCCTAAATTTTTATTCTCATGGAGCCAAATGAGTTTGGAGCAAAATACAATAATGAATAAAAACACAACAATTTTCCTTTTATCCATTTAAATAAAAAACCTTTTTTTCCTTTTTGTAATATAAAACTAAAATCCCTTTTCAAAAATAATAATAATACACAATTTTAAAACTTAAGGCTGTTGAGCTAATTTAGTTCTTTCCAGTAATAGGCTATCACCAATCTTCATGGAATTAAAATTTATTTAATGTAATACAAAACACATTTAACCCAATGTGACATCTCCAATATAATCACTATTGGGTAAATAACATTTCACTGACACACTTAGATTAAGCATTAGTACTTGCACCATACAATATACCTGAAGCAAATCAATAAACATCTGACATAATAAAAAACTATATAGATCAAAATCAATAAACATCACCCAAACATAAAGATGCAATAATCAAATAAAATACAAGATGTCATAGAAAATATAAGATATGCATCACAAAATATACAATATAATTGGAACGTTCATAAAAAATTCATTGATAACATATCAAAGTCAAAATAGGATAACATAAAATAAAATATTTCTAAAATGATTAAAATATACATAAAATAACTTTTAAATAAAGATACAGTTCTTTACATTAAAATAAAGCAAATAATATAAAAAAAAACTACTTATTAATTCGATTAATATACTCATTGATATTCTATATTATAATAAGAAGTTGAAATTATTAAGATAACACAATAGGTAGACATTATAATAAGAAGTATAATTTATTAGAATAATACAAAAGCAAAATAAATTATATTATCATAATATTCCAAAGGCCAAAGTACCACAAACAAAAAAAATTAATTATAATAGTGGCTGCCTATGATTTGGTGCCACTGCCTCCCTTATCCCAAAATACAAAATTCAATTTCCCAATGAAGTCGTCTATCAAACATTTTTGTCAAAATTTACTTTTCCAATCCAATGGAAATTGCCAGAAGTGACTACTGTCCATTGGCAGTTTCAAGTGTCACCCTTCTTATCCAATCTAGTATAATACGAATAAAGTCCAATATTATTATTATTACTTTACTTTCGCTATTTGAGTGGCAAGCACACAAAGCCGGAAATGGCTAATAAGCCCTTCAAACGGTCATTTGACCGTATTTATTAATTAATTAAAAATAAATAATACATTGTATCTTTATTTTTAATTAATTAATATCCATTTACAGCGACGCAAGTATCCCAATTCATTCCAAAGATGTTGGAGTGCAAGTACACCGTCCCGTACAATAAACTTTGGCACTAAATTTGGAAATCCTTTCTTTTAGTAGCGCTGAGTTGTATAGCAAAATCCTCCGATTGCCATTTTAGTAACGCTTTCTAAATATAGCCATGACAACATTTCCGCCGTATATCCACTTTATAAGAAACCAATCCAATCAAGCTCACAACTCCCAGTCAAGGTCGTTCTAATTGGCGATTGCAGGTTAGCAGTCAATCAATCACGGGCCACGAACTGTTGCGTAAGTGGAACTCATATCATTAATCCACCGTATTAAGAAACCACGGCTGGAAAGGTTGGTCCTGACTACGATGTCAAACGTTTCCTATTTGCTGCCACTTCTGATTGGTTTCGCAGTTGGCGGTGGCTGATATTTTGTGGCTTTTGTTGAGAGGTGGCAGGGACAATGTGGGGCCAGGTGGAAGGGTGCGACAAGGGCAAAGCATAGATGAGATACACGTGGAGTCCTTGCCCCCTGCCGCCCCCCCCCCCTTGTGGCATTGCCGTGCACTGATTGGCATAAGTAGTGGGGACCGTTTGAATTGGGGCCTCAAATCACTGGAGAGTGCAAGGTGCACATTCATTCCGGGCAGCTTGGAGAGTTGTTTGAGCGAATTCCATTAAAGAATTCAAATTGACCTGTCCATCAGTAATCATTTATTATTTTCTAGTTGCTAGTTGGGAAAATAAAGGCTATTAGGTATAAAGCTAAGTAATCATCATGATGGTGAATGCTTCAACAACTACAAAAATCTTCGCACTCTTTATTCCAAACTTTCTTTTCCATCTCTTTCTTATTCGAGGAAATTATAGGGCAAATGGTCTTTCTATCTTTCTTATTCGAGGAAATTACACGGGAAATGGTCTTTCTATCTTTCTTATTCAAGGAGAAAATTATAGGGGAAATGGTCTTTTCTATTTTTTTATTTTGGAAAATTATAGGAGAATTGGAAATGAAAGTGGACATTTTTGGAGTCTACGAAAGTGAGTGATTTGTTTTTG
This sequence comes from Sequoiadendron giganteum, assembly GCA_007115665.2. Lineage (NCBI taxonomy): Eukaryota > Viridiplantae > Streptophyta > Pinopsida > Cupressales > Cupressaceae > Sequoiadendron > Sequoiadendron giganteum. The sequence continues at coordinate 15,817,996 of CM021104.1, read as the reverse complement.
GGTCTATAAATGACTTATAGTATTTGAGATTACTTTGTACTTTATGCAAGATGCATCTAATTGCGCCACAAGTGAGGTGTACATATCTTAAAACTTTTGCATAATTTAAATTTGTGGTCTTTCAAGAGTATAAATTATCCACAATTACGTCAATTTAGGAGAAGTTGTGTGGATTAATTTTGTGAGCATGTAGCAATTGAATGAAATATTATATGACATCTATTTTTAATAAATGTGCACTGACTTCTTATATATCTCCAACTAAGGTTTGGAGGTGCGACTCATCACACAACTTGCAATTCTAGTGAAAAGTGTGTTAAAATCATTTTTTTCGAAATTCAACCAAAACTTAATCATGATATTCCCAATCAATTATTTTAAATATATTTACCATAATCAACAAACCATAATATTTTTGGAGTCTACAAAAGTGAGCGGTGTGTTTTTGGGTCTATAAATAAGTTATAGTATTTGAGATTACTTTGTACTTTATGCAAGATGCACCTAATTGTGCTACAAGTGAGGTGTACATATCCTAAAACTTTTGCAGAATTTGAACTTGTGGTCTTTCAAGAGTACAAGTTATCCACAATTAGATCAATTTAAGGGTAGTAGTTGTGTGGATTAATTTTGTGAGCATGTAGCAATTGAATGAAATATTATATGATGTCTATTTTTTATAAATGTGAATTGGCTTCTTATATATCTCCAACTAAGATTTGTAGGTGTGACTCATCACACAACTTGCATTTCTAGTGAAAAGTGTGTTAAAATTGATTTTTTCGAAATTCAACCAAAACTTAATCATGATATTCCCAACCAATTATTTTAAATATATTTACCATAATCAACAAACCATAATATCTTTTAAATCCTACTCCTACATTATCAACAAACCATACTTTCTTATCCCTTCACCTTTGTGAATTGTACTTTTATATTACATGTCTTATATCAAACTTAAATGAATATATTAATTTGGGGTTGATTAATTCTTAAAATATTCATGTGGTAAAATTGTCCATCCGTAGAGAAGGAAATAAATATATGTTATATGGTGCCTTCTAAGATATTTATGGTTGAAGGGCACATTAAATGTAAACTATCCTTAATTGGAGGCCGTTGTCACTTTGTAGGGTACGGCTAGTCACAATCACTTTAACCCCAATCTAACAAACACTTCATTTAGATAAGTGTTCCCAACTTCACTATTTTGGATAAGGATGAATTTTTTATTCAAATGGGACTTAAGAAGGAATTTGATTTGTGGATGAGAGGGAAATATATTTTATGTGTGGGAAAGTATATCTTATCATGTACAGATAAATTAAATAAATCAATAATTGTGTTATAATAGACACATTGATAGATGTATTAAGAATATTTTTATGTTGTAAATATAAATTATAATTAAATAAATTAATAATTATGTTACAGTTTTAATAGACACATTGATAAATGTGTTAAAAATATTTTCATGTTATAAATATAAATTATATGCAAGTAGATCTTAATTTGGAAAACAGTTGTATCTTATATTTTAGAATATTTTTATATTGTGTAAATATAAATTATATGCAAGTAGCTTTCTTAATTTGGAAAGTAGTTAGCATTATTTTTTATTTCGTTACTTTGTAACTTTTACCCTAAAAAATCTATAAAACTATTTAAAAACATTTTGGCCCATTCATGATAATTTTAAAAGCAAAATTGAAAAGCTACCTAATAGATGATCATACTTTGAATGACATTCCACTTGACAGGTCGAGCCTCGAGGCGATCCTGAAAATCCAGTCTCAACACGTGGAGGTATCTAGAACCCTCATCTGACAGGTGGAGGTTACTCCGAAATCCAGGCCCTACTATGAAATTCCCACTCGCCACGCTTGTGGCTACAATTTTCATTTGACACGGAGGAGGTTCCCACCTTAAAGCAGTTGAAACTCGGGGCCCACCCAAAAGCAGTAGTGATGGTGACAGCTAAACATATCAGCACCACTACTTTGAAATGAGCTGCAGCCTCGCCTATCAATGACAAAGCCGAACATCTCGTTGGGCCCACCGCCTATTTTCTCGTGAAAAACAAAAATCCAGTTTCCATGAAGCATATTCGTCAACGTTAATTTTCTTTTTTTGCAGACCAATGGAAAGAAAAAGAAAAAGTTAGTAAGTAGCAATCAGCTCCATACAACCACACAGCCGCTCAGAGCAGACGTTTAGTTTAGCGCCCCAGAAACTTTATATTCCAGTACTATTTAACTGTCTTAACTCTGGAACAGTGCCAGCTGAATGCTGACAACGTGCTGTTTCAATGGATTTCAGTGGCCCCAAGTTGCAGGAAAAATTACCCATTATAATAAAAACTCATCCGACTTTTACTTAGACATTACCCACCCTGAATGACCCCAACATTCCAACTGTTGAGAACAAATCTCTGTCACAACTGTCAGAGGCCACAGGGCCCAGATGACTGGTCTACAGGGTCGCTGCAGATTCATTCCAAACACCTTGGCATTGATTGTACCCGTACACGAGTTGCATGATCCACTTTAGTTAAGCCAATTAAAATAGTAGACCTGCAACTCACGAACTCAGGAGTCAATTCGGTGAGAGTGTTTAGTGGAAGTCATTATCAGAAATCTACCATAATGTTCATTACCTACACTTATAAAGAAAGAAAGATATTTCTGGATATGATGTCAATAGTTGCCCATCTGCTGCTATTTTTGCCAACATGACTCTTGCATTGGAGTTGTCTGTACACATGTTGTGATTGGTTTTGGGTCTGTCGGTGCAGAGATATTTTGTGGGAGATTTGTGCCAGTGGTGAAAGGGACGGCCAAGAAAAGGAGAAAGTGACAAGGGGTGGAAGGGTAAAAGAAGAGCAAAGTATGGATGACTTGCACGTGGCATGGGAGTAGAAAAGAAGGGATAAGTCGTGGGGCCCCTTGCCTGCTCGTCCGGGGCTGTGGTGGCATGACCGTGCAAGGGGGGAATTATTTCACTGTACTAATTAGGCAGGACAATGCAAGCTGTAGTGGATTCATTCAACATGTCATGGATTGAATGTGCATCATCCACTGCACCATTTGATGGAACCTCACTTTGGATTTTCATTATAGGCATTCGAATTTTTCTTCGCATTAGGAAGAAATTATTATTATCCTACTTCACAAAATAATAGTTAATTAGGAAAGGGGGACAAAGACGGGTGATATCTCTCTAGGTGATATCTCTTTTCATCATAATGTTGGCTAACAAGTGTGATAAACAGGATTGGTAGGGTAGTTAAATTTTCCTTCTGAGATTTGTAAAGGTTGTTTTAATCATGTATACTTGTTTTTAAAGATAATAGTCTCATCACAATTCATGAATGTTATACAATTTCACGAGTGGGTAAATTTTATTGTCACAATCTATTGACTAGGTCATTAGTGAGTGCATTTGGTGCTCTTTTGTTTCCTTGAGGTTGTCAATTTTGAAGTCAAATGACACTTACCATTGATATTTGCAAGAGTTTAATATGTCGAATCAAAAGGATTAATTGTTTTAAATGGAAAACCTTTAGTGCCTTCTTGATCTCCCATTCTCATTAAGTGCTAAATGTTATGTGCCCATGACTTAAAGAGTTTGTATGAATGTGTTGTCATTTTCACCATGACCCAACAAATGAGTTGACTACCCTCCACTTTTCTCCCTAACCAATGTTTTTGTAAGCACCTAGAATTGTATGGATCAATGTACGCATCTAATGATGATTTAGTGGTCCAACTCTTAAACCATGTGGCATGCTCATTTCTCATCATAACCTTTTATGGCTTGATGTAAGCTTTCCTAATGTTCTTGTACCTTTCTTCATGTGTTCTTCCTCCTTTTTTTCCATCCTTTTGGTCTGCTGGACCTTTTTCCCATTCAAAAGTCTCGATGCTTGTCTTACACTATAGGGGCAACCAAGAGAACTTAGGGTGACATGGGTGTTCCATGTTAAGTTGTAGGGTTGCTCGAGTGACTAACAATAAGGGGTGACCCTGTCATTTTTTGGCATGGTCGCATGCCATTTATATTTTCTCGTTTCTGTCCATTTTCCTTCCTACAACTTAACTTTTTCAATAGGAAAGAGTATGTTTTCTTTCTCGCTTTGAAGTTGAGCTTTCATTTCCTCTTTGTTTTGATTTTTTATTTGTTAGCCTCTCCTCTTTTCTTATCTAAACCCCCCTCTCTCATTCATAGGAGAGAAGAATTTTGCAAACACAAGCTTTGAGCCATTTCAAAGAAGCTTTTCTAGATAGAAAGGCTACTTGTACAAATCATTGCAAAAAGCTTTACATCCCTTCCTTAAACATCAAATCACCTTTAGAAGATTGCAAGCCTCACTAAAATTCCTAATCTCCAATCTTCGTAGCACAAGAAGTTAATGTTATCATCCTCACCAATCCCTATCTTACCTTTCCATCAAGTGGAGTACCCCAAGGAATTGGAAGAGGAGAAGATGCTATGGATAAAAGTTGGACCCTCTTAGGACACACTCACAAATGGTTGCATATGAAGCATCTTCTAGGTCCATTCATTTCGAAAAGACAATTTCTTTATGCAAAGTTTCATTTGATAGTAATTAGATCACATACTCTTGCCTAGAAGAATTGCAACTTTGCTATTATTATAATTTTTTAACTTACTTTCATTGTTGTCTTCATAGGTAGATTAGATTTAGATTGCTTTCTTTACTTTCCTTGCGAATATCTTGAAAATCTCCATCAAAAACACTAAAACAAAAGTGTAGCATAGATTGCATTTGAAAATTCATATACAAATAATTATCTGCATGTAGTTAATTAATTTATATTTCAAATTGAAAACTCATCAAAAAGGAAGAAGTATGTAAAATCTCTCTTGCATGAATTTTAGAATAGTACAATTAGTCAGGATTGTTCAAAACATTTAGAAAGGATAAACAAAAAGAGAAAAGCCCTTGATACCGTCACAAGGCATCCAATGGGTTGTAAGACAATTTGTAAGCATACTCATGGTTCAACATCTAACCACACAAATCAATGCAATAATCTACCATATGACCTTCCTTCCTTGTGAAGTGAACAAGCCAAATGGTGTGATTCATCCCCATGATAACATTGTCACTCACTAGACTCCCCAAGTTCAAGAAAAGGGTAGTCAATTCAAGCCACAAGAGTAGGAGTAGTTAGATTTAAGCCATTAAGCAAGGTGCATTGAAATGTGCATTCTGAGTCCACATCATTTTTATTGGGGTAAGGTATATTTAGAATAGCATAGTTCCATCACCATTGATTCAAAGACAACTAAATCTTGATTGTTTAATGTGTGCCACATGGTTTAACACATTTAAAAGGCTTTCACATTTGGGTTATTTCTTAACATTGAGCTTAAACAACCTTTTTAAAAATGAACAACTTATCTAATACAATTTTACTCCTACCATTGGCTCTTGTAAGTTTTTTTTTCCAAACTATTGATTTTCAATGAGATTGCCAAAAGTAAAAAGAGACTTTTGGCGATAATAAATTTAACGATCCAGTTTAATATAACATATTTTAAATTTATTTTGTTGTAAATTTCCAAAAGTTTTTTTGACTAATTAACTCATGTAGTATAAATTTCAAAGGCCTTTTTTGTTGTTGAACTATTGGAGGATTTTATATCAAACCCAAAATTATTTTAGTTACCTGATATGGGAGCATGAGCCATATGCTAAAACCTTGACAATTTATAGCCAAGGGACAAGGAGTATTCATTTAGCCAAAGTTGTCTAGGGCACAATTTTGACCTCGTTCCTTATATCAAACCCAAAATTGTTTCAGCTATCTGATATGGGAGCACAAGCCATACAGTGAAACCTTATCAACTGATAGCCAAGGACTAAGGAGTATTTATTTAGCCGAAGTCACTTGGGGCACAATTTTGACCTCATCCCTTATGACGTTGAGGCTTTGCATACAACAAAACTTGATTCCTAATAGACTCATTCATAACCATTTAACTTCACAAACAAACCAAAGACCGTTAAAGACCTTTCGAGTGCCTATTATTATAACTTTTCATTGAGAGCTATGGATTTGTGAGTGGAATAACTTTTTCTTGTGAACTATAGATTTGAGAGCTACAACTCTTGATAACTTTCACTCGATGCACAAGCTTTTAGATTGGACAACAAATAGAATAACTTTTTATTGTGAACTATAGATTTGAGAGCTATAACTTTTGATAACTTTCACTCGAACCATAAAATTTTACATTAAACAACAAATGAAATAACTTTTATAACTCTTGATAACTTCCACTCGATCCATAAGCTTTTACATTGGACAACAAATTGAGTGACTTCACCCGTTCGTTAAGAACATAGGCACTCACTTCACAATGCCAAGTGACTCGGAATCGGCATCGCTTGGTGAGTCTCACATCTTGTTGGGCCAATGGATTTATTCCCCCACGTTGTATCGACCTTTACCTCAGGCATACACCTATTTTATGTCTCTGTTGACTTGTTATCGTGGGTCCCTAAGCTTTTAAGTAATGGCTTTATAAGAGACAAGTGATTGGCAACCAGGTGGCCCCGTAGGCACTGGCTTGGCCAGGTTGAATTCTGGCCTTGTATCCATAATCTTATAGCAGCATTTCACGTGTCATATTCTCTTTGTGAGGACCCAAAGAATGAGTGACCTACCTGCCCATCGATGTAACGCCACGATAGAATCAAAGGCAGCTAGATCTTGACGCTTCGAGGTGCCCATAGATTCAAAAGGCTTTATTTTAAGTGTTTGGCTTCTTATTTCTTGAGAAGTCAAAGTCGCTTGAAATAAGTTTAATTGGTTTAAGTTGGTTATTTAGGTGAAATAAAGTCTTAGTGTTGTATGGATGAAGTACTTCACATTTTACATCTTCGAGAGATTTTCTCGTTTTAGATCTTAAAACAGTGCTGTGTGTGTCATTGATCTTTGTGAAAGATTAATAGGTTCAAAAAATCGAATCTTACGTGGAGTTCATGTCATTGTTCTACTAGTCAGATGTTTATGTGTGGATGCCCATGTTGACTCACATTGTGAGAAGTCGAATGAAAAAGTCACACCTTCTCTATTAGAACCAAGGTAAGTTTTCAATGTTGTACCCCATCATGACATTGGGTCTTGCTTTAAGCGTTTGGCTTATTTCTTGAGAAGCCAAGCCACTTATTTATAGAAAATAAGTTAATTTGGTTTAAGTTGGCTATTTAGGTGAAATAAAGCCTTGGTGTTGCATGGGTGAAGTACCTCACACTTTACACCTTTGAATGATCTCCTCGTTGTGGATCTTAATCACTGTGGGTCTTAAAGAAATGTGATGTGTGTCATTGATCGTTGTGAAGGATTAATGGGTTGGATTAACAGGTTCAAAAAATTGAATCTTACATGGAGTTCATGTCAATGTTCTACTAGTCAGATGTTTATGTGTGGATGCCCATGTCGACTCAATTGTGAGAAGTCGAATGAAAAACACACCTTTTCTATTAGAACCAAGGTAAGTTATCAATGTTGTACCCTAGTGTTGCCTTGTTGTCATTGAGATTCCTTTGTCCATCTTACATCATCACATTGGGTCTTGCTTTATGGATGTTTGTGATGTTTGCACAATGTATATATAATGCCTAGTTGCCTATTACTTGATAAGTTTCCCACATCACAAAATGTATTTGATAACCATATCTTAGCTCTAGAGGAATTGGTTTGGTTAGCATCCTTTAGCCCTTATTAATTTTTTGATGGTCTTGTTTCTTTCATGTAGTTGTCACACCACATGTCACAATTTTATTTGTCTTAGTCTAATGGGTGGGCTAATTACTCTACATTTTGTCATGTCTTTGTACACATATGCATGGATGGGCATAAACATAGTGCAACAACTTTATTTTTTGATTAAAAAGACTACAAGGACAAGGCTAGACACAATTCCAAGGTAATGGTGCGCACAAACATTGTCATAAGTGTGACACAAAGACATTTTGTTCTAGGTAAAGGCAATCAACTAGAAAATGATGAGGTAAGGGCCCAACCTTTGCGCCATGGACAAAAGGGGTCAACCATGAAAACAGTGATATCACTATGCATGATGTCACAAAGACACTTAGGGAAAACTCAATGGTTTACATTTCCTTATAAGTTAATACTAATTGACGATCAAGACAATATACTTTGTTAATTATCCTCAACTAGGTTTTGTGAACTCCTTTGTTGGGTCTCTACAACATTGAAGAAGAAGGTTGACATTGTTGATTATAAATGAATCAATGTCAAATACACCTAAATCAAATAAGCTAATTTAATTTTTTTATAATTGTTGCCAAAATAATTTTCAAGAAATGATCCTATTGAACAAAATGAAGGTTAATAATTTAAAATGCATTATTAAATCTAGCTATCAAATAAGAATAATACACTAACACACTGCGCCATCCATAAATTTAAATTAAATAACATTCATCAATGTATCTATATTTATGATCTAGAAATTAAGTAGAATATCATATCTAACATATTCCAATGGTCACATCATTTCATCTTTTGAAACCTCAATAATTGAATCTATAATCTATAGGTACGTAGGACTTTAGTAAATAGAGAGGATTGATTTAACTGATTAATTAGTTTAACATTTTTATTCATCTCAATTCAAGAAGGCAATTAGTTCATGAAATTGAATTAGATATATTTCCCTATCTCATACTAATTTAATTCACCCCTAGATTAATTTGAATAAATAATTTGATTATTTTAATTCTATTATTTATTTTTTGTACTAAGTACTCAATAGTAAAATAAGGTGGGGGTATCAAAATCATAACTAAATTAAATAATTTAATTTAGGTTTTCAACGAGTGTAATTTCTATTGTATATTAAATCTAAACACAAGAATTTATAAATTAAAAGAGAAAGCGATTTCACATCACTTTGATTTGACCTAATTTTATTTTTTATTAATTAAATTTTATTAACCCAATAAAGAATAAGAGCTTATAAAACTATAATATATGAGCTAGCTTTTCATTTTCAACCTATTGTTTTTATACCTGAAAGGGAATTTGTAGGAAGAAGAAAGCAATTTCAAGATCCGGGCAAGATTTTTTGCTCTTCCCTTTCCATTGGTTTACAAGTGTTTTTTTTTTAGGTTGTATAGATGTTTCTTTTCATTTTTATATTTCTTTTTTTGTTTCATTTAACTATGATTGCATGTTATAGAGCATAATGGATTAATTCATTTTTAGATCTAGCCTTGCAGATTAAGAGTGAAGTGTTTGAGGAGCTTAGATTTAGATTCCTCTTGTTTTCTATAAAGTCTTATAATATATTTTTTTTATAAATTTTTGTACAAAGCTTCAAACTAATATTACTTTGTTTGTTCTTTGGTTAACATGAGATGAAATCTCCCTATATCTTTTTGTTGAAAGCATAAATCAATGTGAGAATATATTTTCTTTTGCAATATATATTGTTTTGAAGATACCAATTTTCAATTTCTACCATTTTATAGATGTTGTTTACAATTTCTCCTTTTGTTATCTTATTGCATTTAGATATGAATAAAATTTAATAGACTTTAATTTGTCTTACTTTAAAAAATCAAAATTTTAAAAAAGTAGAATGCAAGTATGGGAGGGGGTTGGTGACTGCCATAGTTTCCCCTCCCACAGAGGGAGGAGGGCCACGACCCCCTCCCACAACTGTATTATGGGAAGGATGTTATCCCTTCGATGCCTACATGGAGAGGTGGTGACCTACGGAAGTTGCACCCATCCATTGAGGGAGTTTCTATTTTTTTTGTATATATTTTTGTTAAAAATAAAATCCAAATCATATATGCTCATATTAAAGATTTTTTTTTGAGGATAATAACAATAACTCCTCAATGAAATAGGTTTAATAACTATCATAAAGCACATATATAAGTACACAAATTCCTTTTCTTTCCTTCTGAGATTTACATACAACTAAATGAAGTATACATGATAGTATATGCATACATCAAATTTCTCTTAAAGAAAAAATAAGAAAATCTTCACTTGAAGTTTGAGATGGGTAATATCAATAGAACTAAGTTAAACTAGTTTAAAAATTTGTATAGGTTGTTGCAAAGACGGTTGTCATTGCACCAAAAGATTGACTTGTTAAAGCCTGATACAATTGCTAGATTTATACAAGATACAAGATCCACATGAGGTAGTTAAACCATGTCATGAAGCCTGAGTGCTGCGTTGGCCCATGCTGAGGAGATCAAGGGCGACACCTTGCAACATAGGTATCTATATATTTTTTTTCCTTGAAAATTAGTTGATTACTTTATGTATTCTTCTTTGTTCATTTCTAGGCATACAATGGAATAACAAACAATAAAAGATTTAGACAGGAGTAAGTGCAAAAATGCAAGGGACCAAAAAGTGGCCACAGTACTTTTTGGTCCCATACAAGACATAACATGATCATGTTATAATGTGCTCATGCTATGTAAAACATAAAAAAATAGCAAAGAGGCCGAGCTCATTTGAACTCAGTGTCTCACTTGTAAAAAAATACAATGACCATCCAAGAGCATTCTCGCATTGTGAAGTCACCAAATCATCATCAAATCATTGCCAAGATGCTGCCTTGAGACCTCGAGTTTGAGGAGGTAATTTTTTTAGTTTTTTAATATAATAATTCAATTAAACAACAAGATAGAAATGGTTTTGAGTGAATTTTGTTTAATTTCCAAGAATTAAAAATCCCTCACCAGTTCATGAAAACACTCATGAACACCAATTCACAAAAACCTTGGTGAAGAAAAATCGTAGCAAACCCCTTCGACAATGCCTGAGCAACATCCTCTTGAGACACAAGAAAACATCATAGGGAAAGTATAAAAAAATTAGAAAGAACTTGAAGCAATAATTGAATAGTTGAGAGATTTGAGTGGAGGAACCTCTCATCAATCTATCCTCACCACTTCACTGAAAGTTTTCATCTCTCACTTAGATTCTGTGAGTAGCCAAATTAACACCTGGTCAAACAAGAGGGAAGAAGCATTACAATTTCATGTCAAAAAATTATCCTATGAATAAATAAAATAAAAGAAATATTAAAATCCGACTTGTGTGCATTGTTTACTAACCCAAAAACTAATGTACGCTTACATGAAACTTGTAGGAGATTCCCTATCCATTTGTGCCAACACCAAGGAATAAAGAATAGTTTTTTGGATAGGTGGTGGATGGTTTTTTACCATACTCCATGCAATAACAATGAGATTCTATAGTACTTTTTGAGGAAACTATGTTGCTAGTTTGTCTTAAATGAGATCCCAAACTACTTCAAAATGTGAGAGTTCCAAGGTAGAGGTGGGGGCTTGTTGATGGTGAAAATGACACAAACAACGTTAAACAAAATATTTCTACTCTATTTCTCTTGAAAAAGAAAGAAAACATATAGTAGCCTAACTCCCAAGGTCCTGGTAGTTGGTTCTCAATTGTCTGGTGTCACTCAATTGGTCCATGCAACTGTAATATTCAAGGGGGCCTTTTTTGGTGATAAGGAATGCAAGAAACAACAGATTCATCAATCTACACTGAATAAAAAAAGGGGGGGTTTAAATAAACAAAAAATGATAGGTCAAGACATAAATTAGTAAACATGAATAAAATTCTCCAATATCCAGACATATGCTTCCAACGACGAATGCTCTTTTAACAGATCACGAAAATCATAACATGATGCAATTTACAGAACAATCCATACTATTGCATACATCTACAGTGCTTAGTTTAACCATCACAATCACTCATCACAATACTTTTTAAGATTTAAAAGAACAAACTCTTAATTCGTTGCTAAAATCATAGATCAACATACATGTAACAATTCCATCCATAAACGATTTAATGAAATAATCCTAAAATCTAGTTCCTTCTATTGATTCTCATCAAATAAGAAACATTTATGCTTCAACAAACTCACTGGCATATAGAAAGATTATGATTCATTAACCTCGTCCAGTAAACTCAACTCCAACATATCACTATATAAAAATTGTATCTAAATCCAACATTAACCTCATCCAGTAAACTCAACTCCAACATACCACTGTATAAAAACTGTATCTAAATCCAACATTAATTAAAACAAGTATCTCTGCTCAAAGCTGTAAAAACAATCTCCTATCACTGGTGGCCAAAGAACAGAAAAATGACCAACCCCTACAAAAGAGGCAAGATGCCCGTTTAATAGGACACCGCTCGCATGAACCAAAACTAGGGTTTCGAAGAAGGTCGGCCACCAACCAAAACAACTCGATCGCCTGCAATAACTTGTCGCCGAACAATGAATGCAGGAAGAGACCCCCATTAGATCGATCAAAGCTTGTGTACAACACCTTGAGCCACGCCCGTCATCAATGCTCCACCTGCATGAACAGTAATGCGTGTGAAACTAGCAAGAACGTGAGCCGTCGATTAGATCCGAATTGGGAAAACAAACGACCCAGATCGAGCCAAACTAGGATTAGCCCATCACATCCCGCCTGCCCACCATCAATGCTCCATCAGCGCAAAGAAGAAGAATGGAACTACACACGTGAGCCCAACCTATCCTCAGCCGTAATAATGTACCCGGATCCCGCAAAAACCGCCATATCCTTGAAACATGCACACTCCATCCCCTCATTTATGACAACACCAACCCACCCGATTCAACCGGCAGACAAAGAGCCATCATTAATGATCAATACATCATCAAAAACCAAGTCGGTCCATTAGAATACCGAAGTAGAAACCCAGGCGAAGGTGGAACCAGAAATAGGTGGAAGTAGAGCCAAAATAGGAATAGGAACGAAGAGGAAAAGAAGCGGAAATAGAGCCAAAAAGGGAGAGGAAAACAGGTGAAAACAGAGCCCAAAAACAGGCAGAGGCAGGGATGGAAGCGAAACCAACCCGACGGAAGTGAAATGGGAATGGGAAAGGAAGGGAAATAGACAGAGGTAGAAACAAAACCAACCTCGGTAGAAGCAGAGGCGGAATGGGAATGGGAAAGGAAGGGAAACAGGTAGACGTGGAGGCAAAACCAACCTCGATGGAAGCAAAGGTAGAAATGAGACCAAGATGAAAACAAAAGGAAGATAGGGGGAGGCAGAAACAAAACCAACCCTGACAGAAGCAGAACCAAAATGGGAATGGGAACCGAACCATGAACTTTGTGAAAGTTCAGAGTTAAGTCCCATCCCAGTTTCTATTCTGGCAAAAGAAGGGAAGACCGAAGTAGACCAAAGGGAAAGAAACTAACCCGAAGGCCGAACACCGCAAAACGAAAAAGACATGGGAAGCAGAGTCAGAATGGGAATGGAAACCGAACCATGAACTTTCAAAAAGTTCAAAGTTAAGTTCCATCCCAGTTTTTCCTCCCACAAACGAAAGAAAAGGCAAACCAAGAAAAACCTTAGGGAGGAAACCAACCCTTAGGACAAAAACAAATAAAACGGCGAAGAAAAAAAGAGAGTGGGAAGTAGAGACAGAGCTGGAATAGGAACCGAACCGTGAACTTAGTGAAATTTGAGAGTTCAGTCCCATCCCGGTTCCGCCTCTGGTAGAACAAAAGAAATAAGGAAAATAAGGAAAACCTAAGGGAGGAAATCAACCCTTAGGTCCCAAACGAAAACACCAAAGGAAAAACATAGGGCAAAAGGAAATGATTAGGAACCCAACACAAAGGCCAAACCCAAAACCCACCTTAGGCCCAAACGAACAAACCAAAAGGTGGAGGCAGAACGGGAATGGGAACCGAACAGTGGACTTTCACAAAGTTCAAAGTTAGGTTCCATCCCAACTCAAAATCCGGCAAAAAAAACCAAAGAGACAATCAAAAGATAAGCAGGACTGGGATTAGAATGGAATCCTGAAAATAAGTTTCAAACTAGATTCTGTTCTAGTTTTGGTTCTGACAGAACAAAAGAAAACAAAGTGTTGGAAGAAAGAAAACCTTCCAAAATTTGTTGAAAAACAAACAAGAATAGGAAACACAAAAGGGGGACCCATTTTGACCAAGGAAAAATATCGGGTGGTTATGCAAGGCATAACAAATGGCAACTCGACTGTAGAAATGGTTTATCCATTTTCAAGACCTCAAAGGATTCAGTCACCCAAAAACTACTTAGCCAATGAAGCATTTGGACTTGAATAAGATTAGTTATGTAGAACAAGGTTGAGCTGGAATCTCAGATGTCGATGCTCATGAACTATTCTGAATCTGAGTGTGTGCATATATGGTGCATCCTTCTTCATAGATAATTTCTCCACTCTTGGACAACTATACCTAAGATTCAAGCTACATGGGTTGAGTCCTTCAATCATCGTGAAAGGAAATCCTGGGCATTGCTCCGTTGCCAGACAGGCGTCCATAGGCCTGACAGAGATACCTCTAGTTCTCTCAAAGCATTGCTCTACTGGCAGACATGTTTCCATAGCCCTAATAGAGATACTTCACTCACCACCTTATATTGAGATAGCCCCCTTTTCTTTTCTTTCTCTTCTCATTTTCTTTACTTAGGCTTTAGTTGAGGGAATTCTTTATGAAATTTTCTAAATACTCAAATGTAATTGATCTGAAATGTGGGTTGAGAACTACAATGGATTTCATGATAGTCTTGGAATCAGGTTTTTCACTTGAACCAGAGATACAACCATCCAAAAATAAATAGGTATTTACTTGGGAAAATTTTTATCTATTTTGTGACAAACTTACAACATAATTCATGAGACATTTACAATGCACCTTTTCCTTAATAATCTTTCAGACCAACAATAAAATGATCATAAGACATGAGTTTTAAAATGAAATCCTTCAACAGAAGCTCCTTGAAAATACCTAAATCAATTTCTATTCTAGTGCTTATAGCATACTTTGCATAACAACCCCCAATTATTGGAATGGACATAAATGAAGAACCCCAACAAAACAAGAAAAAACAAAAAAAAAAAAGACAAAGAAGAGAACAAACAAAAGAACAAACAAAAAAAGAAACAAAGATCAAACAAAAAGGAACACCAAAACTTAATTACATATGATACAGTATAATAAATTCATTCAAAACATCAGACCTTTCATGAACCAAAGTAATGCTTGAGAAACTGACCATTAATTGGCAATGGAATAGGTTCTCTTGTTAAGAGGCTCAAATGAAAAGCATTCTCGCCTAGTATCTCAACCACTTGATATGGACCCAACCAGACTTTATCAAATTTCTGGTGATCTCCCTTCTTCTCTCTATCTTTATCCCATAACAACACAATATCTGATATCCTAAAGGCTTTTACCTTGGCCCTTTTGTCAAACCATCGGTTGACAACTGCCTAATGTTTAGAGAATTGCTACAAAGAAGCATCTCTTTGTTCTTCCATGTTGAGAAAATTGGTTAGTCTGACCTCAATCCTATCATTCGTTGTATAAAATTCCAGCATAAACCTACGGATAGGTATTTGCAAATGGATCGGGAAGACTGGGTGTTGGCCATAGACTAACTTAAATGGTGAATTTCCTAAGGAAACTTTGATTTGGGTTCGATCTGCCCATAAGGAAAATCTCAGCTAGGTATGCCAGTCCCTTAGGATTGTTTTCTAACAATTTTCTTATTACTTCCAACAAATTTTTATTAGTGGACTTAGCCACTCCATTTCCCTAAGGGTAGTAATTGGACGAATATTTCAAGATGATTTTATGCTCATAAGCCCATTGAATAAATTCAATTGAAGAAAAAGCAGGGCCATTATCACATACCAAGGCAAATGGAACTCCAAACTTGGTGGTGATGTTCTCAGTTAAAAATTTGATGACCATCTCCGTGGTGTTGTTTTTGTATGGCTGAGCCTCAATCCAATGTGTACAGTAGTTAGTTGCAGTCAATATAAACTTGTGATCTACAAAATAATTTGGATTAATAACACCTACAAAGTCCAGTGCCCACCTACAAAGTCCAGTGCCCATTGAGCAAACAGTCTTACCTCATACACTGGTTGCAAAGGCATTGCTGGATTTATTTCCCTGGGTGTAGAGGTCTGGCATACATGACATGTCCTAACATGTTGGTGTGCATCCCGAAATACATAAGGCAAATAATAGCCTGATCTAATAATTTGATGAGCCAGAGAATCCACAGATCCATGTCCCGTACCATGTCTTCCATGAAACTCAAAAATCGCGTGCTTAGCCTCTTGCTGATCCAAATAGCGTAGGTATATTCCTTGAAAGTTCTTTTTGTAGATAGACGCCCTTTAAGCATGTAATGAGCACTCTTCATCCTCAATGCTCTCCTTTGAGTAGCATTCATCCCTTCTGGACATCTATTGTTAAGGAGGAAGAAAATCAAATCTGTGTACCAGGGATCCTTAGTAAATGATTGGACAATGTACTGTTGGCATGTGATATTCTTGTCTACATCTGACATTGCCTTTGATAAACCCTGCCCTCAGACGAGATTCATTGGATGAATCTTTGAGTCAAATTCTTGTAGGATAGCCATCCAATTTCCTCTTCGCTCTCCCAATTCGCTTTGCATCAGGAGAGATTTCACAGCTGGATTAGGAACTATGGCCACTACTTGACTTCAAAGAATGTAATGCCTGAATTTCTTTACAACTCAAACCAATGCAAAGGCTTGTTTCTCCAGGAGCGGTTATCTAACTTTTGCATTCTTAAATGGAGAGCTCATGAAGGTGATATGTCTTTCTTCCCCCTCACCTCTTTGTTGTGTTAAAACAACTGCACATGAATGATCAGACACGAAAGAATAGATATAAGAAGGCCTTAGATAATCTGGGCTAGTCAAAACAGGTGCCTCAGATATTGACTATTTGATCTGCAAGAAAGAATATTTTTCCTCATTGCTCCATTCTATTTTTTCCTCCTTCATCATTTCATTAAGGGGTTTTACAATTTCTACAAACCTTGTTATAAACTTTATGAAAAAATTAATCCTTCCGAAGAAGGACCTCATTTCTTTCTTACTTCCTGGGCTTGTCAGTTTCAAAATAGCCTCCACTCTATCAGGATCTATGGATATCCCTTCTTCTGATATAATGTGGCCTAAGAGTTTCCCTTCAGACACTCCAAACACACACTTTTTGGGATCGAGGGAGACATAATAGCTTATGCACCTTTTGAGAACCTTTTCTAAATCTGGAGCATGGTCTTCCCATTTCTTTGAGAAAATAGTTAAGTCATCCACATAGGTAATGATGCACTTACCTATTAGATCCTTGAATGCTACACCCATTGCACATTGAAAGGTTGCTCCAACATTGACAAGGCCGAATGGCATCCTCTGATAGGCAAATGTGCCCCACTTGGTGGTGAAGGCGATTTTCATTTTGTCCTCATGACTGACGAGGATCTGATTATACCCAGAATAGCCATCGAGAAATGACATCATTTGGGACCCATTGACTATTTGTAGTATCTCATCAAGAGAAGGTAGTGGGTAATTATCCTTCTCAAAGGCCTTATTTAAATTCCTGAAATCAACACATAACCTGATTTCACCATTATTTTTGCACATAGGAACTAAATTTTCCACCCATGTAGAATGTCTAACTGGGAAGATTATTCTTGTAGATAGGAGATTTTGCACCTCCTTTTGGATAAGGGGCTCAATCAAAGCGTTGATTGGGCATTATTTGTGACAAAAGGGCATGGCTTCCGGCTTAAGACATATGGCATGTGTGATCAATGAAGTGTCAAAGGTCTTTAAGTCATCATACCCCCAAGCGATGGCTGCAATGTTCTGCTGCAAAAATTTGACTATCTTTTGTTTGATTTCTTCAGGACAAGTTTTCCCTATGAGGACATTTATTTCAGGGCCTGAGTGAGTCAGATTGACAGATTCATATTTCCCTCCATCACTCTCTGCGGGTACCCTTTGACGAGCCCATGGATCAGAATCAAATATTCTCTCCAAAGCCACCATACCCTTGGGAATACTATTACTTTTCAACTCCAATATCCCTTATGCATCACAATTCTCAGGATCCCAATCTCCCTGATCTCTTTTAGATTCATCTATTATCTATCCTTTGAAGACATCTGAACTTGCTAAAAAGACCAATATATGTTGGTCATCATTATATACCTAAAAATTTTGGACATTATCCGAGATAGCTGGGACTGAGACTAATTCAACTGAAAATTTATTTAGCTTAGAATCTTTCATAGGTTCCAATGTGCTAGACGCAACAACAAGGACATTTTTAATTTGATTAGCTTCTCTAGGGATCAATGTGATCCCAAAAGCATCAAAGTCTTTAATTAAGTTCCAGATTCTATTTCTATATGCAACCAATCTTTTATTATGGCAAGTATACTAGTTGCATACTTTCTTTACAATTACCTCAGAATCCCCCATTACCATGAGAGAAGTGACCTTATTTTGATGAGAAAACATAATTCCATGAGCGAGTGCTTCATATTCAACCACATTGTTTGTGCAACCAAAATGCAACCTATAGGATGCAAAGTAAGTCTTCCCTTTCGGGCTGGTTAGTTCAATCCCTGCTCCACTTCCTGCTTTGGATTTGGAGCCATCAAATTTAAGACTCCATAATTGGTCTTTAGCTGAGAGCTTTTTTCCTTTTCCTAATAACAGGAGATGGCTTGCTTGGGATAGGTGGCAGCTCAAAATGTTGCTGGCCATCAAGAGTTGAAGGTGATTGGGGGTAGGCTTCAGTCAATATTTCTTCTACACTTAAAGTATGTTCAAGAATCATGTCCTGAACAACTTCTTGGATCAAGTTGTAATCTGATTGACTTTTCATCAACACCTTAGGCATTGGTAGAGTATCTAGGTTAGGGGTATTGGAGAAATACTGAGACACCTCAATCTCCTCTTGAAACAAAAAGCATAGAACCTGAGTGTGCTCCAATTGTGAGGCTTGTTTCTCTTGAGAAAGATTGGTTCTAGTGAGGATGGTAGCGTCGTTTGCTTCAAATGGAAATTTATTGGTGGGTACTTGAGGTTGATCTTGAAAAATCAGTTGAGGCTGGCCTATATGTTGTAAGGTATCTAGGTAGGGTTAGCATGCCAACTTAGAATGGTTGTGATAACGTATCCTACACCAATTAGGAAGCAACAAACTACCCAAATCAGTCTCCTCCCCTAATACCAACCTATCTTCTTGCAATTTTCTTATTAGAACTTGTTGGTTGACCAAGATCATTGGGTCACTCTGCTCTAGGGGCAATATATCATCAGGATTAAGGACTGAGAAGGTCATGACCTCTTCTCTCTTGTAAAATCCTATCTCACTTTCAAAATATGCTACTTCATTAGGAGAATTATATTCAATAATCATGTGTTTGAGCCTAGGTTCACTTTCAATCCTAATTTGTGTGGCTATTCCCTTCTAGGGCAGCCACATGTGAGTGAAATCCAAAGATAAGTACTCCCCAATACTCTTCATTAGCTCCTGCATTAGGAGCATACCATATTTTTCTAAGATATCAACCACTTGGATGTCTATGTAATTCTAGATCCTTGGTTTCAATCCAGCCTGTACATGCATACTTTTCAGTTCCCCTACCACATTAACCCCAGTTTTGTCCAGCTGAATCACTTTCTTATTGGTCTAGGCATGAATTAATCCTAAATTATTACAAATTGAAAAGGGAATAACATTACTCGATGCTCTAGATTCCAACAAACAATTATGAAAGTTCTTTCCAAAGATCCTTAGACTCAAAAGAAAAGGTGGGGTACTAGTCTTACCTCTATAGATGGCCAAATTTGTCTCCTTCATTGGAGTCACTTTACCCTTTCCTTTTAAATGATCCACCTCCTCTAGGGCTTTCAACACAACCTCTCATTGAGCTGAGCACCACTTCATAATGTCAAAGAGGGACAATGATGTCTTTTGTGTATGCATCTCTGCAATGAAATCAAACTCTGAATCATTCCTAACTTGATATTTAGGAAAAGAAAGTGGATTACCTTTGTTATGAGAGTCAAAAGGCCCCTTTGATTAGGTGGAACCATGTTGTTTGGGGGTTCAGATGTAGTGAATGGGCCCTTATTCTAATTTCTCAGGAAGTGACCACCCTTGGACTGGAAGGCTTGGGCATCATACACATCCTCTTATGGTTCATTATCTCCCTGCATGGGAAATTGATATTGTTCCTCAATGGTATCATAATTCATAGCAGTAATTACTAATCCATCATCTTGATTGGAATTTCCATGTGGAGGGTGGGAATCAGCTTGTGCGATTTTCACCAGTTTTTCCATTTATGGGCAATTAACCTCAAAATGTGCTACAATATCATGGAGTCTACACCAATTAGTCATGAAATTGAGGTCTACAACATTAACATTGTTTGGCTTATCTTCACCAGAAGAATAATTATGGGGAACTCCCCCATTGTTGGGTCCAGTGTTCCACTGCCTATTGTTGTTCTTGGACCTCTGATTGTATCCTCTGTTCTGATTTTGATGATTTTGGTTAAGGAGTTTTGATTCTGGAAGTTCCTATTGGTGTTTTAATTTGTATTTTGATTAAAGTAACCACCCTGGTTGTTATAACCTCCCTGATTCTGGTAATTCTAATTTTGGTTCTATGGGGGGTTAAGTCTAAGCTGTGCCATGTGATTGGAAATTTGTGCTAGAGTCTTTTTGAGAGACTCCACCTCATTAGCTAGTTGAATAGTGCATTCATTTTGCATAGTCTGTCCTACAGATGAAGAGTGAAAATGAGTTGAACCTCTCCCTTGTTGCTGGTAGCCTTGAGGTTCCTAGGAAGAATCCTGAATGCCACTAGCAAAAAAGGGAATGGTAGGTTAGGCTTGTAACTCAAAAATAGGTCCATAATGGGAGGAAGACATCCCTGGGACCATATTGAACAAGGATGGATTAGGCATTTGATAAACCATAAGGGGAAGGGATCCTCCTAAACTTCCTGATTGTAGTCTTATCCGCTATTGCAATTTAATGGCTAGGTGGTTAGATTTTGACAAGGAGTCTATCTCATCGGGAGAATAGGTTCTCTATAAAAATAAGCCAATAAGGGGATCAACAACTCTGAAATTTGCTAGAATGGAAATATTTTCAGCTATTAAGTAAGGGTCTTGTAACTTGCAAAGTATCCTTTGGAATCTAGTGTTGAATAACGAAAATGGTTCATGAGGTTCCTTCCTTATTGTAGAAAATTGATGGTACAAGATAGCTGGGTCTACATAGACCCAAAAATGATTAATAAAGACATTTTTTGAATCTACCTAGCTTAGAATAGATCCCTGGGGAAAATTTAGATACCATTTATATGCCATGTTCCACAAACAATAAGGAAAATTTTGACATACCATGTCCTGATGAGCCACTTGAGCATGGGTACAAGAACCCTTGAATGGTTGTATATGCTCCTCAACACTTCTTGATTCTTCATGCATGTACTTGGGGCAAAAAATTTCTAGAGTTTTTGGTAGATCATGTATCCCACCAGGGATAGTCCCTAGTGGAGAGGGGTTATTCACAAAGTAAGCCATGGGTGGTGGTGGCATTAGTTGAACTGGTGGAGATATTGGTCGAACAGGGGTGGTGTTTGATTTGGCTACAATCCAGGTGGAGTAAGTGGTGGGATAAAAAATCCACGAGCTTGAGGTCTATGTCTAACTGGGGTTCAAAGTTCAATCAATGGTTTAGGGTTAGTAGAGAATATGAGAATCCTCACATATTTTTCTTGTGAGAATGGCCCTATGCGAGCCAACTTGTTCCTTCCGACACTCCTTCTAGTGCTAGATTTGGTGATGGTGAAAATGACACAAACAATGTCAAACAAAATATTTCTACTGTATTTCTCCTGAAAAAGAAAGACAACATATAGTAGCCTAACTCCCAAGGTCTTGGTAGTTGGTTCTCAACTATTTGGTGTCACTCAATTGGTCCATGCAACTGTAATATTCAAGGGGGCCTTTGCTGGTGATAATGAATGCAAGCAACAACATATTCATCAATCTAAAATTAATAAAAAAGGGGGGGGTGTTAGAACCCAGAAATTCCATAAAAAATTCTAAGTCTTTACCATAATTCTTCATTAAAATCATAAGTCTTTACTTGCTTGAAATCAAATTTTCATATCTTTTGTCAAGAAAAAATTATCCTTTTCGCCATCCAAAATGCTAATACACCTTATACCTTACACTGCTCCCTTAATATTTCATTTTTACGATCTTTACTGCCTAATTGTGGCCTCTCACAATGGGCCTGCGGTATGGTGGTAGCAGTTAGCAGGTAAGCATAAAACGTTTACCATGCCACTATGCGGGGTCTAAACATAGACCGCGGTAGTGCGGTGGGCGGTCATTGACTGGTCAAGTAGGTAGACAAGAGGCTCACCGTGGTACCACAGGGGGTTCAAGTGGAGACCGTGATGATTGTGGTGAATAGTTAGTGGTTGGAGGCAAATAGTCAGTGGGCGAGCGAGCAAAGATAGTTAACGGGTAGCGGTCAATGAGCGGTTACCGCTATACCGTAGCTGTTAAAACTGAGACCGTGGTGACTGTGGTAATGGTCAACCAAAGGGTTAGTAAGCAGCGAGATGGATGAGGGAAAGCAGTTTGAAGGTTCACCATGGTACCGCGCATGGTCAAGACAGACCACAGTGGCGTGATAAACAGTGAGTTGACAATTAATGATTAATTGATGAAAACAGATTGGCAGTTAGCAGTGATAGCGAAGTGGTGAATGGGTAGTGGTTACCGCGGTACTGTAGCCACTAGAATAAAGACCATGGTTGTGCGGTAAGAAGTGAAGGTAACCACCAAAGCTAGTCACCATGCATCTGCGGGTGGAAAATTCAAACCTGCGGTGGAGCGGTAAAAAAAGTGAAAGCCACGAGCAAAATTTTGAAGGCCGGTAAGGTATTGGATTAAAATCAAATGAAGAACTATGGAAAAGTATTTAATTTTCTGATAAGGCAATTAATTAAATGTTTTATATCACTGCCATGTAATTCAAATGGTTTTATTAGGAATGTGAAGGATTGCAACGATTGGAATGTAATGATAAATGATTTTGAAAATTTAGGGGTGAAGCGGGAGGTGAGAGTAGAAAACCTTTTTTGACAAGGAATAAAATAATGTAAGAAAAACCTTCTGGAAATAGTGCGATGGAGATAATTTTTTGACCGAATTCCCTTCTGGTTTTCATTGTGATGGTATTACAATTGTAAATTTTTGATTAGTTCTCTCCAATTTGGAGTCTTTCGATCATTTGAATTCAAATGTCAAGTATATTTTAATTCTCCAAAGTGCATTTCTTCACTTTGTATGATTTCATTTATTGGTGTCTGCAAGTCAGAGTTAAAATTTCCTTTAAATAAATCATAGTGTTTGTAAGATTTCTTTTGGATAGTTGAAGGAGAGCTGAGTAAGAAAATATGTCAACACTATTTATGCCAGTCATGAATTGATGAAGTTATATGACAATCATTAAAACTTCATCCCATAGAGTGTCTAACAACTTAAATTATATCAGGGAGGAATATCTATAAGTAATTTTGTAACATTTTTGACTCCATTGCCCAATGGAAAGAAGGCACTGGTCTGCCATATCCCAGAGTAAAGAACTTATTATAAAAAAATCATTCAAAACCTTTATTTGTGTAGTAGAGGTAATTGTAGTATTCTTTTGTCTATCCATTTCTATTTGCTATTGTGGGTAGACTGTTTAGCAGGAAATTCATTCCAAATCTGCATATTTCATATAGGTTCACCCACCTAGGTCTAGCAAAACCTAAAGAGTAGAAGGTTTGATTGTATAATCGGCCTTGTATGTTTTCCAAGAATGTTGTAAGAGTCTGGCATACTCTTGAGCTTAAAACCTACATTTTTGAGTACCAACAATTTGGTGACTCTGCTGGGGACATAATCTGAATGTGAGCCTTTTCATAGAGTCAGTATGTTGTAGAGAACTCCACTGGGAATAAAGGATTGCAGATTTCCTCACTTTTGGAAAGTGAGTGGTGACTCTGAATGAACAAATACATTGAGACTGATAAATTGAAATATATATCAAAAATAAATCTTCTTGGAGTTCAGACTGTCACAATTGCTCCCAAAATGCAAGGAAGAAGGTCTTTGTACAAAGATGGTGATGGTACTAATGCCAAAAATAAATGGACAGAGAAGAATGATAAGGGTAAAAAGGTGACTGATGACATAGGGCCATCAGACAAAAATAAAGCATCAAAAGCATCACTAGAAATACACAATTCCTATGGAACATTGGTGAATGAAAGCAACCCTTCTAGAGAACCTCATGCTCCTGAGGAACAGAGGAATCCATTTTACCAACTAGATCCTAAGAAGGTTGAAGAATTCATGGCTGAATTTGAAGCTGAAACAGAAAGAAGACAACATGAATATGATCAGAAAATGGCTTTTCTTAAAGAAAATCAGGATGGACTAGGCTATGAAGCAGCCTCTGAGGAGAATTACGAACTTATGGCCAGGGATGAAATAAATACAAGACTGGAACATGAGAGATAAGAAGTGGAAAGGGAAAGAATAGAATATGAGCAGAGGCTCTAGGCAATCTCTAGAACTTGAAAAACTGGAATTGAGGAAAGTGCAAATTAGTTCTCAAATGGCTAATCTACAAAAATATGTGCCACCTCATTTGCAAGGGAACAATAATGCAGGCCCATCAAATTCCTCACAGGCCTACGAAAATCAGCCAAGGAATCAAGGTAGATATCAAAATGTTCCGCTAGAAAATCAAGGTGTTCATCCACCTCCTTATCAACAACATATACCCCCACAAGGTCAACAATATGTGGCAAATAACAATCCATTGTACCAATGTCAGTACTACCAAAATCCTCCTCCATAATATGCAACCATGATTAGGCAGTTTGACTTGGATGGACTACAAATATGTCCTTACCCTATGGATAACAGTTGGAGAAGTTTGGTCCCAAAATTCACAGGGAGAAGTGCTATTGCAGTTGAAGAGCATTTAAGGAGTTTTAATGCTTTTATGCAAGATTTAGATATGCAGTATGAAGATATACAAATGAGACTGTTTATGATGTCACTAATTGAAGATGCCAGAGATTGGTTTAATAATTTTCTATCAGCTTCTATTAATTCTATTCCTGTGTTTTATGAACAATTTCTTGAGCAATATGGGAATCAATATCCACCTGAGTTTGCATTGCATGAATTAGTGACTATTGAGAAGCATCAAAACAAGTCAGCTTATGATTTCAACCATATTTTTTCTAAATTGCATAATAAGATACCTCCTGGATCTAAATTGGCTGATCCTGCTGCATTGAGTATTTATTTAAAAGCTTTTGATCCTAAGTCAGGTTATGAGCTCAAAAATAGGGGTCCCAGAAATTTGGATGAAGCTCAAAGGATAGCACTCACCATTGAAAACAATAGGAAAGCTACAAGGATGATTGCCAAGAGGGATGAACCAAGGGTTCCCCAATATGCTCCTTCAAATAAACATGGGAACACATATAGGAATGAGAGGCCGAGGCTACATGATATGCCTTATAATACAAATTGGAGAAATGGAAAGCTAGTGATGGATGCACCAAAAAATAAAGAGAAACCCGATCCTTTGAAGAAAAGAGGGATGTACATGGTTGATAATAGTCCTTGGTGTTCAGTTTTTGACATGCCACATTCATCAAAACATTGTGTAGTAGCTCAATCGGTGTCAAGAAAAGACATGACAAAAGATAATAATGAAGAAGACAATAACATTTATTTGACTTCTCATACTCTTCACTTAGCAGAGTGGGGATATTCATCTTCAGAGGAAGGAGGATATGAATATGATGTTGATCATCAAAAATACAATGTTCACATGGCAGAGCAACAAATTTTTTCTGATTATGAAGAAAGTGATAATGAACAAGATCTTCCTACTACGTCTTATCAGCCCAATAGGGGAAGTGTGAAGAGACCATCTGAGGAAGAAATTAAGAGATTGACTATTGCAACAATTGAGCAAGCTAAAATCAAGTATTGGCTAAGGAATAGAACAGTAAATGAAAATGAAAGTGTTCTGAGAGGAATATTATTGAAAAGTGAAAAGATGTCCCATGAAATATCAAAAAAGACAAATGATCAACACCTTGATAAAAAATAACATAAATATATCCCCAAAGAAGAAGAGGAAGAATCCTCCAAGAACACACAACAGATGGATCAGACATCAAGGAGGGAGAAAGAGGAAAACAAAGGAGAGTTGATAGAATAAAAAAAGGTGATCAGAACTGAACGTACTTCTTTTGATTTCATTCAAGCCTTATCTCAATTAAAAATGTCTATCCCATTTCTTGAAATGATGAAAATTAAGGAGTATAGGAAAAGTGCTATTCAATTAATTTCTAGTGGGAGGAATCCAAATATAAATTTTGAACAAAATGAGAATGTTGGAATTACTGATAAGAAAAGAAAGATAAAAGTTGCAGAAGTTTGTTTAAGTGATGCATTGATAAATACACCTCAAATTGATCCATTTTTCACTACCCTGCTCATAAATGGTAAATTGGTAAGAAATTGAATTATAGATTCAGGTGCTTCTATGAATATTATGCCAATGGGGGTAATGAAACAACTTGGCATGTGGATAGATATTGAGGGCGGTAAATTTTATGCTATGGATAGTAGGCCTATCCCAGTAGTGGGGATTATGAAAGATGTAGAAGTAAGACTAGTAGCCTACCCACAAGCTACTTATAACATTGATATAACAGTGATTGATACACCTCCTCAGTTTGGAATTCTTCTTTCAAGATAATGGACTGCAACAGTTGGAGGTAATGTGCAATTTGACTTATCATATGCCACCATACCAGTTAGTGGTGAAGAGGTGAAATTATATAGAGAACCAAGGGTTAATCGGATTGTTGAGTGTGTTCCTTAGGAACACGTTAATTGCTTTTATGATGTAGATTTGGGGAGTTTCAGAATTGAATTATCTCAGCCAGAATTAGTGAATACTGACCCAATTGATAGACTTGTTTCTAAAATTCAGCAAGGTGTGTGGAAAATGTACTTTGATGAGGCATGCAGTCAAGAAGGTAATGGATCTGGAGTAATTTTCATATCACCTGAAGGTACAACATTTAAATATTCATTTTTGTTGGCTTTTGAATGTACAAATAATGTGGCTGAGTATGAAGCTTTGTTGATTGGTTTGAACATGGCTGTCAAACACAAGATTAAGTTGTCTTTTTTAGGAGATTCTAAATTGGTTGTGTCACAAATCATATCAAAGTATGCTACAAAGAACAAGAGGTTGAAACAATATAGGAATGCTATATGGGATACAGTGGAACTATTTGATGTATTTTCAATTGATTGGATAGATAGATCTGAAAACTTGATGGTTGATTTTTTGGCTAATGTACCCTTGAAGAAGGATGATATGACTTTGGCAGGAGTGCCTTAGGTTGAGTTTAAAACAAGACTAGCAGTCCCTAACAATATATATAGTTAGCAAGTTTTTGATGATGATACTGACCTTTTGAAGTTTATTCATTGTATAGATCAGTACAAAGCACAGGAGATTGATTTCAATGCTTTTGTGGAAGAAATGGATGGGAAACAGACTGTTTTTGGGAAGGAAGTTTTGCAGCTTAAAACTAACAAGCTTCCCAAAGGGCTTGTGGCATTGGAGAGGGTGTATGATGGGAGTGATCGTTCCCTCATAAAGCAGACACCAGTTAAGAAAGAAGATATTGAAGAAATAAATTTGGGAACTGAATTAGCACCAAAGAGGGTTTATATTGGAAAGAAAATAAGCCCAACCATCCGGAGAATACTGATTACATTGCTGAGAAAATACAAGCATGTGTTTGCTTGGTCTTATGAGGATTTGAAGGCATATAGAGAAGATCTTTTTCAACATGAGATTCCACTTAAGCCAGACACAAAGCCATTCAGACAGAAGCAAAGGCCTATTAACCCCACTCTTGAACCTAAAATGCAAGAGGAGCTAGCAAAGCTTAGAGATGGAGGTATCATAAAACCCATTAGACAGTTAATGTGGGTCTCAACTTTGGTTCCAATCAGGAAGAAAAATGGGGACATAAGACTATGTGTAGATTTCAGAAATTTGAATGTGGCTTCCCTATAAGATAATTATCCTCTTCCAAACATGGAGGCGATATTGCACAAAGTAACAGGGTGTGAGCTATTGTCAATGATGGATGGATTTTTTGGTTATAACCAGGTCAAAGTCAAAGAGTCTAAACAGTACAAGACAACATTCACTACACCATGGGGAACATATGTCTATATAAGAATGCCATTTGGTCTCACAAATGCAGGAGCTACCTTTCAAAGAGCCATGTATGTGGCATTTACAGATCTGATAAATGCTATAATGGTGGTATATCAGGATGACCTCACTGCTTATTCCAAAAGGGCAGAGGATCATGTTGCTGATTTAGAGATGATCTTCATCAAAGCCTTGGAGTATGGTATAAGTCTTAATCCTAAAAAATGTCATTTTGTTGTTACAGAGGGTAAAATTTTGGTGCATATTGTATCAAAAGATGGGGTTAGGATAGATCTTGAAAGGGTGGAGGCCATTGATAAAATTCCCATTCCTAAAACTATCAAAGAAATCCAGTCATTCTTTGGCCAAATTAATTTTGTTAGGAGGTTTGTGTCCAATTTTGCTGAGATTGTTAAACCTATATCTAAGATGTTGAAAAAAGGAGAGAAATTGGACTAGATTGTTGAAGCTATGGATGCCTTTGTATCTATAAAAAGAAGCATCAAGGAAGCCCCTATCCTAAAATCCCCTGATTTTACTAAGACCTTTCAAATTTTTTCTTTTGCTTCATTCCATACCATAGCTGCTGTTATGTTACAAAAGAATGATGAAGGTTATGAGCAACCTGTTTCTTTTTTTAGTAAATCTTTGTAGGGGTAAGAAATGAAATATGACATTATGGAAAATCAGGCTTATGCACTGGTCAAAGCAACAAAGGCTTGCAGACCTTACCTTGTTGGAGCTAAGGTATTTGCTTATGTCCCACATGCCACTGTGAAGAATATCCTAGTATAGATAGAAGTGACAAGGAAGCGATGCAGGTGGATTAATAAAATTCAAGAATTTAACATGGATATTTAGATTACCAAGTTGGTAAGAGGACAAGGTCTAGCCAGGCTGATGGCACAGACAAACATTGAAGCAAACCAGATGTGCAATGTGGAAGGTAAGGGTGAAATCATAGCAAGTATTGAGCATACTCCACGGTATAAAAATGTAATGCATTATCTGAAACACATGAAGTGCCCTAAAGGGTTGAATGATAATCAAAGGAGGACTTTAAAGTTGTAGGCTTCTAAATATGTTTTTATCAAAGGGGATTTATTCTAGAAAAATAGGGATGGTATATTGTTGTTATGCTTAGATGAATCCCAGGAAAAATATGTTTTGAAAGAAATGC
Source organism: Sequoiadendron giganteum (assembly GCA_007115665.2). NCBI lineage: Eukaryota > Viridiplantae > Streptophyta > Pinopsida > Cupressales > Cupressaceae > Sequoiadendron > Sequoiadendron giganteum. Next base: position 15,788,507 of record CM021104.1, on the reverse strand, counting down.
ATGAAGGGGTGTGTGGAGGCCATTATTCTGCTAAGACTACTGCACACAAGATTCTTAGGGCTGGTTATTATTGGCCTAGGGTATTCAATGATTCCTTTACGTATGAGAAAGTGTGAGGCTTGCTAAATTTTTTTGGGAAAACTGAAGTATCAAGGAACATTGCCACTCAGATTTTTGTAGGTAGAAGCACCTTTCATCAATGGGGAGTTGATTTCATTGGAGAAATACAAGATAAATCAAGTGGAGGGAACAGATGGATACTAGTGGCCACTGATTATTTTACTAAGTGGGTGGAGGCTGTTCCAACTAGGCAAGCGATGAGCAAGGTGGTAGTGAATTTCCTAATGAAGAATGTTATGACTAGGTTTGGCACTCCAGCCAAATTGATCATAGATAATGGGATTTGTTTTAGATCATATGAGTTTAAATATTTTTGCAAAACATATGGAATTAGTATTTCTTATTCTGCCCCATATCATCGACAAGCCAATGGTTAGGTAGAGTCAAGTAATAAAAATATTTTGAAGATAGTAAGGAGGATGCTGGATACAAACAAAAGGGCATGGGATTTGAAGTTAAGATTGGTTGTATGGGCAGACAAAATTATAGTAAAAAGGGCAACTAGAAAATCTCCATTTGAGTTGGTATATGGGACACAGGCTAGGATGCCATTGTAGAATCTTTTTCCTATATATAATTTTATTTTGCAGGAAGACTTGGATATTTTTGATCCAATGGAGGAAAGAATGGAACAAATTGCAAAGCTTGATGAAGTGAGAAGAGTTGCTCAGAAGCAGAGTGCGAAATTGCAGTCCCAAATAAAGTACCTTTTTGATAAAAAGGGTAAGAAGAGAAAATTTGAAAAGAATGACTTCGTGTTGATGTGGAATGCTCAATGTCAGGATAAGGGGAAGCATGGCAAGTTTGAAGCTTTATGGTTGGGTCCTTTTGTGATAATTGGTAAAGGAGGTGAGGATTCATATTTCCTGTAGAACATGTCTGGAGAGGAGAAGGAGTTGCCTGTACAAGGGCAGTTCTTGAAGTATTTTTTCTCTTAAGGATCAATAGAGGGTCAAGGATTGCCAGTGCATGGACAGTTCTTAATAACCCTCTTTAAATGTTATTTCCATGCACAGTAGTTTAGGAAATTTTAAAGGGTCTGGGTTTGCCAGTACATGGACATTCTCAGGTGTCCCCTTTCTGAAGGCATCACTTTCCTTTCCATGTACAATAGTTTAGGATCATTTGCTCAAATATTTCCTACCATTCATCCGTTCTTTCCCTCCATCTGCCGTGGCTTTTAGTTTTCATATCTTTTAACTCTGTCTGCTCTACCAAAGATACTCTGGATTCTTGCAGTGATTTGCAAAATCACTCATCCCCAACAGGAGCCACTGTTAGAACCCAAAAATTCCATAAAAAATTCTAAGTCTTTACCATTATTCTTCATTAAAATCATAAGTCTTTACCTGCTTGAAATCAAATTTTCATATCTTTTGTTAAGAAAAAATCATCCTTTTCGCCATCCAAAATGCTAATACACCTTATACCTTACACCGCTGCCTTAATATTTCATTTTTATGGTCTTTACCATGTTACCACGACCTCTCACAATGGGCCTGCGGTATGGCGGTAGTGGTTAACAAGTAAGCATAAAACGTTTACCGCGCCACCGCACGTGGTCTAAACATAGATCGCGGTAGCACGGTGGGCGGAATTGACCGGTCAAGCAGGAAGACAGGAGGCTCACCATGGTACTGCAGGGGGTTCGAGTGGAGACCGCGGTGACTATGGTGAATAGTTAGTGGTTGGAGGAAAACAGTCAGTGGGTGAGCAAGCAAAGACAATTAACAGGTAGCGGTCAGTGAGCGATTACCGCTATACCGTAGCTGTTAAAATTGAGATAGCGGTGACTACGGTAATGGTCAACTGAAGGGTTAGTAAGCGGTGAGATGGAAGAGGGAAAGTAGTTTGAAGGTTCACCATGGTATTGCGCACGATCAAGACATAGACCACGGTGGCATGGTAAACGGTGAGTTGACAATCAGTGTTTAAGCGATGAACAAAGACTAGCAGTTAACAGTGATAGCGAAGCGGTGAACGGGTAGCAGTTACAGCAGTACCATAGCCACTAGAATAAAGACCGTGGTGGTGCGATAAGAAGTGAACGTAACTGCTAAAGCTAGTCACCATGCAACCGTGGGTGGAAAATTCAAACCTGTGGTGGAACGGTAAAAATAGTGAAAGCCATGGGGAGCAAAATTTTGAAGGCCGGTAAGGTATTGGATTAAAATCAAATGCAGAACTATGGAAAAGTATTTAATTTTCTGATAAGGAAATAAATTAAATGTTTTATATCACTATAATGTAATTCAAATGGTTTTATTAGGAATGTGAAGGGTTGCAATGATTGGAATGTAATGATAAATGATTTGAAAATTCAAGGGTGAAGCGGGAGGTTAGAGTAGAATTTTTTTTTTGACGGGGAATAAAATAATGTAAGAAAAGCCTTCTGGAAACAGTGCAATGGAGATGATTTTTTGACCGAATTCCCTTCTGGTTTTCGTTGTGATGGTATTACAATTGTAAATTTTTGATTAGTTCTCTCCAATTTGGAGTCTTTCGATCTTTGAATTCAAATGTCAAGTATATTTTAATTCTTCAAAGTGAATTTCTTCACTTTGTATGGTTTCATTTATTGGTGTCTGCAAGTTAGAGTTAAAATTTCCTTTAAATAAATCATAGTGTTTGTAAGATTTCTTTTGGATAGTTGAAGGAGAGCTGAGTAAGAAAATATGTCAACACTATTTATGCCAATCATGAATTGATGAAGTTATATGCCAGTCATTAAAACTTCATCCCATAGAGTGTCTAACAACTTAAATAATGTCAGGGAGGAATATCTATAAGTAATTTTGTAACATTTTCGACTCCATTGCCCAATGGAAAGAAGGCACTGGTCCGCCATATCCCAGAGTAAAGAACTTATTATAAACAAATCATTCAAAACCTTTATTTGTGTAGGAGAGGTAATTGTAGTATTCTTTTGTCTATCCATTTCTATTTGCTATTGTGGGTAGACTGTTTAGCAGGAAATTCATTCCAAATCTGCATATTTCATATAGGTTCACCCACCTAGGTCTAGCATAACCTAAAGAGTAGAAGGTTTGATTGTATAATCAACCTTGTATGTTGTCCAAGAATGTTGTAAGAGTCTGGCATACTCTTGAGCTTAAAACCTACATTTTTGAGTACCAACAAGGGGGTTTAAATAAACAAAAAAATATAGGTCAAGGCATAAATCAATAAAACAAGAATAAAATTCTCCAATATCCAGACATATGCTTCCAACAATGAATTATCTTTTAACAGATCAAGAAAACCATAACATGATGCAATTTACAAAACAATCCATACTATTGCATACATCTATAGTGCTTAGTTTAACCATGACAATCAATCATCATAATACTTTTTAAGATTTAAGATAACAAACTCTTCATTCATTGCTAAAATCATAGATCAACAGACATGTAACAATTCCATCCATAAAAGATTTAATGAAATAATCCTGAAATCTGGTTCCTTCTATTGATTCTCATCAAATAAGAAACATTTATGCTTCAACAAACTCACTGGCATACAGAGAGATTATGATTCATTAACCTCATCCAGTAAACTCAACTCCAACATATCACTATATAAATATGTATCTAAATCCAACATTAACCTCATCCACTAAACTCAACTCCAACATATCACTATATAAAAACTGTATCTAAATCCAACATTAATTAAAACAAGTATCTTTGCTCAAATCTATAAAAACAAACTCCTATCTTCGATCACTAGCGGCCAAAGAATAGAAAAATGACCAACCCCTACAAAAGAGGCAAGATGCCCTTTTTATAAAACACGTGCCTTTGTGAACCGAAACTAGGGTTTCGAAGAAGGTCGACCACCAACCAAAATGCCCCGACCGCCTGCAATAACTTGCCGCCCAATAATGAATGCAGGAAGAGACCCCCATCAGATTGATCTGGGATCGATCAAACCCCGTGTACAACACCTCGAGCTACACCCGCCATCAACGCACCACCTGTCAGAACAATTATGCACGCAAAACTAGCAAGAACGTGAGATGTCGATTAGATCTAAGCTGGGAAAATAAACGACCCAGATCAAGCCAAACTAGGATGAGCCCATCACATCCCACTTACCCGTCATTAATGCTCCATCAACCCAAAGCAGAAGAATGGAACTGCACATGCAAGCTGAACCTGCCCTCAGCTATAATAGTGTACCCAATACCACAAATCTCACCATATCCTCGAAACACGCATAATCCATCCCCTCATTAGTGACAGAACCAACCCACTCGATTCAACCTGCAGACAAAGAGCCATCATTAATGATCAATACATCATCAAAAACCAAGTTAGTCCATTAGAATACCTAGGCAGAGACAAAAAGAGAAACAAGGGGAGGCAAAGCCAAAATAGGAACATGAACGAAGAGGAAAACATGCAAAAATAGAGCCAAAAATGAAATATGAACGAATAGGAAAACAAGCGGAAATGAAGCCCAAAAATGGGTGGAGGCAGGGACGAAAATAAAAAAAACCCGACGAAAGCAGAGGTGGAATAGGAATTGGAAAGGAAGGGAAACAAACAGAGGCGGAAACAAAACCAACCCTGACGAAAGCGGAGGCAAAAAGGGAACAAGAAAGGAAGGGAAACGAGCGGTTGGGGAGGAAAAACCAATCTCGATGGAAGTAGAGGCAGAAATGGGACCAAGATGAAAATGAAAGGAAGATAGGCAGAGGCGGAAAGAAAACCAACCCCGGTGGAAGCGGAGTCAGAATGGGAACAAGAACCGAATTGTGAACTTTGTGAAAGTTCAGAGCGAAGTCCCATCTTGATTCCGGTTTCTGGAAAATGAAGTGAAGAATGAAGCAGACCAAAGGGAAAGAAACTAACTCGAAGGCCAAACACCACATAAGGACAAAGACACAGGAAGCAGAGCTAGAATGGGAATGGAAACTGAACCATGAACTTTCACAAAGTTGAAAGTTAAGTTGTTTCGCCTTTGAAAAAATGAAAGAAAAGGTGAACCAAGAAAAACCTAAGGGAGGAAACCAACCCTTAGGACAAAAACAAACAAAATGACAAAGAAAAAAAGAGAGCAAGAAGTGGAGTCGAAGCCGAAACGGGAATGGGAATTGAACTGTGAACTTCGTGAAAGTTCAGAGTTCAGTCACATCCCGGTTCTGCCTCTAGCTGAACAAAAGAAAAAAGGAAAACAAGGCAAACATAAAGGGAGGAAACCAACCCTTAGGTCCCAAACAAAAACACCAAAGGAAAACAAAGGGAAAAAGGAAACGATCGGGAACCCAACACCAAGGCCAAACCCAAAACCCACCTTAGGCCCAAACGAACAAACCAAAAGTTGGAGGCGGAGGTGAAACGGGAATGGGAATCGAAGCATGAAATTTCATAAGGTTTAGAGTTAGGTTCCATCCCGGCTTCGACTCCAACAAAAAAAAACCAAAGAGACAAGCAAAAGACAAGCGAGACTAGGATCATAATGGAATCCTGAAAACAAGTTTCAAACTAGATTCTGTTTTGGTTCCGATTTTGAAAGAATAAAAGAAAACAAAGTTTGGAAGAAAGAAAACATTCCAAACTTTTTTGAAAAACAAAAAAGGACAGGAAACACAAAAGGGGGACCCATTTTGACCAAGGCAAAAGATGGGGTGTTTATGCAAGGCATAACAAGGCTTTGCATAGAATAGAGTGTGGACACAACGTGCCAAAAACTAGGCACAAAGACCCCTTGCCAGGCCAGACATTGAGCATGTCATGACCTCTTTCATTGTGAAGCATAGTTTTGAGGTTGAAACCCTACAATGTATCAACTCGCTCTCTCAAACCCTTTTACAACACAATAGGGCCTTAGGATAGGGTGATGAGGGTGGGTCTTCCAAGTCTCAACACTCACCTCACATATGTTGAAACCATGGGTCTCTTTGTGATCATGGGTTTGAGGATGATCAAGATGTGGTGGTAAAAAACAAGGCACATCTATATTGGATCAGATGGTGTTCACAAGCAAGCTGCTAGATGAGACATTTGACATTGATAGAGTTAAATTTGAATAAGATCAAGTTCAATTTACTATATTTTATTTTGAAATGTAAGATTAACTAAATTACTAAATTGATTGTAATTAAATTTGAGGGTTAGAGTGCTCACATTGCATATGGTAGTGCTTTAGCTCCTGATTACACAATGATGTTGAGTCCATAGGTATCTAATTAATAAAGAAATAGAAAATAAAATACTCTAGCGTAGAAAATTATACTCCCTTGTAGGTGATAGTACAATTTTATGCTTAGTTTGGACTTATTTTAGTGACCTTATATTTATGCATTTTCACCATTGCTAAATAGGTTGTAATTCCCTTTATTATGCATCCCAAGGCCTATTTTTATCATTTTTTGACATTAAAGCACACATTGAATAAATGCATTCAAACATTAATCTTCCTTGGACCATGCGTGTCTTGGAATTATAGGCCAAGACCCATTCACCCATGGGCGAATGGGTCCCCTTTAAGTGCCAAGAACCATTTTAAAATATGTTTTTGATGAAATGTCATCTATCGGGATCTAATATTCAAGAAATTAGAGAAATTCCTATAAAAGCCTAATCTTTTCACCATTTCAAACCACACCAAGAAGAGAGAAAAAAAGAGATAACATTCAAGCAAGAAAAAATTAGAGACTTAGAGAAACATTGTTTGTAATTGTAGGTCTTCAAGTCCATTTGCAAATTTTGATCAAGATTTTGTCACATGATTGAAGGTTGATGCCAATAGAAGGACATGATGGATTCTAGGTGTGGGAGATGCATTTGGAAATTTCCTCTAGCCTAATGAATTGTTTCCTAGTGTTCTCATCTTCAAGCTTCATTATACTAGAAACCTACGACAAGGTATAATTGTGTTTCATATTTTTTTAGGGTGTTTTGACTTCTCCCATAGTGAATCTTATCATTGTCATATAGGAATCATACTCTAATACACTTGAGTAGGGTTTCTTTTCATTTTAGCTCATAAAAACCTTAGATGCACTTAAGGTTTGGGCTCACACACTGTCATTTATCAAATATTTATCTTTTATCAAAGTTTAATTACAAAACCTGAGTCAAACCCCCATACAGGCAAACAAACATTTTCTTTTGCAAATTTGTTACATGTTCAGATACAAAGATGAATATTTGTAGGTACAATAACAAAGTGCAAATAGAAGGCTACAACTTTAGTTTTTGCAGTTTTAGAAAGGACTACCAGGACCCATTCACCCAGGTGAATGAGTCCTTGAGAAGAGTTCAAAAATAGATTTTGTTGATAGGTGCATACCATCAGAGCCTTCTCATATCTACTTGCAAACTATCATTTCCATTTCTCTACATTATAGAATTTTCATTTTAGGTATTAGGTCTTATTATTCATTTAGTTTGAGCATTTCAAATCATTTTAGTTTGGTTCAAATATGCCCTATTGTCTTAAGGACTAAGATCTAGGTCTTGGTGACTCACCACTAAGGTTGAAAGTGAATATTCACACTGTGTGATCTCTTTCCTAATGTAATCCATAAGGAAAGGCACCTATTAAGATCCCTAAGATTTTGTGAACAAAGAATCATAAAACTTGTGGGGATCCATTTTCCCTACATTTCAAATACATGGAAATATTTCAACCTTATATGAATGGTAATATTAAAATTCACATTGGATGTTGAAAAAGTTGATGTAGGGCCTTCTACATCAGAACCTATCAGTCAGATTGGCCATACATATTTCATTGAGGTAAGCTTGAATTCTTTTATTCATTATGTTTGTAAAATAATGTTAGGTAGAGTTTTGATAATTTAATAATGTTGTTTCATTTTTCAGTTAATGACATCAATTCATACTCATCCTAGTATTCATAGCACAAACTAGGTGGGTGTTTCTGCAACAATATTATCTTCGATGCCTTTGATAGAGGTATGAGCAAAATTAATAAATTTCATATTCTATTTGTTGTTTTATACCATATATATATATTAGTGCAAATTGGAACCATATATTCATTTGTAGTTTAATTTGATTCTTGATGCTTGTCATAGGAGGTCACAAATCCAACTTCTTCCCCTCAAATTAATGAAGTGATGCAACAAATTCTTCAAGAGATATTATGAGATGGCAATAAGTGGTTATTACCTTTTATATCATTCTATAATTCATATTTTTTTACATTTTAATTCGTACAATTTTTATTTTATAAGGTGGAGCTCTAAAAATTTTAAGAGAGGAGGTCAAGTTAGCGGGTACAAAATAAACCATCATCACTTCCCTCTTCATCCACTTGATAGTCAAAGGTGGCTCATGATATATTCCCTTCCTCTAGAGGGAAGTTATTACATTAGGACTTTGTTGTATCCCTTTATGGTAGTTTTGTACATATATTTTATCAAAGATATGTGAAATCATATGCCTATATGGCTTTGTTGTAAGCCTATATGGATTTATTGCACATATATTGTACTTTTAGTGAAATATAACATTGTATGCCTATATTAATTTTTACCTTGATGCTGTCTATTTTCTATAAATGATTAATTGAATTAACAAATACTTATACAACTAAAATGAAGATCTTTTTATTTGAGTAATTGAATAAATTCCTAGTCATTTTAGTCTGTCATCTTGTCCAATGAGTTAGATCCTAGTCTAGGTCTTGGTTGGTTATGTAGAGGCTTGATTTGATGACATGGTTTAGATGAATTGTTTGTACTAATATATAGTATAGAGGGGGTTTAGTTGATTGATTGACTTGTCTCTATTTTGAGATGACTTTGAATAGATGAGAATGTGGTTGAATCTTGGTGTATCTTTATGAAGAGCTTGTGTGATCACATTATCAAGAGAATTTATCTCCTTCATGGTGAGCTTAGAATCTTAGGTTGTTTATAGTGTCATCTTTCTCATTGCATTATGAATGATCTAAAGGCTTCTAGTTTGAGAGTAATCATACTTATTTGGGCTTGTACCTTAGCTTGGTAGATTTAACTTTGATGTGGTAAGATGGATGTATGTATAGATGTTATGTTTTCATGATGAGGTATGCTTCATGTTTGGGATAATGTACCTCATTGCATCATAAGAATATAATGAAGTCTATAAGTTGCACCAATACCATTGAATATCTCTAGAGGAACTGCGAGTGTGTATATCATGCAACAGATACTTATTGAAGGTTAAAATCCAAGTGTTGAGAGTTTTATGGGTTTAAGTTATCTTTTTCCACCTTTAAGAAACCATAAACCCTTCAATAAGTTCTAAAAATCCTAAAAGGGAGCTTTGCCACCAAAATTGAAGTTATAATTTTTTTTTTGAAACTATTTTAAAATTACTTTTGGGCTTAAATTGATAACCTATATCTAAAGGGTATAATTATTTGTGACATTCTCATCAACACCACAAATAAATTAAACACATTTATTGAAGAAATTTTAGATAATGAACACTTGAAGCCAATTCCTTATGCTTATTCAAAAGTATTATCAAAGATGCCTAATAAAATATGGATTCACACTTTGGGTTGTATTATTTTACCTCTCAAGGTGAATCTTAAGGAAGTATAAATGTTATTTCATTTTATTCTTATTTTGGATAGATATTCCATATTGCTTGATATACCATAACATGAGAAATTAGAGGACATACCTTGTATTATACATTAATGAGTTAAACATGCTAACGACATCAAGGTATACTTTTAAAAATTATGTATAGATCGATATGAGTCCCTTATTTACAAAAATCATTTTGCCATGGATACTTACATATACACTCCTAGATAACCTCCATATGAAAGTGAAAAATAACTTTATGAGACGTATCAACATATATTAGAAGAACATAGGAAATAAAAATGAAAACTAAAATGACACACTATCATATTATTTTTAACCCCCTATTCCACCTAAGAAGTATGAGGGTCATGTATTGTAATTTTTTTTTATTTCATGCGATGTGATGGATGGTGAAAAGTAATGTATGCCACCATAGCAGAAATTCGAGCAAAGAAAGCCACTGCAGGAATATGAAAAAGTCAAGGATTGAAGAGCTTTAGAGGTGATCAAGATATTTTTAGGATGACATTTAATTTTTGCATTGATGGAATATTAAAGGTAAAATACATGATTATGAGGATATGAGGAGAAGACCATTGTGATAAAATAAGTGGAGAATGGACATTGTGATATTTCATCAAGGAATCGAATGTGCTCTAAAGTCTCTCAAAATTTCATAATGTGATTCCTCCTCATTGTGGATCTTAAAGAAATGTGATGTGTGTCTTTTATCTTTGTGAAGAATTGAGGATTAATGGGTTGGATTAATAGGTTCAAAATATTGAATCTTACATGGAGTTCTGTTATTATTTTACTAATTAGATATTTATGTGTGGATGCCCATGTAAACTCACATTATGAGAATTCAAATGAAAATGACACACCTTTTCTATTAGAACCAAGGTAAGTTTTCCATGTTGTACCCTAGTGTTGCCTTGTTGCCATTGATATTTCTTTGTCCATCTTGCATCATCACATTGGGTCTTTCTCTATGCATGTTTGTGATGTTTGTAGGATGCATATAATGTGCAGTTTCTTATTACTTAAGATGTTTCCTACATAACAAAAGGTATTTGGTAACCATTTCTTAGCTCTAGAAGAATTGGTTTTGTTAGGATCCTTTAGCCCCTATTAAATTTTTGATGGTTTTGTTTCTTTCATGTAGTTGAGTCACACCACATGTCACGATTTTATTTGTCTTAGTCAAATGTGTGAGATTTTTACTCTACATTTTGTCATGTATTTGTACACATATGCATGGATGGGCATAAACATAGTAAAAACAATTTATTTTTTGATTAAAAGAGACTAAGGAACAAGTCTAGACAAAATTATAAGGTAATGACATGTACAAGACATTGTTGTAAGTGTGACAAAGAGATATTTCATTCTAGGTAAAGGTGATCAACTAGAAAATGATGAGGTAAGGGCCCAACCTTTGCACCATGGACAAAAGGGGGTCAACCATAAAAATAGTGATATCATCGTGCATGATTTAACAAAGACACTTAGGGAAAAATCAACGGTTTACATTTCCTTCTAAGTTAATAATAATTGATGATCAAGACAATATAATTTTTTAATTATCCTCGACTAGGTTTTGTGAACTCCTTTGTTGGATCTCTAAAGCATTGAATAAGAAGGTCAACGTTATTGATTAGTTATGAATCAATGTCAAATAAACCCAAATAAAATAAGATGATTTAAATTTTTTATAATTGTTTATTTGTCCACATTTCTCTATAGTTTTTTGAGGTTGAAGTGACGCTTATTGTTGGCAAGATAATTTTTAAGAAATGAGCCTATTGAGAAAAATGAAGAATAATAACTTAAAATGCATTATTAAATATAGCTATCAAGTAAGAATAATAAACTAACACACTACACCATCCATAAATTTAAATTGGATGAAATTCATCAATGTACCTATATCTGTGATACAAAAATTAAGTAGATTATCCTATTTAACATATTCCAATGGGCAATGCATAAATTGCAACAAAAGCATGATTTATTTCTTTAACAACACATAGGCTATGCAAGATAGAGTGATGATAGTTCTGGGCTGTAAGAGTGCTTCCCTTCCTTCTGCGTACCTTGGCCTCCTCCTCATGGTTAAAGAAGTCATTCCTACCTTAACAATTATGCTTATAGTTCAGACCAATTCATAAATTATAAAAAAATCATGATTTATTTCTTTAACAACACACGGGCTTTGCAAGATAGAGTGATGAAAGTTTAGGGATGTAAGAGTGCCTCCCTTTATTCTATGTACATTGGCCTCCCCCTCACGGTTAAATAAGTCACTCCAACCTTCTAGAACTCTTTTCTAGAAAGAGTTCAAAGAAAATTGGCAGGATGGAAAGGTACCATTCTCAATCATGCTAGTAAGTTGCAAATCCTTGCTGCTGCCCTTCAAGGGATTCTAGTATATTCTATATCCATATTTAAAATCCATAGGTATATAGCTGATAAATTTGAAATAATTTAGTGGAACTTCCTCTGGTTGGGTACAAAGGAAAAAAACCGGATTTGATAAGTTGGGATAAGGTTTATCTCCCCAAATTTGGTAGGGGACTAGGCATAAGAAAAAATCAATCTATCAATAAAGCTTTGCTTTCTAAGGTCAGATGGGAACAACTAAGAAACATGAAGGAATTGTGTAGGTTTCTAAATGAAAAGTAATTAAAGAAATGTCCCTTGATTAGGTGCCTCTCAGAAGACCACCATAGTGGTTCCTTGATTTGGAACAATATCTGGAGGATGAAAAAGCTGCTACAATCTGGGTTGAGGTGGAAGCTGGGTAATGGCAAAAAAATTAGGTTTTGGGAGGATCCCTGGATGCTTGATGTTCCTCTCTCCCACTCTGACTTCAAGAATTTGATGATTCCTGCTAAGGTTTTATTTGGTAGGAAAGTGAGAGATTACTTGTGTGGGCTACATGGTTCTATAAAATAGATAATGCTGGAGGAGCACTGTCCTCTTTCTCTTGAGTTAAGACATCATGCTAGGAATCTACAAGACATTATATCTATTACTAGAATACCCATCTCTATCTTGGAGGATGAATTTTATTGGACCAAGGAAAGCAAGGGAAACCTCTTTGTTAAGACTGCCTATAGTATGTTGTTGGTGCAAGGAACTCATAATACTGTTTGGAAACGGGTATAGAATAGATATCTTACACGAAATTTTTTTTTCTTTTCGTGGATGAATTGTCACAACATGAATCTCACTCAAGACAACTTAAGGAAAGGGGTATTTTAAATCTCAAATAGATGCATGCTATGTAAGAATGATGAGGAGTATGTTTCTCATTTGTTACACCATTGCCTATTTGTGACTAAAGTTTGGGATTTGAATTTTGGAAGATTGGGTATTTATTGGACCATGAATGCTGAAAGAAAATAATAATCAAATATTCAAAAATATCACCATCCTCTTCCTAAGGAAATTTGATGACAGGTTCCTCGCATCCTTTGCTGGTGTTTGTTGAAAGAAAATAATAATCAAATATTCAAAAATATGGAAAATAGTTTGAATGAGGTTTTTAGCATTGGTCTTAGAATAATTACGGCGAATGCTGTATTATACATTTGAAAAACACCAGACATGGATCCTCCAGAATGGGAGATCAACATGGCTAAATCTTGGAATAAGAAATTAGAGATTAACTCATTTGACAACTCTAAAGCTTTGGCTAGACTTAATACTATTTGGAAACCCCCTCATATTGGTTGTCAAAAAATTAACTTTGATGGTATGACAGAAGGAAACCCACAGTTGGCTAGCATAGGAGGTATTATTAGAGACCCAAAGGGTAATTTGGTGGATAGGTATGCTAGGGGCATTGGAACACACTCCTCTATGACAACAAAGGTAAGTGCGTTGTTCAAGTGTGTTAAAATTGCTGTCAATTTGGGCATAAAAAACTTGCACATTGAAGGAGACTCCAAGGTAGTGATTGATTCTTTCAATCAAAATAATTTCCATGGTTGGAGTATCAAGGACATACTACTAGATACAAAGTTCCTACTCACTAAACTGGAAAGAAGGAAACTGACTCACGTTTACCATGAGGGCAACCAAATGGCTAACTCTTTAGCCAACCTGGGTTCGTCATGGGTTATATCTAAGTGTTGGAGAAGTATGGGGGATCTCCCCATAAAAATCCAAGGAAATATACTTGTTGAGCAAAAAAATATTACTGTTAATGATGAGATCTAAAATTTCTATAGTGAAAGGGTGTATTAGGTTTTACATGCTTGGGCTCATAATGATGTGGAATATGCATGATGATGTGGAGGGGTGTAGAAAGATTTGTAGGTGGTGGTTAGGGGTGCTCATGGAGATCAAATGGTGTTATAATGAGCGTTATGAGCTATCTTGTCATAAGTAAGATGGTCATTTTTTGAACCACATTTTTTGGGATGTGCATGAGGCCAATATTACGATTAATACGCTAGCTAATAAAAATTTGATAAATATAATCATGGATTTTGGCAATACCTTTTTGAACTTAAGCAAGATTTATTATGGCCCTGTGACTCTAAACTATTTGAGAATGACCATTGGTAATTGTGAAAATGTGATTTCCTTAATTAGGTAAGATTTTTAGTTTTGGTTTGGTGGTGGCATTAAATGGGTTGTGTGTTTTACCCACTGGCATTTTCAAAAACTTCACTTCGTTTACCCTACTAAAAGTTTATGATTTGAGAGAAAAAAATGGGTGGAGATAGGGTCCGAACTGAGCCTAGTTGTTGTGATGAATTCCGAAGGGATGCCCTTGTATGGCACATATGTGTGGAATGAGGAATTGTTCCTTCAATGGAGAGCTTACATGGACATGGTGAGAAACTCTCGGTGTAGTTTGCTAGTTCTTGGAATGATAGAAGAGTGACTATTGGTGGCATCTTGTTCAAAATCAACAAGGAGGTCATAGGAAAAGCTATGGGCCTATCTTGCATAGGTGAAAAAAATAAAAAGCACACTAAAGTGTAGGATTTGGAGACTCTCCATGCCTTCTTCCATAGAAATGAAAAGCCAGTCAAATTGCACATTGGATTCGATTGGAGCTCAGTGCCGAAGCCATGGGACTAGGTTTATATGGATATCATGAAGTACATTACCCTCGAGGGGAGGTTTAAGGTTTACTATTTTTATCAATTTCCTCAGTTAAACCATCTCAAACATAAGATTCTCATAAGCTTTCCATTCTTCTTACTTTTTTCTCTCAAAATCTTTGTGAGGGAAGCTATGGATTTAGTGGCCAAAAACCCTGACAAATCACCCCCTTTTCCCCTACACCAAGGCCTCATTCTATGCTTGTACCACTTTCACTTGGCCCTCTTTCATCCTAAACCTATCTTGATCATTAAAATTGAGGAACAAGAAAACTTTGGCCATTCCCCTAATAAACCCTCTTTGATTGATGTGGCTTGTCAACCCCTCGAGGATCCTATAATTAAATCCCTGTTCAAATAGAAAAATGTGGTGTGGGCTTAGCTCAGTCAAAAGTTGTGGTCAAGCTATGTGAGTTGAAAAACACTCCCTCTAAGAAAGACTATAAACCGCATGGCAAGATCAAGCTGGAACCAAAAAAGGGTAAGAAGGGTACCCCTTGCCAGGTTGGGGAACTACCCATGGACAACAAAGGTGGGGAATATGCTAACAAAGACTCCCATGGTGATATGGTGGTTGCGACCAATGTGGATGTGGGGACTGAGCATACTAGTGTAAGAAGATCTAATGAATTGACAAAGAAAAAGAAGGAGGTACCGGTGGATGATATTTCCAACAATTATGAGAAAAATGGTGGTAAAGATGAGAGCAAGAATGATACTATTGAAGAGAATTCCATTTATCTGAGTTAAACATGATGATCCTTGAGGAATCCACACTAGAGTCCTTAGATTATTTGAGTTGGCTTGAGATGAACAAAAAGGTGGAAACAAATTAGGGAGAAGAGCTCAATAATTTGCTGACTCAAGTTGATAAACTATAAAATAAATTCACTAGGCTGACATGATTCATGATCAAGGTCATACAATGCTCAACTGTTACCCTATCCAAGGTGCTAAAGGAGGAGGTCAACATGAAGACTTCAGAGGAGGATTCCAAGAACAAGTGGGTGGGTGATGATGATTCCTCAAAAATACTGTTTTCATTACTCGTTTTATAAAATTATAAGATTTATTATAATATTAATTAAATACTGTGGCGGTAGATAATATGGTTAAAATTTGCTTGCTTTATATTATATGCGACTAATTAAAGGATATAATGGATATGATGTTTTACATTAAATGTGCTCTTTTAGTTGTGTTAATAATGATATCGCTGTGCAAATTGAAACATCTATTATCATAAATGCAATATATATTTGAGGATCTTATGCAGGAACTTCAATGCTAACTATCAAGCTATATCCATTAGACTATTTTTTGAACATCATTGCTATAATCATGCTCTTGAAGGCTCTCGAAAGATCCTGAACTGGTATAATTCTAGGTTGGCTCTCTTTGTTGATTCTAGAACTACTACTACAACTGGAATAATGTGAGATTCTCTTGATAGTTTCAAGATAGAGTTTCATTTGCTTTTGCACTCTGTAATTGGTGGCTAGCTCCAGTAGTTTGAATTCAAAAATAAAGGATATTCCTATATATATCCATCCTTAGGTTTCGTTAAAGTTAGTCGATATTTTGCTAGAAATTGTAACTTTGTGGTACTCAGTACTCTTGTTTTACTCGCCAATTTTGGCCAATCTGAATGAAAATATAAATTTGATCCAAATTACTATGTGGTGATCCCACCAGAGGAAGATCAGGGCCCACTCAACCGAAGGAGGTGATCCTGTGTCATTGTCATTTGGTTTAGTTAGTTCTATTTTATTATCATTGGTTTGAAGTTATCAATTCAATTCTTATTTATCACTGTCCAACAATGGTATTTACTTAGGTTAGCTCATTACAATAGAAATTGGTTAAAGCTGTAGAATAGAGTTAGGTTAATCATTGCAGATTTCATTAAGTATTTAATGGAAAATGCACGTAGCTTTAGAAAGTTTGTTAATCATGATTAATGTAAGGATAAAGACAAAGCTAAGTTGGAATGTGTTTTTATGATTTAGTGTTATCACTTTCTAGAATTAATGTTTGAATTTTCTGCAACATAATTAGCTTCATTTCTTTCCTAGAATCAAGTTTATTATCTGCAAGCGTAAATAGAGTTTTTTTCATCAACTTTAAATTCTATATTTAAATTTAGAATTAGTTTAATGTACTTTGTAGAATCGCCAATGAATAAATCCCAGTCAAGTTAGGTAACTTCTAAGCTTAGTCATTAGGATTAGAATTGGTTTAAATAGGAATTAGTTAACTAATAAATAGATCCATCATTAGAGATTAAGTTACCACGTTATGTTCCCGAAGCACTCTTGAGAGCTCCCAAAGGAGATTGACCAAAATCATAGTAGTTGTTTACAATGCAAAACTCCTAATTTGTGGAATCACCCTTATCTTATATTGCTCTAAGACACACCTGGTTTGATAAAATAAAGAATTAAATGAGCGAGTTGTGAAATCAATGACCTCAACCATAATTTTTGGTGCCATTGCCAGGGAACATTAAATATTTGGCTTTTCAAGTTAAAGCTTTAGTGTTGATAATGGAGACAGGAGTTTGTGGATGAGACAGTCTAGGGATCACCTAGGTAGGTTTCTCCCATGTAACGTTAATTTTGATCAAGTATAAAATCAAGAACAACATCAAGAAGAAGAAATGGTTGACGAAGAAAATAATGACCCTCTTCCAAATAGGACCTTTCCATACCCCATTAACCTAAACAAAGACCGCGATGAGCCCCGTATGAAAAAAAAGTTCACCTTCAATTCTACCAACTGATAGGGGAAAGACTTTCAGAGATCCTGACCAGTTCCTCTTTGAATTTAAGGTTCTGTGCCAAACTTATGATTATACAACTACCAACCAGAAGCTGAAATTATTTCCTTCTACTTTGAAAGAGTCAGATTTACAATGGTTCATGGGTTTAGGTGCAGATTCGACTTCAACTTGGCAAGAAATGAAAATTTAGTTCTTGGATAAATACCAATATTATTGCTGTGTGAGGGATAGGAAAGAGGAATTGTTTTTTATGAGGTAGATGGAAGATGAGAGTTTGGAGGATTATGCACATAGATTTCAATTTTTTCATAGGAGATGTGGTAATGGGTTAGACAATGAAATTTGTAAGAAAATTTTCCTAAAGGGAATTGATGATGATTCTAGAGAGTCTTTAAACCTTATGGGAAAAGGAGATATTAACAAACCCTCTTTGGAAGGCATAGTTGAATTATGTTGAAACTACTCTAGGAGTAGAGTAGGATCTAGAGGTTTCGAGAGAAATAAAGCCCTTACCATCGATACATCTCAAGTGATGGAAGATATTTCCAACCTAAAGACTAATTTTCTCCTTCATCTTAATATGCAAGGAGACAAAAATACCACCGAACCCCTATCTATTTATTGTTCCAAGTGTAGAGGAAAACATTTGTTAAGGGAATGTTCATTAAACCAAGTGGATGTTTATGCGATCTGTGAAAAGCGACATGCTACAAGTTCTTGCAGTCTTCTATCTGAAATTAAGAATTACTTGAAGAAACCACCTGTTGTGGAAGAGGAACTTAATAATGTTGGTCAGAGGTCTCATAAAACAAGATAAAATACAAACCCAGGGAAGTATGGTCCTAGACCAAACTGGAGTCAAAACCCTTGGCAGAATTCCAATTGATGGAATCCTCCCTTTCAACCACAACCTCCACCTTCATATTGGGGTCAACTTGAATGGATGAATCCCCAGTGCAATCAAACTCAGTGGAAACATAATCAAACTCAATGGAAATATAATCAACAACAATATCAACCATGGAAAAATCAAAGACCTAAACGTCCTTGGGGACAAACACAAAAATTAACATAGTGTTCTACTTCTGCTAATGAATAGGTAAACCGATGTCAAATTCCAACACAACCTTTACCAAATCCAAAAAAATAATTGATTAGATGTAGACCCCCCTACTTTGAATGTCATCGATGCTAATGATATTCAATTGAGAAATCAAAATGTGCCATCTGTACCAGTCACTAAGGATCAAGAGGGTAAGGAAAGTGAAAAGGACAATTTAAATGAAAAACAAAATTTTGAGAATGAGAAATCGAAATGTTGTTGATTCTCAACTTCTCAGGGAATTAAAAAAAATCAGCATAGAAATAGCATTGTTGTAGGATATTAAGGATATTCTTGAAATCAATTAGTTAGTTAAGTCTCTCTATATGAAAAATCCTAGTAGAAAGAATAAATTACCTCCTAACATTCAAGTAGGGAATAAACTCACTGATTTTGGAAGGCTCCTTCCATAGAAATATAATGATACTGGGAGCCCTATAATAACCCCGTGTATAGGAGGATTTGAAATCCCTAATGTGCTAATTGATCTAGGTGCAACTATTAATGTAATCACCTCAAACACTATTGAGATGTTGGGCATGACAAAAATCCAACCCACAACAAAAGTTTTACAGTTGACTGATCAGTCCACTACTAAACCTAAGGGTGTTATTGAGGATATCATGGTCACCATAGACACATGAGACTATCCAATTGACTTTTTAGTCCTTAAAGATATAAATAAAGATTATGGGTATCCAATCATTTTAGGTAGACCATGGTTGGCCACAACAACAACAATGATACACTATAGATCAGGTAGCATGATTATTTCCAATGTGAAAAAGAAAAGATAATTGCCATTATATCTTCCTACTAAAACATCAATTGAATCTAATACTCAACCTTGGGTTGATGAGGATATGGATTATGAGGGGGATGGTATTGTGGATTTAGCAATGGTTACATTAATGGAACATGTTGAAGAATATGATGAACATAATCTTAGTCCTGGAAAGGTAGAACAAGTCAAACTGAAGGATGATTGTCATGGAATCTTGCATCAACAAGGTTCCCATCCTTATCCTTTGAATAAACTTGTAGGAGACCTGCTTGATATAAAAAACTTAACCAAGGAAATCACTGTAGTAGGAGATAAACCTCTCTTTATTAATTCATCCTTGTCCTCTTCACAAGAAGAAAAATTAAAGAAAAATTTAGAGAGTCATACTAAAGCTTTTGCATGAGAATACAAGGATATGAGCGGAATCCACCCTTCCATTTGTACACACCACATTTACACTAAAGATGTCAAGCCAGTGTGGTAGGGGAAAATAAGTATTAATCTTATTTTAAGAGACCTTGCCAAGCAAGAGATAGAGAAACTACTAAAAGTAGGATTCATATATCCAATATCAGATAGTCAATGGGTTTCCCCATCGGTTATTGTTCCAAAGAAGAATGGAAAGTGGTGTGTGTGTGTTGAATATATAGAGTTAAATAAGGCCACCAAAAATGATCATTTTCCTTTACCAGTCATTGATCAGGTACTTGACAATCTTGCTAGCAGTAGTTATTTCTCCTTCTTGGATGGTTTCAGTGGTTATAACCAGATACAAGTGGCTCCTGAGGACCAAGACAAAACTACTTTAACTTGTCCTTGGGGTACATATGCCTACACTATTTTACCATTCAGGCTATGTAATGCACCGACTACATTTCAAAGAGATGTTTTAGCTATCTTTGTTGACATAACAACCTCATGTGTAGAGGTGTATATGGATGATTTCACTGTCCATACACAAAAAATTGAGGAAGCTCTTGAGAGTTTAAACACGGTTTTACAAAGGTGTAAAGACCATAGATTATCCTTAAACCATGAGAAATTTTCTTTGATGATGACAGAAGGAATTATACTTGGATACCATATTTCAAAACAAGGGATTAAGGTTGACCCTAGGAAAGTTGAAGTTATACAAAAAATTGAAGTCCCAATAAGTCAAACAGGAGTTAGTAGATTTCTTGGACATGCCGAGTATTATAGAAGATTCATAGAAGGATTTAGTAGAATTGCTGAATCTCTGTTTGCATTACTCAAGAAAGATGTAGAATTCTTATGGATAGATGAATGTCAACAATCCTTTGATAAGATAAAAGAAGATTTAACTACTTCCCCAATCATAAAAGGACATTTGTGGGGAGTTCCATTTCATATCCATTCTGATGCTTCTAATTTTGCAATTGGTGTAGTGCTAGGACAAAAAGATGATAATGATGCAATGCATGCAATCTATTATATTAGCAAAAACATAAATCGCATAGAAAGAAACTATACAACAACTAAAAAATAATTTTTGGCTGTGATTTATGCAATCAACAAGTTTAGGCATAATATTATAGCTTATAAGATATTCATCCATACATACCATACTGCAATAAGATATCTCAAGAACAAGGCTATTGTGGGTGGACAGATCATAAGATGGTTGTTATTGTTGCAATAATTTGATGTAACTATACGAGACAAACTTGGTAAGGACAATTTTGTTGCTGATTTCTTGTCAAGAATTATTATTTAGGGTAATCAGGAACCAATTGATGATGCATTCCTAGATGAAAATTTATTCACAATATCAATAGATCCACTATGGTTTAATGAAATTGCAAATTACCTTGTAATAGGGAAGTGGCTCAGTCATTTCAGTTTTAAACAGAAAAAGAGGTTAATCCATGAAAGTTCCAAATTTTAGTGGATTAATGGTTTACTATTTAAAATGTTCCATGACCATGTTCTCTGCAGGTGTGTTGTTGAGATCGATGTCTATGACGTAATGCATGCATGTCATCATGAGACATAGGGAGGACACTACTCTGTGATCAAGACCATTCATAAGCTCTTAGGAGTTGGTTATTTCTGGCTGACTATGATGAAGGATGTTTCATTATTTGTGAAGCATTATGATGAGTTCTAGTGCATGGGCATACCTACATTGACAATGGAGATGCCACTGCAGCCTTAAATATCTCTTGATCCATTTGAAAAGTGGGGGATTGACTTTGTGGGACCTATTGATCCACCTTCCAAGGGACAACACTACATTCTGGTTTGTATGGATTATGTTACAAAGTGGGCAGAAGTAAAGGGTCTACCAACAACAAGAGAGGACAAGGTGGCTGATTTTCTTTACAAGTATATCCTATAGAGGTTTGGTGCACCGAGGGAAGTAGTTTCTGATCAAGGACCATAGTTCATGTCCTCAATGATGACATATTTCATGTAGAAATATGAAATGACACACAAAAAATATACTCCATATCATCCATATGCAAATGGGCAAGTGGAGGTCACCAAAAAAGAGTTGGAAAATATTCTCACAAAAACCGTGTCTTTAAAAAAATAGATTGGGAAAAGAAATTGGATGAAGCAGTCTGGGCGTATAACACCACCTGGAAGACTACCACTAGGTTTTCTCCATATGAACTAGTATATGGGAAGAATCCAGTCATGTCGATTGATTTTGAATTACAGAAACTGAGGACAACATT
The DNA here is from genome assembly GCA_007115665.2 of Sequoiadendron giganteum. Lineage (NCBI taxonomy): Eukaryota > Viridiplantae > Streptophyta > Pinopsida > Cupressales > Cupressaceae > Sequoiadendron > Sequoiadendron giganteum. The sequence continues at coordinate 15,766,332 of CM021104.1, read as the reverse complement.
GGATATCGACATTAGCTTATTAGAATCATAGAAGAGAAGATTTTTACAATTGAACCGACTGGATGAAATGAGAATGGAGGCACTCCAACATAGAAAGATGATCCAAAAATAGAGAAAGGAGTGGCATGATAAACATATCGTAACAAGAAGATTCAAGAGGGGAGATTGGGCATTGTTGTTTGATTCTAAGTTTCATGAATTTAAGGGAAAATTCCACACAATGTGGTTGGGTCCTTGTGAGATTGACCAGGTGTTTGAGAATGTATTTGTATAGTTAGTGCCTATTGATGGTGAGAGAAGAGTGATGCTAGTTAATGGTCACATATTAAAAATATATAATAAACCCAAGTCAAAAGAGGAGTTTTAATTAGACTTGCAACAAATAATTGAACATTTTTTGATGGAATATATTTCTTCCATGGAAGGTGTACCTAAATAACCTTTTGAAGAAAGGAATCAATGAAAGGTAAATTGAAAACAAACAATGGCGGTTTACTTTCTGAATAAAATGAAGGAATGGCTGAAAACCAGAAATGGTGGTCTTCCTGGATCAACTCCAGCTCTCTCCTAAGAGCTCCTGAGAGATCCTAAAAATACCTGAAGATTCCTGAGGACATCTTAAGTTTTCAACAATTTCCTTCATGTTAATTTCTTTCTTTTTTGTAATTATTTTGTTGGAATTAAATGCCAACTGAGTTAATTGGAGCGTGCGAATCAAACTTTGGCATTATTAAAAGGTATGCATTTATTGTAAGTGCCATTTCCAAATATTGTCTTTTTGATTTTGTTATTATAATTTTAAATGAAGTACGTGTTAGCATAGGACTCTTTGCCCAATGAGTTATTTAAGTTATAATAAATGAATTTAATCATTTCTAATCTGGTGGGGGAATCAAGTTGAGATTTTGAAAAGACTACGACAATAATGGCAGTTAATAGTGAGTGTTCACCCATCCCTTTCAATAAATTCATTGATGTTAGCTATTCCTTCAAAGTTACAAATTATGAATGAAACACACATGATGGTGGCATGTAGATAATCTAGATAATTAATTGCATTAAGTAAGGACATGTGTGACTGATGTAAGGTCTTTCTAAAAATTGATCCAGTTAGAGAAGTTATCATTCTATGATTTTACTAAATTAAGATAGCCCATTTTCTTCTGACGAAGTTGTAGAGTAAAGTATAATGGGGAACAAGAAGAATGCAGAGCCGAAGAATTTTATTCTCAACCCAAAAATGGAAATATTATTAAGGGAAGCTAGGTGGATAGAGTTTGTCTTGAAATATGAAGGATTCCTATAGGAGTTAGTGGAGGAATTCGTCAAGAATTTCCATGTGAATGTAACCAAAGTCCGAGATGAGGTAATTGAAGTCACTCTAGAAGTGATAAGTGAAATTTTTGGAATTACTACTGAAGGAAGGCTAGTGGAGAAGGGACAAGTAAAATATGAAGATTTGGTGGTAGCATTGTTCAGAGAACCAGAGAAAAAGCCAAAAAAATTGTTGCATAAAGGATAACCACGAGGAATTTCACACAACAGTCTAGAGGAACCATGGAGAACTGCATTCAGATGTCTAATGAAATTATTCACTTATGAAGGTTAGTACGGTGCTATTTTGGGTCTAGGAAGGCATTTGTTAATACATTTAAGGTATGGAAATGTAGACCCTTCTGCAAGAATCAATTTACCTGCATTCCTATTTTCCCAAATTTCCTCTATGGTCATTAGGGTAAAATCTAGAGGAGAGTCTTCCATTAAATATCATGGGTTAATACACTTAATCATTAAGCACCATTTCTTGACTAAAGAAATTGGTAAACAAGGATGGTTATAGTTTTTGTCTAGACATGGAAAAAAGCAAAAAAGAAAAACTATAAAGGGACCCACATAAAAGCTAGTAAAAAGAGAATCCTCTTATAGGAAACACAAAAATGATAAGAAAAAGAGAAAATCATTAGATTTTGTAAGGGTAACCTGTAGTGTAGCCAAAAAGAAGAAAAAGAAAATAGTGGAGGAAAACCCTAGCATAGTTGAAGATGTTTCAACTCTTGAGGAAACCCCAATTTTTGAGGGTCAATAGGAAAATCTTGAAATCCATGAGGAAGACCAACAAACTGAGAATTTTCTTAAAGAACCTCAGAGCCCTCCTGAAGCTCCACTCCCATATCTTGAAAAAAAAATTGTTGGAGAGTTATTTGAATCCCTTGAAAGAATTCACTCTCATTTTGAAGAGAGGGAGGCCTTAGAGGAGTTTGAGGAGGAAGCAATTGGAAAATATCTCTCACACTCCCTAGTGGTTGAATGAAGAGAGGGGAAAGAACCAATGATTGAGCAAGAAAAATCTACTCAATTGCAAGAGGATGAGGATTCAAAAGAAGAAAATGAAATGGTGAAGGCCATGGCTATGTCAAGAATTCAAAAATAATTGGAAGAGGAAAGAAGTAGGATATAATTCCTCGAAGAAAAATTGAGAAGAAAAGAAGAGGAGCTAAAAAATTATATCAATAAAATAGAGGAACTAGAAAATCAAATGGCTGAGAAAGAGCATACTCTTCAGGGAAAACTAAGTGAAACCACAAAAACCATGCAATAAGTTAGTGTAGAAGCATTAGCTAGAGCAGAGGAAACAACGAGATTTCGTACAAAGGAGATAGGAAAGCTAAAAGAAAAATTGCAGAAAAAGGAACACCAACTAAGGCAACAAGCTAATATGCTACAATCATATGAAGCTTCCACATTGTATGCACCAGGCATATATATTTAATTAACTATTGTTAAACTTAGATATGAAAATAAGCAATTGAAGAATTAAAACTCATAGTTGGAAAGAGAAAAAGATGAAATGTGTGAGAGATTACAATAGATGGTAGAATTGTCTTGTGCCATGTTGTCCATGAGAAAACCTTCAGGATCTTATGCACTTTTTCTGAGGGAGAGGTTTCTTCAATGGAAAATAAACCAATTATTACTAAAGAGGAAAATAGATTATGAGAATGACAAATAATTCCTTGAAGATTTCCTCAATAGTCATCCCATTGTTCAAAATCAGATGTGCAAATACTTTCAACACGGATTTTTGCCTGGAGATTATCCACATTCATTTCTTAATGTTTTCATAGGAGAACTTCAAATAAGGTCTTTTTTTTCATTTTTACAGAACCAGGTAGAATGGGAAAACAAGGATAGTCAATATAAATAAGCATAGTTGAAACTTGGATTGCTAATAAGAAATGAAACTCCATGGTCCATACCATTCAAAGCTCAATTTACATATTTTTTGACATCAGAGAATGTAGCTCCAGCTTACAAAAGGAATTTGAATGGAAGTGTCCAAGTTTTCAAGAGGATTCAATAATTTTTACCTATGAGAGACCTCAGTGCAACTAGAGATAGATTCAGAACCATCCCACCATAGTTGAGAAGAAGAGAACCCATTTCTCCTAGGAACATCGCATGGAGCCTAACCAAAATTGGAACTGTGATAGATATTATTGAGGAGCAACAAAAAAATTTGGTAGGAATGAGGTTTACACCTCCTCTTATCATTATGCCAACACCAACATTTGATGCATGACCACAATTTATTGAAGAAAATCTGAGAGAGTGGATGAGAGCAATTGAGAAGATGAATGGATATGCTCATCAAAGGAAATTCTTGGAGTATGTGCTGCATGATGCTCAATTTGAAGACTTAATTACTTGGTTGATAGCGAAGAAAAAATATTTTCTAGATCCTCCACCATGAGGACATGGTTTAGATCAAGAGGGGGAGGATGATGAGTCTGTTAGAACCAAAGATTTCTATCAAAACTATAAGGTCTTTTACCCACTTGAGCCTAATATTTTCACTATTTTTTCATGAAAAATAATTCACCACCTTCTACAATGCTAAAGGTACCTTTTACTGCCATCATTTACCCTTCATAGCCTTCATCGCTATACCGCGGCCTTTTTCAAGGTGGCTTGTGGTATGGCGATTTCATTTGAGAGATGGTTAGTAAAGGATTACCGCCACACCACGCGTGGTCAAATCACAGACCGTGGTAGCACGGTGAGTGTAGAGATAGCAGTGGGAAGCAGTCTCCACCATACCATTACTGATCAAAATGATGACCATGGTAGAGTGGTGAATGTGGAGATAACCGGTCAACAGGGTCAGTCAACGACTACTGCTACACTATGGCTAGTTAGAAAGTAGCCGTGGTGGCGCTGTGGAAGGAGATGGCAGTGAGACGACAGTTGGAGTGGCTACCACGCAATGGCAGAGGGTCAGAAAGGAGACCACGGTGATGTAGTAGACAATTAGCATGATAGTAAATTCTGACACTGTGGTACTGCCAGAGGTAAAGGTTACGCCCACGGTAGAGCAGTAAAGAAAGTGAGCATGGCAGTCAGAAAATGGTTACCGTGCAACCAAAAACAGTCAGAGAAGATGTCGTGGTGGCATAGTGGTTGGGGTGATGGCAATCAGGGAACAATTACTGCTACACCACACACGGTCAAACCATAGACCATGGTAGGACGGTTGGTGGTGAGTAAGTAGTGAGGCAAAAATTAGGAGGCACCATGGTACCACACGGGGTTAGAAAGCAGACCACGGTAGCATGGTAGACAAGAACGATGATGGAGTGACCAAATTCAAACACCGCCACACTGTAGGAGGAGATAAGGTTGACCGCGGTGGAGCGGTGCAAGTAATTAAAGCCATAGGAAATATAAAATAAAGAGTGGTCAATGTACTAAGATGAAATAAAACGTAGAACTATGCAAAAAATATTTAATTTTCCGATAAGACAACTCAATTGAATATTTTAATTTCTATGAACAAATTCAAGTGGTTGTAGCAGGAAATTGAAGGGTTGTGATCCTTGAGATTTAATGTATAAATATTTTGGAAAATTCTGTTGGGGGGAGAGGAGTGAGAGTAGAATTAGATTTCTCAAAGAATGAACCGGGAGATGGAAATAATGTACAATTTTTTCTTGAAGCAGATCAATGGAGAAAATGTTTTAAATTGGTGAATTATTTTTGGTGTTCATTTGTTATGTTATATCAATTCATATTATTTATCTTGTTATCTCCAACCTGAGGTATTTTATCATTTAAATAAGTATATCAAGTATGTTTCTGATTTGGAAAAATGTATTCCAATTTTGTGTGATTTAATTAACTGGTGTCTACAAGTCAGAATTAAATTCTTTTAAATAAGTCACAGTGATTTAAGGATTTCTTTTGGATAGTTAAAGAAGAACTAGGTGAAGTAACATTCCAACACAGTTTATACAAGTCATAAATTTAGTAAATTTTTGTGCGAGTCATAGGATTTTCAAAGTGCCTAACAACTAGAGTTAAGCCAAAGAGGGAAACATATACAGTTTTTGATTTTTGACTCCATTGCCCATTTGGATAGAAGGCACTGACCTATCACAACCCAAATGATAAAATTCATAATAAATAACATATTCAAATTCTTTATTTTATTTAGTAGGAGTAGTAGTCATGATTTTATCTATTCACTTCCATTTGCCATTGTGAATAGATTATTTGAGCAGGGAATATATTTTAAATCTGCATTATTCACATAGGTGCACCTGCCTAGGTTTAGCAAAGCCTGAAGAGCAGAAGGTTCAATTGCATCAATTGGCCTTGTACGTTGGCCAAAAGTGTTGTGAGATCTTGGCAACCTCTCGTGGTTCAAACCTGCATTTTTGAGACCCAACAAAGACCTCAAAAATATTGTTTTTATTACTCTTTTTATAAACTTAAAAGACTTATTATAATATTAATTAACTACTGTGGCGGTAGATAATATGGTTAAAAATTTCTTGTTTTATATTATATGTAACTAATTGAAGGATATAATGGATATGATATTTTACATTAAATGTTCTATGTTGGTTTGTTTTTTAATTGTAACCAGGTTCATCTTCTATTCTACCTATGGAATTGCCAATTCCAATCAAGGGCAATTTGAAGGACCTAGACCAATTGGCGAGGAATTTAAAGACCTCCTACACTTCGGTCTTTACAAGACCCAGGAGGGTTATCCCTTAATGCGTTTACAACCTCTGCACCATTATCATAAACAAAATTAAAAACAACAGATAATCTCATTTAATATCTCAACATAATAGGATAATACCGAATAGAATTGGTTGTTCATCAATAATATCAACTACTTGGAGCATGAGATAACTACAACAACCTTTCATAGTATAAGTTAGTCAATTGATTTGCAATTTGTAGAAATATCTAGGTAAAGACAAAAAAATACTGAACCATATGAATGAGTACAGTTCAGAATAGTTCCATATATCCATTGGAGGAGTCAAATTCAAAGCATCTAAGGGTTTATGAAAAATTTAACACATAACATATAAGAACCTTGATAACACCGCTTACAATATTATCAATATATATTCTAACCCAATACTACTTATCAAATCCTTATACAGAGCATATCCACCTACAATACCATTCAAGCATTTTAATTAATTATTTGAATTAAAGCTAGAACAAGAATCATACACACCACAACAGTGAGATGAACGAAACAACCCTTAATCATTCTGTTCAAAATTTAGATATGCTTGTACAATGGAGAGACATGAGTTCAAATTAATAATTTTAATTCAAATGAAATTACTGCCATAAAACATCAAACCCCCATGAGTTCAAAACCTACTTCATAAAGACTCAAAACCTAAATTGCATTTTCTCTAAAACCATCAGACTTTACAATTTTCTTTGCAATTTCACCTAGACTCGACCAAAAATATCTAACTTGCTAACCCATACTTCTAGCCTTTAAATCCTTCTTATAGGGAATGAAGGAGAAAAAAACATCGGCCCAGAGAGTACACATGTCACTAGCCACTTGGACCACCTTGTGACAATTCAAAAAATTGGTTACAACAACAATCTCCAAAAGAATCTTCTTATTCATGCTCGCTCACTGAGAAAGGCTGACATGGCAGAAAAACCTCAAGAAATTCACGCCTAGACTGTCACCAAAAAAAAAATGGAATCTGTTGTAGCTGCTGTGATCCTAATAAAATGTTGCTTCCTAAATGTGAGATGTTAAATAAGAAACTAATAGTGCAATAAAGAGAAACAACAAGATAATAGGGCACCTCAATGATTAGCCTAAGAAAATGAACAATATGAAAGCAAGATGAACAAGTAAATTGCTGTTATACCTTCATGTTGTTGCTTCCTTGGTTGGCCCTTGATGTTGAAGTCTTGTGTGCTCCTTGGATGGCAATGAAAATGAAGTGGATGCAAGATGAATTGATGCAATATGGATGCTAAAATAGATGAGAGATTGAATGACAATTTTGCAAGAGTTTATTTGCAAAAGACTTGATCCCCCAAAATGAAGGAATTGAAGGGGTATTTATAGGCCAAATTGAATTCTCTAGAGAATTCAACGGTTGGGATTGATCCAACAAAGATCAAGATGAAGGGCTATGGTGAGTTGAGGACTCACAAGCCCTCACATCTTGACATGTGGAAGGTGAGATGTCCTAAGGTGGAGTGATGTGGAGATGAGGTGGATCTTGGGGGATGAGAAGATTCCTTGGAGGAATAAAAGTGAATTTAAAATTCACAATGATTGGAAGAATCTAGTGGATAAGAGAGTGTCTCCAAAAAGCTGGAGATTTGTCACATGTGGGTGATGTGACAAGTCCAAGGTTCTAGAAGCCCTTGGCACATGTGAAGTGACAAGTCAAGGCTTCTAGAATCTTGCATGGGGGATGGGGAAGACCTTGGAAAGATAAAAGTGAATTAAAAATTCACATGGGGAAGAGGGGAACCTTGGTTGAATAAATGTGAATTAAAAATTCACATGGGGAAGGGAGTCCATACCAAAAATGGTAAGTGGGAAGGTTGACCAGAAAAGGTAAGCCAAATGTGGCTAATGATTCTGATTAAGGTTGTGCAAATACATGATTAAGGTAATTAATGAGAGATTAGAGGCAAGTGGGAGATTATGGAGGATGTGACACTTAATCTTGATTAAGTGGTGCACATCCTAATCACAGATTAATTACTTTAATCCGGATTAGGAGAGGGTTATGGAGAATGTGACAAGGAGAGAGAAAAAGGGTAATTAAAAATTAGTTTTAATTCAAATGGGTTAAAAGACTAAATTAAATAATTTGTCATATTTATTTAATTTAGAGAAGAAAAGGGGTAAGGTAAAGTATTTAATTTATTTAATTAGATACTTTAAGAACCTTAGGTAGAAAATGAAATAATGATTAAATAAATTATTTAATCATTGTTAATGGAATAGATGAATATAATAGATGATTTTGATCATATGGAAGTGATCAAATTTGGATGTCTACAGCTGCAACAACTGATTTGTTAACTGTTAGCAGCCTGATCCGCTCTATTCCTCCTCAGTTAAATATACACTTACCCATTGCTGGTAATCTTCATCACTTGGCCAATTAAAACTGATTACGTCATTTACCTTGACATTATAAGGCATGTAGTTAGCTACCACCTGATTTGCTTCTCTTTCAAAATATTCTGAAAATGAGCTGATGTTGACAATTTTGTCCATACAACTCACCAATAAATCATAATTTGAGTCATAAAAAATTAATCTAATTTGAGCATTGATGACCTCATTTGCCCGATCCTGCCACTATTGGAGTGACCTGATATTCCCCTACTCATCAATTATGTCAGGTAATAGTGTGTCACTCCAATCATCAAACTTCTTAACTAATTCTCTGATCTTCCTATTCAAATCATCTGGTAGGGCCTAAAAACCTTGCATTGACTTAACCAACACTTGAGTAGGCCTTAATGATTAGGGCCTATTATTTATATCAAACCTTGAGGCCTTATACATTATATCTAAATCATTGGCCCTAGGGATCCATTTTTCAATCAGTGGTATTACTACCTCGTGATCCCTATAAATCTTTATTGCATTTAATAATAAAGAATATACAAATGTCAATCTGTCATCAACCTTTCCATTTAAATGCCTCAATACAACATTAACTACCTCTCCTTGCTTTAAAAGTACTCCCTCCTCACTTACCTTCAAGGAAGCCTATAACTCTACAATTTTTCACATTAGCTACTTCTTTGTAGGATCAACAGAGCATTCTATTTATTCATCAACTGGCTCTAAAGTAGGGCCGAGGGAAGGATTTTTGTCAAGAGACTCTGATGTAGAAACAACGGGAGAAACAAGAGGCACTGATCCTGATGTGGAAGACAATGTTCTGATATTTGGAGCACTTGATTTCTCCCCAATATGCCTATACTTTAGCCTGTGCACCTCAGTCCGCAGGTCAACATTCCTTTGCTACACCTTGCTATATTCTCCAATTATGAAATTGTACTTCTCCATTGGGCCTTTCTTTTCAGCCTCCTCTCTTTCAACAGTCTTTTGGGTCAATTTGGTCACATTCACAGTCAAATTAGTGGCCTTTGTGGTTGAGGGCTCTGAAGCTCTCTTTATTATCAACTCTCCTCTTAAATTTGGGTTAATATCAGTAAAATTGTGCTTTCTCCCTTGAGGGGCTAAAGCCCAAAATGCCAAAGTCTCATATTCTTCATTGAAGGAAAAATCTTGCAATGCTGCCTTGACCTCTCCTTCAAAATCTTGCAAGGGATGCTTAGGCTTCAGAATAGCATTGAAAGCTATTGCATTTGCAATGTCCCACTCAGGAAAAATCAAGACACTATCTTGATTTACAAGTTTTCTTCCCTCCCCAGGAGTGATGCTCTTGAATTCATCCATTAATTCACGCTTCACTTCATCATCATTCTCTTGGTCAGACCTATCAGATCTCAATTCTCTTCTCCTCTTGCATTTATCCTGATATTCTTCCAATTTCATTCTCCATACTAGTTGCAAGAAGAATGGAGTTTTTACAAATACATTATCATCTAGAAACTCCTTATATTCTTCCATTCTTGCATCTTGCACACATTTTCCTTTCATATCCAGATCAGAGAGAACCAATTCAGCTGGCCTAGGAGGAGAAGGCATACCCATCTGCATGTCTTGATTAGTGACAACAATTTCACCCACCAAATCCTCTTGTGATTTCTCAATCTTTTGCCTCTTAGGGCTTCGCTCTGATGGTGGTGGTGAGGGACTATTCTTGGGTGAAGATTCCAAATCAATAATCTTGATTGCCCCAATTTTTTTGAGCTTTGGACCTAGCTGTGTAGGAAATTTCATTATTTGTTTTCCTTTTCTATCCTCTTCTTCGTCATCACTGCTATCATTTAGTTTCCTTTTGTAAATAGGCTAATTATCTAAAGGTTGGTAAGATAGCCTCTCTTCCAATGGCCTAGTATCTTGCTCCTGTATGCCTAGATCCAAATCCAAGTTTATCTTCTTGGTCATCAAGATGCCCATGATTTCTTTGAAGTTTTCCATCAAAAAATCAATTTTCTTATGATACAGACTGAACTCCATCAATGGATCATATTTTGGATCCATTTTGTGCATAATGGCCAATAGCGTATCATAAGCTATCCATTTCTCCTTGTTGAATTCTTGCCTACTTAGACCAAACTCATTTCTAATTAGGTCCTCAGGGAAGTTGAACTCATGCACAAACTTACCACCTTTTATCCTTTGTTTGAAAAAGGTGAAGAATCCCTCAGGATCATGCTGCTACTTGGGACCACAACTCAAATGGTATTCATCAAAATACTTCTGAAAATGTACCCAACCTCTTTTCGAAAAAACAAAATCTGGCACCACAGTATAGTCCGGGAAAAATGTTCCCTTACCTTTTCCAATAAGGTTGTCCTCATGGATACAACCAATCTGCCACATAACTTCTATAAATCCCACTCTTGGTAGCACAATGTATGGTAATATATGAGGGGTCCCTTGAAAACCATACATCCTCAAGACAATGCTAACTAGGTATGGAATAATATCACCCCAATTGTGGAAAACCTTCAACTTTGGCACATTCACAATCAACTTGTATCTCAATTTGGAAGAAAAATAGTTGTTAAACTACACATAACTGGCATTCTCCCTATTATATGATAGATCTATAGTCCATACCTGCACTAGAAATATTTCTCCATTAACTGACTGCCTTAACTCCATCTTCTTAGAGAAGAAATCAACATTCTTAAACAAGAACATATACATCAACGTGGAATTCCAGTAGAATGAAGTGCCTGTATCATTTTTCTGCAACTTCAACAACCCTTCATGTATCTTTTCGGCCAAAAAGGAAGCAAAATCATATATCATTGAGAAATTAGGGTACTGTATTTGCACCCCCATGAACATGTAAGAAATAGGCATCATTGTGTTGGGGTTAAAACCCAAAATCTGGCACAATGAGTAAAAGGTGGCCAAGAAATGATTTGCAAAGTAGTTCAGTCTAAAAGGTTCTTGGTCACTAGGGCTAATCTAGAATTTTGAACCTCCTGCCTTAGCCAAATGAGGTGCAATAAACTTAACTCTAAAAAGTGATTTCAACCTCCCATACTCCACTTTCATCTCCTCAAGATCAATAGGAACCAAAAAAATACTGGGCTCACTCAGATAAAAAACTTGTTGAAACTCTCTTTGTTAATGCTCAACATAAACCTTCCATCATTATCTCTAATCACTCATGTGACAAAGTCATATTGTGCAGCCACTGCCTTAAGAAAATTCACATCAGGGAACACATTCGGTACCACCAAATTCCCCACATCATACATCCAACCATTCGAAAAGGGGTGGGGAAAATTCCTCCATCCAAACCACAATATGAACATCTCTAAACCTATAAGAGGAACCGTAACATCGACTATTTTGGAACAATTATATACTAGTCCCTCCCCTAGGTTTTTTCCTCACATCAAGACCAACCCATTCTTCCTATCATTCATTGAAAAGGGAAATTGATCTAGGAAATCATCATATAGGTTTCTATTTAAATAATCAATTTGGCCAGAATGCTACTTTGACAGTTTCATCCTGGGTAAACTAGGGTTTCCTTGCTATTTCAAACCTCAAACAAACTAGGGATAAATAGAAATACAAAATTAAATAACAAAACCTTGCAATTTTCAACAGTTCAATTAACATATAGCTCCAAAATAATTATCAACAAGCCCTACGATAAGTACACAATTTTTTTTCCCCAAATTCAAATTCAAAATAACATGGAGATACATAAATTGACTCACGACTTTGTGTTTGTAGAAACATAAATCTTTGCTATAACAACTTGTAAATTCGTCCTTGGTCTTGTGAATGCTCCACAAAGATGTTTGAATGCCTTGTGATGCAATAGGGCAGGAAAATGGTCATTTTATTTTGATCAAATCAAGATAGTAGATGTCTCATCCTCTATTAAAGCTTACTTGCATGCCACGCCAATGACTCCAATCACATTTGATAAAGATTCAAATATTAGCCATCGATCCCTCACTTTGGTCATATCATCGAATGACTACCTTCAAAATAAGGTGACATGATCTCCACCATGGCGATAAGGGCCCACCATACTATGCATTGCCAAGGAAATCCACGTGGTGCTCATGTGTGATATCACAATCAATAAAGATCTCACAAAATTTGATCACACGATGGTAGGAAACCGTGGATCTCAACCATCGACAATCCTGTTCATTTAACACAGTCACCAACTTTGTCATTAACCATCGAGCACCTTTCCTACTGAGATTATAACATCTTCATTGATTTGAAGCACGTGCATCTCATAACTGCTTTAGTAACCCACTACATAATGTATTAAAGCTAGATAAATGTATAAAAGTATTTCTATCATCTCTTTCGGCTTCACAAGATGAGACACATGACACTCGCCCATGATATTGCGATCAACAAAAAATTGTGGTGGGGTCATCACGAGATGGCGGGGAATGACTGAGATCAAATGGTAATTTATCTATGGTCACAAAAACTTGTCCCTCTGCAAAATATAAAACATTTATTAAAATAACTAGGAGACATCACTAGGCCGATGATAAACAATGACATAAGTTGCTTTTAAATGAGGGAGCATGGGACCATCCCTGAATTAGGAAATAAAAAAGACAAGAAAAGGAAATAAAATGATAGATCAAAGGGACCTCACCTAGATGAAGTGATAGGGCTTAAGTTGTTTTAAAACCCTCCTAAAAAAGTAACGGCCAAACAGATCCCACCTAAGGCATAAGATAAAACAGTAGGGTTTTACATGAAAACAAAGGTAAAACCCAAAACTTAGGCATTTCCAAAGTACTACAAATGACCAGAAACATAAGGCAAGATAAAATGGAACACAAAGAGAGAAATCTGAAGTTCCATCATGCGCTTTTAGTTGTGTTAATAATGATATTGCTGTGCAAATTGAAACATCTATTATCATAAATGCAATATATCTTTGAGGATATTATCCAAGAACTTCAATGTTGAATATTGAGCTATATCCATTAAACTCTTTTTTTAACATCATTGCTATAATGACGCTCTTGAAGGCTCTCGAAAGATCCTAAACTTCTATAATTCTAGGTTGGCTCTCTCTGCCGATTTTGAAACTACTGCTACTGCTAGAATAATGCGAGATTCTCTTGATAGTTTCAAGAGAGAGTTTCATTTTCCTTTGCACTCTATATTTGGTGGCTAGCACTAGTATTTTGAATTCAAAAATAAAGGATATTCCTATATATATCCATCCTTAGGTTTGGTTAAAGTTAGTCAATATTTTTCTAGAAATTGTAACTTTTTGGTACTCAGTACTCTTGTTTTACTTGCCAATATTTGCCAATTTGAATGAAAATAAAAAGTTGATATGAATTACTATGTGGCGATCCCACTGGAGGAAGGGCGGGGTCCACTCAACCGAAGGAGGTGATTCTATGTCATTGTCATTTGGTTCAGTTAGTTTTGTTTTATTATCTTTCGTTTGAAGCAATTCAATTCTTGTTTATCACTGTCCAACATTGGTATTTACTTAGGTTAACTCATTATGATTTAAGTTGGTTAAAATCATTTCACTATAGAATAGAGTTAGATTAATCATTGTAGATTTCATTAAGTATTTATTGGAAAATGCATGTATCTTTAGAAGGTTTGTTAATCATGATTAATATAAGGATAGAGTTGAAGCTAAGTTGGAATGTGTTCTTGTGATTTAGTGTTATCACTTTCTAGAATTAATGTTTGAATTTATGCAACATAATTAGTTTCATTTCTTTTCTAGAATAAAATTTATTATCTGCAAGCATAGATAGAGTTATTTTTCAACAACTTTAAATTTTGTATTTAGATTTAGCATTAGTTTAATGTACTTTGTAGAATCCCCAATGAATAAATCCCAGTCAAGTCAAGTAACATCTAAGCTTAGTCATTAGGATTATAATCGGTTTAAAGAGGCATTAGTTAAATAATAAATAGATCCGTCATTAGAGATTAAGTTGCCACGTTCTTTTTTCGAAGCACTCTTGAGAGCTCCCAAAGAAGATTGACCAAAATCACAGTCATTTTTTACAATGCAAAACCCCCAATTTGTGGAATCCCCCTTATCGTATATTGCTCTGAGACACACCCAATTTGATAAAATAAAGAAATAAATGGTGCGATTTGTGACATCAACGACCTCTCCCATTAGGTGATGATGTGATTAAACTCCTCTTTGAGGAGTGGGATGGTTTAGCTAAGTAATGGGTGGGGTATGTGTAGTTGTTGGGTGGGCTTTCTTTTTGCTGTCTATCTCTTGTTTTTGTAAGTTTTTGGTGTCTGTCTGTTGTTACTATAACTGGACTATATGTTGTTAGTTTTTGGTATTTGATCTGACTTTGACCGTTTGGGATCCTTTGTGTAAAAGGTACTACACCCTATAAATACAACTTATCTTATAAAAAATATATTCCAATGTCCACATTATTTCATCTTTCAAAACCTCAATAATATATTCTATAATCTATGAGTATGTAGGACTTTAGTAAATATAGAGAATTGATTTTATCAATTAATTAGTTTAATATTTTTATTTATCTGAATTCAAGAAGGTAACTAGTTCATGAAACTTAATTAGATATATTTCTCTATCCATTACTAATTTAATTCACCCCTAGGTTAACTTGAATAAATAAATAGAATTAAACTAATCAATTTACTTATTTTTTGTACAAAATACTCAATAGTAAAATAAGGTGGGGGTATTATAATCATAACTAAATCAAATAATTTAATTTAGGTTTTCAAGAAGTGTAATGTCTATTGTATACTAAATCCAAAGACAAGAATCTATAAATTAAAAGAGAAAGTGATTTTATGTCACTTTGATTTGACCTAATTTTAATTTTCATTAATTAAAATTTGTTATCCCAATATAGAATAAGAGCCTATAAAACTATTATATATGAGCTAGCTTTTCATTTCCAACCTATTGTTTGTACAAGAAAGGAAATTTTTAGGAAGAAGGAAGAAATTTCGAGATTGGGGCAATGTTTAAGCTCTTCCATTTCCATTGGTTTATTATATAATTTTTGTGTATTATATTTTGTTTTAGGTTGTATAGATGTTTCTTTTCATTTATATATATATTTTTTGTCTCCTTTGGTTATGATTGTAGGTTATAGAGCATGATGGATTCATTCATTTTTAGATCTAGCCTTGTATATTAAGAGTGAGGTGTTTGGGGAGCTTAGGTTTAGATTCGTCTTATGTTCTATAAATCCTTGCGGCTGATGTAGTACTTTATTGGAGCTTGATAATCATATTTATAATCATTTGTAACTATTAGGAAGTCAGTAGTTTAGAAGTATGTTTTATGATTCAATACTTTTGCACTTCCCATTGAGGGACCGTAATAAGGCCTTTGTCCAGTTGTAATGTTGAATGCCCTTGCGGCAAGCCTGTGAGCCCTGGTTACTCGCCCATGAGGCATATGTTTTATATAAAATTTCTAATTCAATAAATATTCATGTTTCTAGATCAATTCCTTGTGTTATTTCCACTGTGTTGACTCTAAGCTGGATGATTTGGACTATTCTTTCTAAACCCTCCATCTATGACTACATCAAACTCCAAAGAAATGAGCACAAAGTGCTAGATACTCTTCAATGTTGAAACAAGAAAAAAATAATTAATGTTGAGTAGGCACAAATCATAGAATTTAGATCCTTCCATGAGAAGCACCCACTAAGACTCACTGAAGCATGACACACCTGGATTCTTTTACTAGCACCTTAAATCCTTTACAAATATTGCTCACCAACAAGCATAGTATGATAGTTAACTATAAATTGTTGCAAAAAATGAAAGAGTACAAGGCATGATTTTATTATATGAAATCCTATTCTAGAAACCATAAAAGCTAAAACTCATAAAGATCATATACTAATATGTATTCCCAAATGACAGAGCATTGAGATATCATAAACAGAAATAAAAAAAACATAAGAGTGAATTGGGCACAATCCACTATGTTCTATTATACAAAATGCTAAGGTCTGCAACATAACATGTTCCTCTTACTAATCTTCTCTAAGTATTATTTTACAAATATGGTGAACAACTACTACACAAATCGTGAACCTTGTTTACAAAGTTCTTGTAGGCTTGTATAGAGCAATCTCCCTAGCCATAAGAGATGAAAAAGTAATTGAAAATATTCCCCCCACAACTCACCATATGTGGATCTTCATCATGACGATCACTACAATCGCCTCCCAAATAAACCTCATTCTCCTTCTCTCATGTATGTGCTGACACTTGGATAAACAATGATTTTTGTTGTAACTACCTAGACGATTGGGATTGAGAAGTATCAATGTGCACATCTTCAAGTTTTGACATGCAAAACCCTCTAACAATCCTTTTCTTTTAGAATAACCAATGGTGGACTTTTAATATCATTCTAGGCTCAAAATATGTTTGGGCTTCCACCCAACTGAAAATTGGCACCTTCTGATTCTTCTTTGCTTCCTTTCACTTAAGAAACTCATGCCCTGAACACGTGGCATGCAGGTAGGATTTGTTAAGGTTTTCTTTCATGCTGCCTCCAAGAATTCCCAAGGTGTCAACACATGGCACCTTCCACCTTCAAGTGCTTCGAAGAACAAAATATTTTTCAAAGACTATGTGGGGCCACCACATGGCACCTTCACACACCTTTATAAGAGAAAGAGGGCAGAATTTTTCTTGAATATGTGCCATGCTAACATGTGGCGTGCTTTGAGTAGTTAACATGCAAAGAATATACTAAGGTTCATGGGCTACTTAGAACAAACTAGAACCAAAAGGAAATGCCATAGTGTATTCCAAAAGAATGAATAAATTGCAAGGAAAATAATTTCAATGAAATAATTGTCTTTGATTTGTAGGAGATTTGATCTACAATATTGGTATCTTCCGAGGGGCCTCTGCTTTTAGAGACGCGAACCCAAAAAGAATTGTTTCCACATTAAAAATGAAAAGAAAAAAGATAAACATGTGACCTTATAGCTTAGGAAGCACAGATTGAAGTGGTTCCCAAATCACCTTTGAGGGTTGTACTTGCACTTGTAAATCCTCAAAATCCTGGTCCAAATCAATCATCTATTTGAAGGAGATATCGCTCAATTTTGTTAGTGTGGAATCCATATGAAAATTGAGGTACATGAGAGGATGCAAAATCCTCTCCATGACACTCGGTGATGGAATCAAGTCCTGGAAAGAAAACTGTTTCAATTGTTTACTTTCCAACAATTGCCTAATCTGATCTTCGATCAAACCCGCTCCATTTGGAAAAAAAGGGGATGGAAGTCCCCGTGTCATTAGAAAATGTGGATTAGTTAAACAGTAAACTAACACACCGATAAGACATTATATTAAAGAAAATTAACTAGAAAGCATAAATGCAAACTCTAATAGCTTCTTGAAATTCGTCCCATCGTCCTCTATCTCCAATGGTTTGATTAAAGGTGTTGGCTCTTAGTTGTATAAGCATCAACTTGTTGAAATGGCAGCTTAGGATAATGAGATTAATTGAAAATGCATGTGCATGACTAAATGATTTAAGCTATGAAATTGAAACACTATGATGCTAGAATGCTAATAATATTGAAATGCAACTATAGTGACTGCGTATGAAATCTAAGATTCGAGTTGTGTTCTCAACTCATAAGAGGGCTGTATTTATAGATTTTTGAAGGCAAGAATCCAGTTGGCAAGGATCAATGGTTCAGTTCAGACCTATTAAGATGAACGGTGAGAGATCGAGAAGTTGAAAGAAAGATGGAAGATTAAGAGAAAGATGGAAGATATTTCCATAATTTAAATAAATAATATTTAATTATGTGTGAGAGATGATAAAAAAGCGCTTTAATTAAATATATAAAATACTTAATTAAATATGAATAAAAGAAAGTTTCTAATTAAATATTATAGAATATTTAATTATGAAGGAAAATAAAATTTTAATTAAATATTTTTAGAATATTTAATTAAGTGGAAAAGAATAAAGAATTTAGAAAGAAAGCGCTGTAATTAAATATTGGAAATATTTAATTAAATGTGAAATGAAGAATATCATTTTAATTTGTGATAATTAATATAAATAAATTGTGAAATCTATTTATTTAATTAAGAGGAAATTAGCAATAATTAAATAAACTCATTTATTTAATTAAACTAGAAGAATTGGAAAAATGAACAATATAAATAAATAATTAAATTTATTTATATGCAGATGACTTAAGAATATTAATTAAATAATTCATATTTAATTAATTAACATGTTTTGTTAATCATGACCATTTTTAGATGCGTACATTTTTCCCCTCTTTGAAGTGATGTGTTTTACACATTGCTTCAAAGAATTTTGCCCCATAATTTTAGAATTTATTGATGCTATATGCCCCCTCGAGAGATAAATTGCATGATAAAAGAATCAAAATGATTTTTAGAGGAAAATTAGTGATTTAGCTCTCGAAATAGTGCTCTGTTTTGCAAAAATTTGAATATTTTCACACTTTTACCCCCTTAAAAGGTGAAAAAGGTGAAAAGTCATTGTCATTTGAACAGTAACCTTGAGTAATTTTCAGAGCTCTGAGAGGTGAAAACAAGATGCCGATCCATTATGAGCACCACATATTTGAGCGAGCTTGCCGGTATTAGAGACCAACTGTGTACGGACCTTCGGTAAGTCGACCCGATCCTCTTCGTAATTTTTTTTGATGATTTTCTGCATTTTTTTTGTAATTTTTAGTTTTTTTACGTCCCGGTTTCACACATACGAGCGATAGTATCGCACATAGGGTAGATAAAGTCACTCGTCCAAGGTAGCGCATAGGTGTGAAACAGTCGCGCATAGGGTAGAATGGCGCATAGGTTACCTATAATAGCGCATACAGAAATGCTGCCCGCGTAGGATACTAGATTGGCGCGTAGAGTGAATTGGCACATTGGGTGACTGTTTTAGCACATTTGTGTGATAGAATAGTGCATAGGTGAAATAGCACATAGAAGGTCTTTTTTAGCGCATAGAGTAGATAGAGTCATGCATTGACAGAGTTACACATGGCAACTCTGTTTTAGCACATCCATGGTTTAAAGTTACACATGCATGATTTAGCGCATTGATGGCCTATTTTGGCACATCTGGTTGATTTTTTCTGAATTTTGAAATATTGATAAGTGCTTGATGATTGTTGCTAGATTAGCCAACTGATTGTATGCTTTTAAATAAAATCAAAAATGGATTAGCGTGTTTTGATAAATTTGCCTTTGTGCTTGAAGAACAAATAGGTCTAATAAATTTGCTTCCATGCGATATGAAAAACAAATAGTAATGATAGATTTGCTTTCCCAATTGAAAGTCAAATAGATAGATATTGAGTCATTTTGACCGTTAATTTTTTTCCATGTGATATGAAAAATAAATGGTAGAAATGATAGATAAATTTGCCTCCATGCGATATGAAAAAAAAAGAAGTAGTGATTTTGATTGAGCTGATTGCTTGTTGATTGAACTAGTTGATTTTGCTTTTGATGTACTAATTTGATTAGAGATTGCTTGCTGATTGATTTGTATGATTGCTTGATGAAGTTGTAAAGGAGGAATTTAACCTCCTCCAGATTAGAGAGAGATTCCCTCAGAGATGGGAGATGATTCCCTGACTATCACAGGACGATTTAAAGGTGATATATCAGTGTGGTTTGAGTCCATTGTTGAGGATCTTGCAGTATCGGGTCAATGGGGCACTATTGACTATGTTGGCTAAGAGATGGAACAATGAGCATAACAATTTTCATTTGCCAACAAGAGATATTACCATGATGCTAGAGGATGTATACAGGATTCTAGGTATTCCTATAGTTGGTGAGCTTGTGATCTACGATCACAAGGAGATCGGGGGGACCGATGCACTTAGGCTAGTCTTTCAAGACCCTTATGTCTCCAGATATGAGCTTCCCTAGAAGGAGATGGTGGAGAGATATGCCCCGCTGCCGTTAGTTTTAGTAGGTATTATTGGTGGTTTCCTTTGTCCTGATCATAGGGCAAAGGGACTATCAGTTGGATGGGGGAGGATTTTGGAGGATATGCTTCTCCACCGGATGAGATATGCATGGGGATAATGTATGCTAACCCATCTGTACCATGATCTTCATCAGGTCACATACATGGATGGGAAGAGTCTCTCCTATGGAGTTACTCTTCTATAGATATTTGCATGGGAGCATTTTTCCATTATGCGTCCCATTGTTCGGAGGGATCGTCCCCTTGGGCTCCCATTTGTCTATGCATACACATGGCCTCTTGTCCAGCCGAGTCTGGGCAAGTTGGAGTATTGACGGTGCATGTTAGATGATCTGGATACAGTCATCTGGAGACTGTATGTAGATTGTGATCCATGGGAGACAAATGATATAGAGTTTCCCTATTGTACGAGATCCAGATATTTGATTGGTAGCACCCCATACATCATTGAGTGGTTTCTGGTCATGAGAGTCTTGAGGTAGCTTGGGTTAGTACAGATGATGCCGTAGGGTGTGGCACATTATACCAGGGGTTGGGAGAATGTACCAGAGTGGGGTCGTAATGTGACCATTGAGGCGGCCTGAGCAGAGTATTTGGAGTTGCAACCAACTCAGTGGGCTATACATCCAGAGATTATAGATACAGGGATGAAAAATGAGTATGCTGCATATTTTTACACACATCCCATCTCGAGGTTTACTAGTCTGAAGGAGCTTGCCCCATTGATGGGAGGACTAGTTATACAGTGAGGGCGAGGGTAGGTACATGCACAAGCAATAGTAGGGCAGCCATAGGGGGAGGCTCAAGCAGGGGTAGAGGATGTAGCGGCCATGGATATTGATGAGGTGGGAGATGAGGAGGATGACTCTGGCAGCTAGGATGATAGCAGTGATGACAGTGGGGATGACAAAGGTGGTGGGGGCAGAGGATAGAGGTATTTATTTGATATTCCCTTTAAGACAAGGCCACGAACCTCGAGAGTGGTGGACTAGCCGAGCATGTTGGCTCCACGGATCATTATTAGGGCTCCCTCACAGGGACAGATTGATGCGTTGCAGGCAGAGGTTCAAACTTTGTAGAGTTAGTTGTCACAAGCTTAGGGGATGATCAGTCAACTGTAGGCATAGGTTGCACAACCACCACCTCCTGACCCACAGGTAGCTCAACTTATGGCCGAGAGGAACAACTTTCGAGAGAGATGTATGCAGGCTGTGGGGGTGGCCGAGAGGCTCCTTAGATCAGTTGAGAGCACCACTATTGGAGAGTTTGTTGCAGATGGACTAGAGACTGCTCATGATGCCGAGTATTATAGGATGAGGTATTTCAAGGCAGTACCACTTGAGAGGAGGATTGTCTTTACACAGTAGGGTACTTGGTCTTGGACCCATTCACGCAGTCACTCCAGGGTGCTACTAGGAGTGTGGGTCAGCCAGTCAGATGAGAGATCAAAGCTTTTGGGAGCAGAGATCCATCGAGACCCACTACCTCAGGAGGCAGCAACAACCATGTTCCACGGCTAGATGCCCCTTAGTGATGAGCAGTGTTTGACACATTGATGCCATTGTATTTGATATCCTTTTATTTTTGGACATTTGTTTTGATGAGATTTATGAGATGCAGTGGCGATTCAATTATGTATGTGTTATGGATGATTTATGCTCATGTGATGGATGCATGTTTATTTCTATATTCTATGTCATGTATGATTTTCGTGATGTATGATGATGATGTAAATGATTTTCTTTCATTTTATGTATGATGATGCAAGATGTGTTATATGATGATGTATGAGGCAATTTTAAAATGATTTTCTTTGTATAATGTATGTAATGAATGCAAGATGAAAGATGTAATGGTGAATGGTTTTAATCATGTGAAAACGATATGATGTAAATGATGAATGATTAAATGAAAATTTATAATGAAATGAGATAAATGGATAAATGATATGAGTGATATGCACATGACTTTGGAAAAATGATGTAATATGATAATAATGATAATAAACTAATGAAAATGAACATGATAACCTTAATGATGATGTGAAATGAATGCAATGGATGCAATCTTACTATGAATGTATATGTGTATGAGAAGATGTGAAATAAATGCAAATGTAAATGTTAATGTTATGATATGATAGTGTAATATGAGATGAATGACTTATGCACATGATATGAATATGATGAACTAACAATGAAATGATGATACAAAATGTAAATGTAAGAATAATGATAAATTTTACCAATCCCTCAAAAATCTATTTAAACAGCCCCCAAAATGCAAATCTAGATGAATTATGCAGCCCTATAATGCAGTAATGAACCATTCTCCTTGTTGTCATTTCATGTTGTGCTTGATTTTCATCATTGAGCCTTTTGATAAGTTGGAAGTTACTACAAGCATCAAAGGGTATGTTAGCACCAATGATGACCTGAGTACCGCTTTCAAGATGTTTGATATAGCAAGTTAATACAAGCATCGAGGTATAATTGAACCAAGATGACCTGAGTATTGCTTGCATAAACAAATGAAAGTTAACCATTTTCCTATGCAAATTCTGAAATGTCATCACTGATATGTTGTAGAGCATGTCCTATGAATTTTTTTCATAATACTAATGATTAGCTTATAGACAACAAGCAAAGAAAAATCATACTTCTTCGTTGTGATTCTAGTTTAGTACATCATTGAACCACTCCAAAGATATGATGTCATCAAATATAAGAAAAAACAATTGCAACTTATTGCTTTAAGTTTATCATTCATTTTGTTCAGATTAGGATCATCCAATTTGTTTTAATCATCAATCAAAATAGTCATGTAGGCTCAGTTTAATTGCACAAAGTTTGTTGTTTCTGATATTAGGATTCTTGACACATGTTGCCGACTACCTGCTAGAAAAGCTCCAAGAAGCGAATTGCCCCCTAGTGACCTTTTACTTTGATGCTTGTTGGACACAACTATTATGAAGAATAATCCTAAACATCAAGCCATGATGAGGCCCTTGTCGTTCCAAGGAGATAATGCAATATAGGATGCGAATGTGATGGTGAAAGATGGAAAGATGGATATGCTTGGTATATCCGAATAGATGAGAGAGCTAAACGAAATCACAAACAATGCATGTTTGCCAGGTTTTCACCATTTATTTTTATTGCACTTTTCTTGATTTTATGATTTTTTTTGTTGTTACCAATGCCTGTTTGCCAGGTTTCATCAAGGCAACGATTTTTGTTTTATTTATTTATTTATTTTTTTGTATTTTTTCTGGACTTTTTATATTGTTTTTGATATTTTCAGGCATAAAACTTCTTCAAATGAATTCTATTGGTTGGATCTTCAAACAAACCCCCTTTTGATGTTGACAATTGATATGCCCCCGATCTGTATGTTGCAATGATAGCGATCAGGCCCAACCAATTAGGTTCAAACTTGCCTTTCTTTTCCTGATCCTGCTGCTTTTGGGGGTTTTCTTTGAGAGCCAAGTCACCCACTTAAAAATTTTGTGGTTTGACTCTATGATTGTAGCTGCGGGACATAATGTGTTGATATCCCTTCAAATGATTAACTGCAGTTTGACGTCGTTCATCAAGTAGTTCTAGCTCTTGCAACCTTGATAATCTATGGTTTTCATCATTAATTAACCCCTTGAGTGATACTTGAAGTGAGGGAATCTCAACTTCTAGTGGTAGGATATCTTCCGCTCCATAGACCAAAGCATAAGGAGTAGCTCCTATTGGTGTGTGAATACTTGTTTGGTATGCCCATAATGCTGGATTTAATTGGACATGCCAATCACGACCTGCTTCATTCACTATTTTCTTCAAAATCTTTAGAATTGTTTTGTTTGAAGCTTCAACTTGACCATTCCCTTGTGGATAGTAAGGTGTAGAGAACCTATGTTGGATGCAAAATCTTTCACATAGTTCATCAACATCCTGATTTTTAAAGGGTCTCCCATTGTCTATGATAATGGAGTTGGGAATACTATACCGACAGATGATATAGTTTAAAATGAATGAAGAGATTTGTTTGCCAGTAACAGTTGTTAGGGGAAAAACTTCAATCCACTTAGTGAAATACTCAGTGGCTATAATGATAAATTTATGTCCATTTGAAGATGATGGGTGTATCTTGCCAACCAGATCCAATCCCCACTGAGTGCAAGGCCATGTTGTGGTGAAAGGTTGTAATTCCTGACCAGGAGCATGAATGAGATTCCCATGAATCTGACATTTTTCACATTTCTTCACAAAGATGAATGCTTCCTTTTCCATGGTTGGCTAGTAATAACCCAATCGAACAAGTTTCTTTGCTAAGGTTAGTCCATTTGAGTGTGTCCCAAAAATTCCACCATGTACCTCTTGTAAGGCCTTTTCAAATTCATCGCGTTTGAGATATCTAAGGAGGGTACCATCTAGACCACACTAGTATAAGATGGCAGCAATTAAGGTGTAACGAGATGATTGACGAATGAAATTTCTTTTCTGATTCCTAGACAAGTCTAAGGGTAAAATAGTATCCTTTAGGTAAGTGTAAATTTGGCCATATAAGGCAGAATCATAAATGGTTAAGTGGAAAATGATTTGAGTTTCTAGATTGTCATGGGTAGGAGAAAACAATTGCTCCACTAGGAAATCATACCGTGTTTGATTCTCTGTCAACTAGAATAGAGAGGCGATTGTAGCCATAGCATCTGCTGCTTTATTATCAATATGTGGAATCTGTATGAACTTGATATTAACAAAGTATTTCTTGAAAACGTCCACCATTCCTTTGTAAAGTATCAACTTGTCATCTTTGGTGTGATATTCATCATTGATTTGATTTATAATGAGTTATGAATCACCAAAAACTTGAAGTTCTGTGATTTTCTAGTCTACTGTAATTTTTTTGCCAATTACCAATGCCTCATACTCATCTATGTTGTTTGTGCAAGGAAAAATTAGCGGATAAGATTTTGGAATTGTATTTCCTCGAGGTGTAATAAAAATAATCCCTGCTCTTGAACCATGTTGAGTGTAAGAACCATCAAAGCAGAGCACCCATGACTACTGGATAACTGCTGTGAATACATTAGCGTCAGGAAAATCAATGTGTATTGGGTGTTCTGCTGGTATTGGCGCTTTTGCTAAGTGATCCGCAATTACCTGTCCCTTTATATTTTTGTGATCCACATAATGAATGTCAAATTCTCTCAGGATCATGACCCATTTAGCCAACCTACCAGTTAAGGTTGCCTTACTTAGAAGATATTTAAGTGGGTCAATCTTAGCTACAAGTTTTACTGTATGGGTTAGCATGTAGTGTCATAGCTTTTGAGAATTGAAGACCACTGCTAAGCAATATTTTTCAATGAATGTATAATTTAGCTCATGGATTCATGAGATACTGCTTTATTTGATCAAATGCTACTTTGCATTTGTGCTCTCAGTTAAATGGAACATTCTAGTGTAAGAGGTGCGTAAATGGTAAGATTTTATTTTCCAGTTGAGCAATGAATCTTTGAATGGATTGTAACTGTCCTTGCAAAGAGCATAGTTGACTAATGTTTCTTGGTGGTGGCATATCAAGAATTTCTTGTACTTTGGCTGGATCCACTTCAATTCCCTTTTCTGATACAATGTAACCTAATAGCTTTCTAGATTTCATTGAAAAGACACACTTCTTTGGATTACGTCTCACTTTGAATTGTTCCATCCGTTTGAAAATTTTAGATAAGATATCTATGTGTCCTTCTCTGGTGTTTGACTTGGCAAGGAGGTCATCAACGTAATCTTCCATGAATGTGTGCATCACATCATGAAAAATTGTTGTCATTGCTCGTTGGTATGTAGCTCCTGCATTCTTCAGTCCAAATGGCATTATGTTCCAGCAATAGGTACCCCAAGGACATGTGAACGCTGTTTTATTCTGATCCTCTAGTGCAATATTCATCTAGCTATATTATGAAAATCCATCCATTAATGAGTACATTGTATGTCTAGGAGTCAAAACAAAAATCATATCTATGTTTGGAAAGGGGAAGTAATCTTTGGGACATGATTTGTTCAAATCCCTGAAATCTGTACAAATTCTGATCCTTCTATCTGGCTTTGAAACATGTACTATATTGGAGATCCATTTCGCATAGTCCATAGACCGAATGAATCCAACATCTAAAAGATTTTTTAATTCCTCTTTAACCAATAATGCAACATGTGGATGCATTTTTTTGAGTTTCTATTTTATAGGTTTTCCCCCCGGTGTAATAGATAGATGATGCATGATGAGATCTAGATCTAATCCAAGGATGTCCACATAGGACCATGCGAAACTGATTTGATTTTTCTTGAGAAATTTTGTGAATCCAGGTACTTCCTCTTATGTTAGAGATGCAACCAATTGCAAGACTTTGGGCTTTTCTACAGTACCTATATTGAGTGACTCTATTGGTTCGATTAGAATCCATGAAATTTCCCGATAATGCTCCGAAAGAGTGTCAAGTTTTCCATCCTTTGGCGCCTTTGAAAGGTTTTCACCATTGGATACACTTTTTATTTTTCTCTTTTCTTGATCTAACACTGCCTTTGTTAGGTTTTCACCATTAGATCTTTCTTTTATATTATTTATTTCATAGCTAAGAAACTTGGCACTTTCTTGTTGAAAACCGTGAATCTTCAGATCGTGGAACTTTGTTTCCTGCTAGATGGAAAATAAAGTTTGGCGATGGTTTCATCATTAGGAAAAGTTGAGACACTGAATCGGGTGCAATTTTTTCCAATCAATGAGTCAGGATAGACCTACAAAGGAAATGGATCACCGCTGATTATAAGGGTCACTTTAGCCGCTAGGGTCAAGATACTCTACTTCATTAACATCACTAGGGGAGGTCTAGGATGGTGTATCCTCCGGTGGAATTCGATTTAACAATTTGAATCAATTCTGGCCCTTAGAGCTCACGCATCGCTTTGGTAGAACGTGAGTCGGGCGGAGTTTCGAGCTTTCCCTGTGGCACGGGCGTGAATCTATGTGGTGTTTGATCCATATAGCGCGGCATGGTTTTTTCTCATTGGTTGTTTCTACATTGTTGTTGTAAAACAACATTTATTTCCGAAAGTTGGATTGGTGAAAAGTGATTTATTATGCAGTCTTTTGTGATTGGATTTTGGCGATTGGCAGAGCCTGGATTGTATTTTATTTGCAACAAATTTATTGCGGGGGTGGCTTGATGCAGGTTTGTAGGTGGATCGGATTCGAGATCGATTTGGGATGTCAGTGAAGAACTGGATTTAATGCACCCTAACTGGTAGTTGGTAGAAGACTTCATATTGTCAATCTTGACAAGAAGTCGTAAAGAATCTGGGAGAGATTAGAACAAGTAGAATACTGTGAAAGGGTCAGTCGAGTTTTGTATTCATTGTATGTCGAAAGAGAATTGTAACAGTGAGTGCATGAAAAATCAAGTGTTGTTGAGAGCTAACTATCAGAGTGAGAGGATTGTAACTTTGTATGTAATATTTTGCTTACTGTAATACGAAGTGTCTTTCTCTTGGTGTGGTGGGTTTTTTACTCGAAAGAGTTTTCCCATGTAAATCTGGTGTTATCTCTAAAATCATTTTATTTATGTTACTCTTGTTACCCTGCATGTGTTCATCTTAAGTGTTTTAATGTTTTAAAATTGGTCTTTGCATATCTCCTCTATGGTTTTAGTGTTAGGAAAGCATTTCCACACCTTTGCTTTTCCTTTCACTTTCCACCCACTACATGTTACCTTTTGGGTTATTGTGACTTTACCTTTGGTCGTCAAGAAGGGAGGCTTTGAGACTTTGTAGGGCCATCCATTTGTTGTCCAAATTTAGTGGTTTGGGCCTAGTATAGGCTTGTATGTGGTTTTTTTCTTGACTGTCCTACTAGGAAGTGCTACAAGGGTTAAGGGTAAAAGAGGCCTAAAGGCTAGAGCGATGAGAAAATGGAATTCCTTAGGTGCAATTTATGGTGTTATGTCCTGGAGTGGTTAGGAGAAACATGTTCTGGGGTAACAAATCTAGTCTAAACCTTTGTCTCAGTCTGATTGGTCAAAATCCCATGTCTAGTGGCAAGGTTACCCTATTGTGAGTTTGGTGAATTGATGTCCAAGTGGGTATATTTGAGAGAAGTTGTGCCATATCTCCTATTTGGTTGATCCACTCTACATCATGGTTCTTTTTTGGAATAACCCCATTAGGTCCCCTTGTGGCATTGTAGATTGGTACATAGTAGTTGTTTTTTTTAATGTCATACCCTAAGGTCTTGGGGGTTTGAAGAGGCCTGCATAAGGGGTTTGAAACCTGTGTCAATTTTTTGGTTCTTGCCTCCAACTAGTTTTATTGTTGATTGTCCTAGTTGACAGGGCTACAAGGAAGTTAAGGCCTAATGTTATTTTGAAGAGTCCATGGTTGGGAAGTTGAGGTACCCTGTTGAATCAAGTGGATTTTGATGTCTGAGTGGGCATACTTGAGAGAATTTGTGTCAAATCACATCTTCGTTGATCCACTCTACATCAAGAGGTGAACATACCAATTTTTGGTGATGCCCTAGGTGGCATTTGGGTTGTTTTCACATGAAAACGTGAGGTTGGACAACGTTGTTTTCAAGTTTTTAGAAAGTTTCTCCAAAGGAGTCTTAGGTAGAATTGAGGTATGTTAGAGATGACCTAGGTTGCATCAATTTATATGAGGCATTTTCTGCCCCTACCTTTTCAACCCTGTGAATTTGGCAAGCCATTGAGCTCACTAGCTTGCTGAGCTCACTAGCTTGCCAATTTGGTAGGATTGACAAAAGGTGAGTTTTGAGGAATTCAATGAATCTGCCTTGGGTATTATGAAAAGTTGATTTATTTATCATTTCTTGGATGTTGACAACCTCTGTAGGGTCCTTGTTGAGTTTGATTCTATTTTACAAGGTTGAGTTAATTAAAATTAGATGTCTTGCTTGGCATATTTGAGAGAAGTTGTGTCAATTTGTGTCTTGGGTTACCACCGCCTCTACATCAGTAGTGGTAATAAAATATGCCTTTCTCCAATTATATTAGACATTATTTAATTCTTACTCATAAATCCACATGTTTTTCCTTGAAGACAACTTTAAATGTAAACCATGAAGCATTAAAATTAATTTTAAATGTAATATACACATTTAATTGAGGCATATATTAAGGAATATACACATTTGCATGTATTAATTTCTCATAATTTTCTTATATAAAAAAATACACTATGTCAATGACAAATATTGCAATAGTGATGGAAGAACATCTTGAAAATATTCCCATTTGTCAATACTTGTATCAATAAATTTAGGGAAATAATCCTCCCATTTGCAACACAGATCATGAAATATATTGTACTTGAGATGAAACAAAAGGAGTTGCTGCCCAGTTTCGTTTCTCCATTCCACCTCAGCTGGCCCAATTATTTGCATTCCAAAATGGTTCAAAACATGTACATCCCATGCTCCCTATGAAACATATGGGTAGTATCCTCTCTATGGTTGTGTAGTATAATAGGAATTAGGTCTACAAAAAACCTGCAAAAGCCTCTCAATCTTAGATATAGACTCACATAAAAATCATTAAAAGAGGAATAACTAAATAATGTCAGTCATATAGCTGACGAGACCTACTATCACCTTCATGCATGCTAGATAAGGAGGTTGAATGAAGGTCCTACAATGGTGATGTGTCCCTTCACTACTTTATCATCTCTCATTGACCCTATGTATAAATTTTAAATATATCACTAAGAGGCTTAACATAAAACATGTAGCATATAAGAATTCAGTAAATCTACGAGATGGAAAAGAAAGAGAAGATTGACAACTAGAAAATGCACCAGCAACCAATGTTTCTCATACCACTGAACACTTACACCACCAACTTATATACTTTGAAAAACTTCAGTATTACCTACAGTCACAATCAGAAAAGGATCAATGATAGCCATAAATGCATATGACATCAAACACTAATGGTGAAAAATCCTTATTGCAAGGTGTTGGTCCAAAAGAGTGATCAATAACATGACTTCAAAAATTCAATGTGCATACTTACAAATCAATCCAAGGAACCATTCAGGTCTGCTCTAATCTTTATTGTTTCAAGTATTGCCTCGTGGTTAGACTCATGCACTTTCCACAAGTTCTTGTTCATAGGTCTGCCCTTATATTTGATCAAATGAACATTGGTGGTGACGATAAGGTTCGAGTAGTGAAGAATTTTCCGATGTGTGTTGAAGTCCTCAAACAACCAAACTGTAACTTTCTTAACTAGATACCTTTGAAGCCATATTCCAATAACAACCACCAAACCTGTAGGATATTCTATGTTTTCTCTGTCTATAACTAGGGACTCCAACTTCTTTTTGGCCTTGATACAATGGCATAGGTAATAATCTATACCCTCTTCATTGTCTTCATCTACAATCACGGCATAAATGTTGCCTGCATTGATATGTTCATCTTGTTAGATGTATTTACTGAGCAACATAATAAAACTTGTAAGTAAGATATATTACCTGGTTCTAGTAGGTCTGATACATCATCAAAGTTAATGGATGATTGCATCTTCATGATTTGTAGAGCCGTCAGGAGCTGATAAGTGGCAAGTGGGGTTAGACTTCTTACAAACCATTCATCAACCCATTCTTTTGACTCGCAATCATTCCATGATTGAAGTGTACATGCATAACAAAAACATCCCATCTTCGTTGTATGGATAGTCCATGTACTTGCATTGGAGCTTCTAAAAGAGTGTAGCTCGCTCAATCCTATTAGTGTACAACAATCCTCATATTTTTCAATGTTAGTATCATCTACTAAATGAAAAAATCTATGAACTAAAGAATTACCTTCACTACCTACTCCCATTGCACCATTGCACCACTAGACAATTTATCTTGCATCTGTCAACTTTACATTGTTTGTGTACTTTAACTCTTCTCGTGTTAGGGGTCTTTTGATACATGCACCTGTTCCATCATGCTCCCCCTTTCCATGCCCGACCTCTGAGAAGTTCCACATATGTTGAACACCACTAATCGTATGCATCTTGATCAACTAGTAAAATATTTTGGTATTCTTCAATTGTGGTGTACAATTATCTGACCATATGATATGCCCCTGCTAGCCAGATCAACATAGAACATATGAGAGCAACCTTGCACAAACTCTATAGAATGTGTGTGATCATCATTGATGTAAAAGTGATACTGCCTCAATACTTTCCTATTTTCCTATGTACTATCATTTGCATGAATGAATGCTATATGCACAAATATAGCAACCTGCATGGAGTTGTAGTACTATGATCGCACCCTGTTTTGTGGTTGTAGTGTGTAGTTCCTAGCGAAGTTGAAATATGAAACGATATGATGAAGTGGAAATGTGTCCTTGCATAACTTGAACTGTGAGTCCAACCATTGTGCTCTGTGTGTATACCTTGCATAATCATAGACCAGCTGATCACGGAAATTCCCATAAACTAATACACTAGAATCTTATCACTAAAAAATACACACTTCTTTGCTTCTTTCCCATCTTTTAGACTGTATGCCATTGTCTTATATTTATCAAATTCCACAATTGTGTCTCCAATTGTGTGTGTACTATCCATGTGTTGGAAAATTGGAAAATGTTGCATGCCACCACAATGATCACATGTGCCATCCAAACATGATTTTTTGTAAAAAAATTGACCATCCTCTCTTTCACATAAAATGGAATACAAAAATTTCTTTGACGATTTAGGTGGAGGCATTATGTTACATTCCTGCAAAACATTGTCAGTATGCATATCTACACCTATATGTCGATAAGCATCACAATGGTTAGAAAAATCAATATGAACCCTTCAACAAAAAGTAGTGCATGTGTGATTTATTTTTACATAAAAAGGATTTAGCATTTCAAAATACCTTTGACATATTTTAATTTTAGGAAACTTCTGTACAAAATCAACAAAAAATGGGTTTGAGTGGTATCCAAATAATGCATTGGATATGGCTCACGGTTTTTACTTCCAATTCTCCTTCTTACAAAATTTCTTTGATTAGGAGAGTTCCTTGTGTTATCCTTACAATAGTTCACAATTAAGATCTCAAGCCTTGAGCAATTATTGTGTCTTTCTGTGGCACTCTACCGAAAAATTCCCATAACTCATTTCTATTTGGATCCTCCACTATTTCACGCTTTCCTTCGACTCTCATTAGAGATTATCTACTTATTTTCAAAGAATTACTTTCATTTCTAAGGCTCACTTGTTCCTTGTTTAACTGCTTAACAGTGTTGTTGTCATCACATGTTGTGTGGCACAACTATCCTTTGTGCATGAGGTGGAACCCATGCTCTCATATGCACTCATCAAGTTCTTTACAATGGAATTTTCACTTGAGTCATTCAAAACTCTTAGCCCAAGAGGCTTCATGGTGCGCCTAAATTTGAGTTGCCTCATCATTTCAACAAATAGTTGGCATCTTCCACCCTCACATAGCTTCGCAGAAAACAAACTCCATATCCTTTGTGCATATCTTTGACATGTACATTTTGGAATCTTATTAGGCATCCATTTCAAAACATTGGAATCAATATCAATCAAAAATATAGTTTTTCTATGCAAAACTCTAGGAGGAGTTCTCAAATGTAAATTTGTGTCAATATTGGGAAGGTCAACAACATCGGGGATAGATCATGTACCTTCAATTCGAGGTGCAATTGATGACATACCTTGAGATTGACATGTAAACGATGTTGTAACTCCAACTTGAGATGTCATTTGTGGATTACCTTCAAAAAGAGATGTGTTTGCTGATGTAATTTTAAAACGCAATGTTGTTGATGGTGTTTCTTCAATTGGAGATGTGATTTCTGATGTACCTAGAAAACCACATGTTGTTTTCGATGTGTCTTCAACTAGAGATGTGCATTGAGCTTCACCTATGGTTGATGATATGCCCCCAACTTCAGTATCCATTCCTATCCTTCCACAATCTTTCCTCATTCGTGCCATTTGTTTTTCCAATTTGACATCTCTCTTAGATTGCACGGGAATTTTTGGCTATATGGGCTGCAATTCCTTTGCTTCATGAGCTACATTTTTTGATTCTTTTCTCCTTGCTTTTTTAACTACATGTTCTTCCAATGTTAGAGGCTTCGATCGTTTCCTCGAAATGACCTTGAATGCTACATGTTCACAAATACACATAGAACAAAAGTAAGTAATGCATTTTATGAAAATATTGATATCGTTGATTACATTGCATTAAATATGAAACACACAAAAGCATTTTATGAAAGAATGCAACAAATTGTTTGGAATTATCAAACATGTCTATGCTACACAATATTTTTTATACATGATGAAGTTAGATGTCTGTAGGGTTAGATAATAGAGTAGGGATTTTCAGTGTTTGAAGAGTTGGCAAAGTTGCTAGAGGCTAATGTAGTACATGTAGGGATCCAAAATGAACTTGTTCAAAGATTTAGAGGAAGGCTCTTAATAGACTTACACACAACTTGGTCACTTAACTTACCAAGAAACACCATTTTTGATGCAGAGAGGGGTGGAAACCATTCAGTACACCAAATCAATGAGAATCAATCAGATTCCAAAGAAAAACTAAATGTTCAACTGAAAATCCTAACTTATACCAAGCTTTCACTTGTAGCATAGGTAACCCAGTTCAAGGGAATTTTTACCAATATTTTCCAAAACACTTAACAAAATAAGGGATGATTAAGATACCCATTTGCAAGTTATAAAACATAGGTAAACCCTAGCATCAACTCCTTTGCACCAACATTGACTTCCAATAGACCCACCTTGCAAAAGGCTATTTAATTGGCCTAATTTACAAAGAGAGTACCTTTAAACACTACATCTTAACTCAAAATACTTAAAAATTAGTATTTTATGTGTCAAAACCTCCAATTTCTTGATTTGTTTCTAATTCCAAGACCTCTAGACCCCTAATACACCAAACCCTCAATTTCAAACAAAATACTTGGGGTTTTAATGAAACTCCTATCTCTCAAACCTGCCAGACCCATACAAAGCACCAAACACACTTACCATTCCTTGCACATGGTGAATAATACATTACATGTATAGTCCTTCCCACATTTGATCAAAACACCACTTGAAGCCCTAATTTTCACCATGAAAAGACCCTACTACAGTCCTAGAACATCATCCCAAACACCCAACCTTGACCCCACAACATTCTAAATAGGTTAGGAATATATTTTAAAAGTTAGAGGACCCATTCCACAAGTTAAAATAGGCAAAAAAAGTGAAATGGGTCGAATCACATAATGAAACCCTTCAATCCAAGAACACTGTGAAAGTAGGTAGCAATAGTAAAAACAATATAAATTTCTCTATGCAAAGAGTTAAAACCTCTAAATAGGTGAAAATGAAAGCTAATTCATTAATCTACAACATCCAACTAGTTTCATATCATCTTAGAGTTTTTACAAACCATACAACAACAAGAAAAGTGAGAGAAACCAGTAAATTTCTAGAAAATAACGTTCTTGATAAAAAAATGGGGTACAAATCAACCAAAAACCTCTCCTTTGAGGCATTGAAGGTTATTATACATATTTTGATTTCATTCCAACTCCCTCAAAATCTGCAACTTTTGCATCTTTTAGAAAATTTTCTGACCACATTTAGCCAATTTGCAAGCTATGACACAACTGAACTCCCTTAGCTCCAAATACATTATAAAATGGTCTAATTGACCTTACTGAACACAATATACTCAACATTAACTAAAATCCTAGCATTTCACCATGCTCACTAAAGATGACCTTTTTGACAAAATTGAGCTTACAAGGTGCTCCTGCACCAGAGGCTTGGAACGTTGATTTTGAATAAACCCTCCTTGTTTCAAGAATAGAAAAGCCTAAAGCAAGGGTTTAGTGTTTAGATGCATTAGAGAGGGTTCTAGTTATGAAGATATGATAAGATATGAACACTTTTCTCTGTTGTGAATGCTACAAGGAAGTGCATGTGAATTGGTTAGTTCAACATTGAATTGAGGTTTTTGAGATTGAAGATTGTTTGAAACTGATCTAGTTATGATTGTTGAAGGTTTCGTCTCCCTGCTCTACATCACAAACCTAGGGTATAAGGTGTTTTCCACCTAAATGAAAACTAGAGAATCTTGTTTTTATTGTTCTCGAAACCAAATTTTTGATTGTCAACAAATTCATGAAGACTATGAATTCAAAGAAGGTTTTGTGAGGCTATATCTTATAATTATTCACTATTTATTTAGCAATGAGGTAACTTAGAAAGACAATAAGCATTCTCAATTGCATAAAATTTCCCATTGTTTTATTTATTAGAAAGGTAAATGGTATGAATGAATGGAAAATTTCATTAACAACTATGTCAACTCACTTGAATTTATCTAAGCATGTGTCATGAAGGTGATTTTTTTATGGAAAAAAAAAATTAATGGACACTTGCATTAACATTGATGAAAGTTATTAGTGTAAATGATATATTTTTCGAATAAACTAGAATACCAATGCTAAATCTTAATATAATAATAATCTAAAATCAAACAACAAAGAACGAATAAGTAAACTAAATAAACTAAACCATTTAATGGAAAGCTCTCACTGAATATGCATTCACTCCTTTGAATTATCTCTATTGCTCTTCTCCATTTTTCCTTTTCAGTATTCTTGCCCTCATATTTCTATGTTTGAATGAAAGTATAACTTCGTCAAGTGTCTAAACAAAATATCGAATATAAGTCTCTTCTCAAAAGTGTATGATTTCGGGAGGAGGAATAATGATTGTAACAGGTCATTTTATAGATTTTGGGTTTTCGAACGATTGACTCATATTGAAAGAGAGATCAACGAATGAGATTGATGAATGCAATGAGATGTGAGTTCTGTCTCAGATAGAATGCGAGTTAGAACACGAGTTAGAACACGAGTTTAGGAAAGACTAGAGATAGAGACTAAGTTAGAACGTGAGTTAGAAAACAAGTTCAAGATTTTAATCTTCAAAAATAGAAGAAATAGACTTTGTATGCAAAAGCCAAAGTTGAAACTCGAAGACTAATGCATTTGAATGCAAACAGGAGTTAGAACTAGTTAATTGACTAGTTGTGACGGAGAGTCTTCTTGTAGAGATAAACATGTGTTGAATTCAAGGATAACTGGAGAACTAAAAATAGATCTTGAGTCAGAAGGTAAGTGAATGACTTAGATAACTGAATGATAGAGGAATGTGACATAATTAATTAAATATTAATTTAATTCAACATTCGAAAATGAGTTGAATTTAATTAGATAAATAAAGTAATTT